>VZRZ01002847.1:69067-119651 GCA_013398175.1 Climacteris rufus
CATCCAAACCACTCAACACCACCCCCCTCCTCTCCTCTCCGATCCTCTCCTCTCCTCTCTGAACCTCTCCTCTTCGAACCTCTCCTCTTCCTGGTTTCTTGTTAATGATCCTCAGCTATCAAACCAGTCTTGTGTGACCCTGGCAAATTCTTCATCATTTTGTTGTTGTTGCAGACTCCCACTATACTTCTCTGATAAGTGAAAAATACAAAATTAGCAAGGTGAAAATGTCCAGCACTCTGTGGAATCACAGCTTCCATTGGCTTTGCTCAGGGTAGAATTTATAAAAGCAGCTAAGAAGCCACACAAAAAATGAGATTTGAAGGAATTGCTCCCTGTCCGTAGTGAAGTTTGTCATGCCTTTGAAGGGATAATCTTATGAAATAAAGGCCAGATTTGACCTGTCAGCAGGGAGAGAAAAGGAAAGAAAATCACCAATCGTTTCTTTCTTCTATTAATGGGAACTTTGAAATGTTTTGTTTGGCAAAGATTCAATACTATTATTTTTGGGTTTGCTTCTCATGGGCTTATTGTCAACTGTGGTGGGGTTTTGTGCTCTTTTTTTTGGTTTTGTTTTTGTTTTGCCTTTTTTTTTTTTAAATTACAATGCCATCCTAATTCAACCCCATAAATCCCAGTATTAACTAGATCCCAGGACCTCACACTCAGATTTGCTCAAGAGAGGCCCAAAATGGGAAAAATAAGTAATAACAGATCATGACTGTGGAGCATAGCACTGTTTGGGACAGGCTGTCACCCGCTGATCACTGACTAGTGTCCAAGTCTAGAAGCACAGATGTGCATACCAAACATGGTGAGATAAATTGGAACCAGAAGAGAAAGAAAAAATGAAACAAAAATAAAACACATCAACAATAAAAAGAATGAAAATATACTACATATACTCATGGGGAATCAGAAATTCCTGTGATTTTAGGATTACATTACATTATTACTTTTTCTGCTTTCTAGAAGTTTTAGTACTTGCCTTTGTCATTTCATGCTGTTAGGAGCATGTGTGGTTCCATAGTTTGAATACTCGAGACTGGCTTTATGCTGGAGTGCACTGTGACTACTTTTCATAAGACAAGCATCCTGTGCAATGGCAAAAGTTTTTAAAAACTGAATTTAAGATAATACCAATTGCCTCTTGCCATCTATGAATTTGTTGATAGAAACTGTCAGGTATGTATGCTAACAGGTAATGCTAAGACTTTTGGAAAATGAAAACTGATCTGGAGCTCCAGGAAAAGAAATCAGATCTATTTACCTATAAGCCTCATTTGGTTGTGACAAATTACTTAAATCATAATGCTTAAGGAAATTTCCAGAAAAGCTTCTCAGCAAAAGCAAGCACTGAGGTGTTGCCTCTGGCTTCGAATCACTAAGAATTTTTTCTCTTCTGCTCATATCAGATGCTGCCAGCAAATAGCTTTACTGAAACCATCCAGATTTTCTCAGTATGAGTAAAAGTAGCTCTTCAGAATTTTTTTGTTGATAGCCAGACGAACTGTTATTTCCTTAGTCTTCAGTTATCATTGATTAGTCTATCAAAATTTCTGCCTGTGAATGACATCAGTGAAAATCACCTCTAATATGTGATCTTATACATCCTTTCATTTAATCTAAATGTATAAGTATGCCTTCAGTGAAATTACCCACACAAGGCAGTGAGCATATGTATGTCCCTAGAATGAGGGTATATTTGGAAGAAACTTAAAAGAGATAAATCAAAAAGTTTGGTGTGAATGAAATGATATCTGAACTTTTATTTCTGGTTGGAACAACTGCAATGAAAAGAAAGAAAGAGAAAAGTGTTTTTTTGCAGAGATTCTTAGCATAAACATAGCAATCCTACAGAAATGCAACAGGTAATGTCAGACTTCCAAAAATAAAAAGGTCAAAATAATTTACTTGCTAAATTCACTGCATGACATCTTTTTATCACGAGAATCTTCTCTAAGACCTGCTATCGGAGAAGGTATTAGTAAGCAGTAAGACCCTAAATAATTATAGATAGTCACTATATTGATAAATACACCTGATTTCACGAAGTGTTTATATTTAACTTTAAATTACTTTGTTCTGCTAAAAGATATCACAAACACTATTCAAATTCAGGGTTTCTTCCCAGAGGTTTATGTTGTGTTTGTTTTTAGTTTTTTTCCTCTTCAAGTTCAATTAATAAAATCCAAAAGCACAGATTTCTTGGAACACTCAGCACTGAAAATTAGTTGAACATGTTTGTGTCAGCAATTGCTATTTCTTTAAGGTCAGCCCTGGTCAAGACCCTATTAAATGCAGTGAGAACATTTCATCTACTCAAACAGACTCTGAAGAAGACAATGCCATAAAACTGCAAAAGCAAATGGATATTTATACATCATTTGGGGTCAGCTCATCATTGTAGTGTTTCCCAAATGTGTAAAATTGCTCTCAGACAATAAATCAGAGTACAAAAAAGGACATTTAGTGTTAAGTTGACCTAAGGCAAATATTTTTTGTATCTGCAAACAAGCTGAAATATAGCAATATGGAAATCAAAGTACTTTTTGTCAAGAATACCAACGCAAATGCCACCATGATTTTTCAAAAACTTCTAAAAAATTTCTACTTCAGCTTTTTTTTCAACCTTTGAATAAAAACAATAAGATTTCATTCATAGCAAAAATAATAAACTTTGCTAAATCCTAGTAAAAATTATAACAGACTGTGATGGCAGTACATGATAACATATCTAATTAGATAAAATGTAGAACAGCTAAATGATAACACTCCTTTGGAATATGAAATCAAAGTGTTAAATAAGAATTCCACCTCCTTTGTTCACTCTTCAGTAACCTATTCACAAGCTAGGAGTTGTTTAAACACAGAGCATCCTTGAAAATTTAGGGTACTTCACCACTGAAATGATTACAACCTATTTATGTATTTATTTTGAAAAATAAAAATTAGATTTTTGAAAGTGAAAGTGATAAAAAATGAATAATAAAGAAAAATAGTTGTAATGAAAAGTAGCATCTGAAGACTGATGAGTGAACTGATACTTATGCCTAATAAAATAGGTAGGAAGATCCAATAGCCCTAGTTTAAGGTTTTGGGGGTTTTGTTTGGATGGTTGGTTGGTTTTGGTTTGGTTTTTTTTTTTTTTTCATTTTTAAAACATAACATAAGGATAACCTTTTCTTTCTTCTGTTTTGTTTCTCCAGTTCTGCTTCTTTCCATGGATATTGTCTGTGCATTATCCCCCATTTTAGGGCCTTGAAAACCTTCAAAAATGGGATATCACATGGTAATTTTCTCTTTTAAATAAGAGTCAATATGCACTTGTGTTTACAGGGGAACCAACAGGTGCTGCCATTTACAGTGACAAGGTGTTACCATACTGCTGCTCTGTGGTACCTTCTCTCAGTGTAAGGATGAAGCCCCTCCAGTTTGTGATTCTCAGCTAAACCTGCTATATGCCTGTCTGTCTGTATCAATGTTTAAAATATCCATTCTCTAAGCAGTAACTTAGTAAAGACCTGTCTCATGTACAAAATTCTCGCTTCAGGGCATATGCATTCTATCTCAAGGCAAATGCATAATCTTACAGCATTATAAGGTGAAAAACGAATGAGTATATTTGTCTTCCTTATTTGAAATATGATATAATGTATAATAGAGTAAATAAACCTTTTATATTATGCTCTATTTTCTTTCAAATTTAATATTTTATAACACTTTATAAACTACTACTCCACAGTAATGGAGCCTTGAAACCATTATTCTCACATTTCTCTCTGCTTACTGGGCTAATAACCAGAATAAACCTTGTGCTGAATCATCCAAGTGCTGTATAGGTATTGTCAGGAGCTTTCATGATGGGACTTCAAGTCAGCCAAAGCTTTGAGTTGAAACTTCAAGTTTTGTTTTTAAAGTGAGTGCTTTAAAGAACCAAAACTAATACCATTTCACCAGTCTTGCTTTCCTCCAGTCTCATTTTCCAAGCCATTGACTTTCCAGCAGTTTTCATCTGAATCAAACTGTACACAGTTCATTTTTGTTCCTTTAAAATATTTTCTTCTTTCTTCTCAAGATTGAAGTCTCTGCTCTTTTTGTCTTTCTCTTCCTGCCAGGCTTTTTTCATGTTTTCTGCCTCATTCAGGCAAGGCAAATGGACTGACTTGTACTCTGCTGTCAGTCACTGTACTTTAAATACTTGTATATACTATTCAGGATATAGGCTTTTAGCTAACAAATAAAACAATTACACCATCCATCACAGTCTAGACTGAAGTAAATCTTACCTTTTTTCTAGGTAAATCTCACACAGACAAATTTTCACACAGAAAATTCAGCTTTCTGCTCCACGTCCAATCTCATAAATATGATCTGCGCTTTTATAGTCCCTGGCCACGTATTCTAAGTTACATGCAGTCCAGTCTCAGGAAGAGAGCTAACTAATCTGAGAAACAAAAAATCAGGAACAAACCAGAAAATTTGAAATTACCCATTTATGCAATAATAGGGCTTTCAATACCCAATGAAACTTATTTGCAAAAGATTATTCTAATGAAATAAACACTACTAACGTTTGTTTGTCTCTTGAAAAGATAGGTCTATCTCCTAACAACTGCAATTACATGTTTTTTCTGTATGATTTTTATCACAATGAGTGTTTTTAGCATAAAATTGGGTAAAGCAGAAACTTTGAACTAGTTATATTTGAGAAAAAAAAACCAAAAAACAGGTTGGCCACACTTGCAGTAGGAGCAAAGGTAGCAGGAATGTAGTTTATTGCTAACTAAACCATTTAATTTAGCGAGTTCCAGGACATGCCAGAGGAGATTCCTCTTAATGTGCCAGTTACTGTACTTGCAAAATGGAAGTTAAGGCCTTTCATCAGTATTTATGTTTTAATCAGCTTTTGTAGAGCTATATACATGAACAATATTTTAAATTTATAGCAATTGTATATCTCAATAACATAGTTTCTTCTTCACACTGTTAATGAGAAACCAGAGGTGCATTCTGTGCAAGGCAGAAGGAATGAAAGCACTCTATGACTTAAAATGGCATCAAGCTATTCTTGGCACAGCTAGTGATTCTGAGAAAAAAACCCAACAGCTTTTATTCTATTAAATTCAAACTGTGCTCTGCATTACAAATAAAGAAAGCTAAAGGAACTGGTTCAAGTATTAAAGGTTTACAGCCATGAAAAGCTATATAATATACTGTTCTCTCTGTAACAGAAAATAAGCACCAGTATATCAGAGCATAATGCATGAGTTCGTTGAGACACTGGTGAGTCACAGCATGAGGGTTTTGTCAGAACAGAAACTGCACAACAAAACTGTTCAAGTAGTTGAGAAGCACATAGAAACCTTCATATTTTTCATGAGAATAAACGTTATGGAATCTTCAATCAAGATAGACAAAAAGTTTCTGGTAGTATTCAAATGACATTTTAAATAAATACTCTGGTTTTATTACACTGGTTTATTACTCTTGTTTTATTATTTTTTGTCACCAAGCTTTCTGTCACAAACAGACAAAGAAAGTGAAGTTCAAATCACAACTGTTATTCCTAAGTGAATGAAAGTGTTTAGCACATGGGAATATTGAGCTAAGACAATGCACGGTTTTTTAAGTGTTGCAGGAAAATAGGTGTTCTCTAAGCAACCAACAGATTCTCGATTGTAAATAAATACAATAAATGAGCAGTGTAAGAGATGTACAAGCTTATTTAGAAATAATTTTAAACACTACTAAACTGAAAGCATTATCTATAAGCAAGTCAAGGAGCTAAACTCAACAACCACTCCTTTGGCAGGCATCACTTGTTTATTGGTATTCCAAAGCTAAAATTGTGATTGAGTTCTCAAGCAGTCAAACAAGTGAAGAACATTTAGCATGAGAATGATAAAATTGCCAGCTTCAGTAACTGCTTTTCATCTCCATGCTGATTTAAGTCTCTTCTTCTATCTCTGGCTGTTAAAGAGGGATCTTCTGAGAGGAAAAAGTCCAACTTCAATTTGTCTGCCTCCACTGATTGTAGAAGAACACTAAGGACAGGAGCCTCCTATCCCAAATACCTATAGCTATTCAGTGGTGGATGATGCACTGAAGCTACTCTACTGCAGCAAGGACTTGATTTGGATGGGTGTTGGATTTGCCTCATTAAACTGAGAATTCCAGAGGATATATTCAAGCAAGAAAACATTAAGTCTTAAACCAACATTATGGGGAGGGTATCATCACCCAAATTTGACAAAATCTGAGCAATTCAAATTCCTGTCAAACATGGAATGTAATACCATTGATTAGACTATGATGAAATGCTCTGTGTCCTGCTGTGATGAGGAATATCCTTATGCTCATGCTCTAAAGTTACAAATATCATCACATTAGTGAAGAAATGTAGTAGACATTTGTCTTAAGCCAGTGTTATTTAGCTACTAAAAAGATCTATATTTAAATTTTCCATTTGTGTTACCTGTGTTCGTAGCATTGTGATTTTTATAATGTTCTGTCAGAACATACAGCATGGATTCATGGCAAATTTTTTACTGTGAGGCACTGGAGCAGATTGTGCAGAGAAGATGTGGCTTCCTCATCCCTGGACGTGTTCCAGGCCAGGTTGGGTGAGACTTTGAGCAACTTAGTCTAGGGGAAGGTGTCATGGCCCATGGCAGGGGGTTTGGCATTAGATGATCTTTAAGGTCCCTTCCAAACCAAACCATTCTATGATTTAGGACATTTTAATAAGTTTCATAGCAAAATGAACATACCTGTTTTGTAAATGATGATCTGTCACAGCATCAAGTCATGGCTATTCAATGGTTTCAATACAAGCAGACACTGAACTAGATGTCTGTATAAATTACTAAAATTTGTGCTTCATTTAAGTAGACGAAAGTCTAAATAGCTTAGTGAAATAGAAAATTTTATCTAGAGAAAGAAAAATGTGTGTACTGTGTTCAAGTCAAAGTTATTTAATTATTCATTGTTAACTTTTAAAAGATTATGTACAGAAATATTGATCAGAGGATAAGGTTCTCTCAGTAAAAGGTCCTGGGCAAGATTTCAAAGTTTCTGATTGCCGACCAGTCAAATAAAGGACTATATTTATGAATTTAAGAGTGCAGTATTTTCTGATTATTACTTTCATGTGTTTCAAATTTTCTCCTTAATCATTTTTGAAACTGTTTTTTCTAAGGAGGACAAAACTATGCCCTGAAATTAAATGATATGTTGCAACTCCTTAATATAGATTAACAATTTTAAAATATTTGTTGCAAAATACAACTCTGAACTTCTGGATGGTATTAGTACATAATTTTCTTGCTAGGATCAAAACAAAACTGAATCCCCTTTTAAAGCTGTAAAAGTTCAGTATGAAGAAGGAAACAACCATGTAATTGTTGCCATTTTTCCAGACTTCAGAATCTTACAGAAAAGTATCAAACTGACTGAGCTATTTAAAAAGTACTTTTACACTAGGTTTGCCATAGGCTTTCAGAAACCCAAACTTATTTAAACAAATTTGAATTTCTTCATAATTTATGTTTCAGAAATTAGTACCTACCCAATCTCCAACGAAGTCTTTACAGAGATATTTAGCTCAGAGCTTACTGGTGACCTCTTTAAGTAAACAGCTATATAAATAGTTGCAGCGGAACAAAACTTTCCTAATGACATTATCAACTTCTTATAGAAGTGCATCTCTAGAGAGGATCAAACTGATGTGATTCATCTCAAACTGGAAGAGGAGCATCAGCTCTCCTGTATCACCCCATTTTTAAATTAAATCCTCCAGCAGGACCTCATTCCTTAGCATATACATCACTGACCTCTTTGTATATTCCCAAATCCAAGGTTTTAAGTTTTCAGAGTAGCTTGGCAACAGAGCTTTCCTACTTCCTTCTTCTTGCACATCTACTGGGATATAGCCTCTCTTCCTATCACTTTAACCAGTTATTACAAAACTAAAATCTAAAAGTTTTTTCCTACATCCATTCTAACAAGTGGATACATAAAAATGGCTGCAAATTCTTTCCTGGCTTATTGCTGAGATACTTGTTTCTTAAGAAAATTTTGGATGTCAGGAATTGTCAGGATTTCTTGTGGTAAGAAAACAGCAGAGTAACATTAAACAATATGAAATAAAAAGGATGAACAAAATATCGCTGTGATAATGTTCATGTTCATACTTATTTGAGCAGCAAAATAACTCTAAGTCTTTACATTTTTATTTGTTGACATGAAGGCCTGTACTAAAAGAATAAGTAAGAGAAACCAGAATTAAATTGATATGCTGCTTTCATCATTCTGAACCTTTACCTGGCTGTCCCTTTCTCTCTCTCTCTGTTTTAGATTTTAAGCATCTGAGGAAAATATTTATGGCTTACCAAGTATTTGCAGCAAACAGGAAATAGAAACATAAACCTTTGTATGGTTCTGTGGATACTATTAAAAAAATCAATAATGCAGACATGTTATTTGAAGATTTCTACAAATGCAATCTGTTTTTCTGCAATATTATCTTACCTTGATTATTATGTGGACTACTTTCTTCCACAAATCTGTATCCTACCACATGAATGGAATATGATCCATGATTAGAAAGAGTAATAAGTTAAAACTGTAAAAATCTAATAGAAATCCCTTTTCTTGGTCCAAAAATCATCTAGAGCATGTCATAATTTAAAACCTGACAAATATAAAGCTAAATATTCTGTCTGAAACCTCATGAACAATACACTAAACAACCTCAATGTCAAGACTAACCTGTCTTTATGCTGCTTTAAAAAAATATACACAGTGAGATAAATGTACCAGAAATTATTTTTTCTTTGGAGTTTTATTTTCCTGAAAATTACAGTGAAAAATATTTGATTTTGTAATCCTTCTAATACTGACAAAATAAACAAGAGGCTGAAGGCACAGAATAGCAGCAGAGTTGATCAGTCCTTAATAACATTCACAGCTGTAAAATGTTAACCCTACATGTGGATACTGGAGCCCAAGCCCGGTATTTCTTAACCAACAGATGAATACATTTCTGGATGGGTCTTTCTCCACCTTCCTTTACATTCAGAGGTATTTACAGAACAGACTGGAGCACGTATTTCTTCACCTGCCTAGAAGCGGTTCTGAAAACTAAAGTAGGGAAATGTTCTCTGTGGATCCATGCAAAGAGGAATAGCTTTGGCAGCACACAGTGAGACCAAATAAGCTTTTGTTTTGAAAGGTGGAAGGCAGAGCTGAGTCTCCTCAGTGATGAATGAGGTCCCCTGGAATGGACCTACAAGCTAAAGACAGACCCCCTCCTACCGTGGGAATTTTGAGGGGTAAAAAGTACCACACCATAATTTCACAGTTCCAACCATAGCCAGATTCTGGGGCATATATCTTGTGCTTGCTTTCTCCCACAATAATTATTACATAGCATCTCTCATTTTCAAAGTGTAGAATGTCTTAATGCATTATTAAATGAGGCACAGTCTCTCTTGATATAAGCTTTTAACCACTGAAAATGGTGCCTTTAGGTAAAGAGTAAAGCAGCTGACTGTTTATGCCAATACTGGTTTTAGAAAGAAATCTGAATCATTCTTGATTTTAATTAAAAAAAAAAAATCAAATAAGCAAGAATACAATTATGACAACTTGCAATTTACTGTGATTAACAGTGGTCCTACTCATTTGAAAAAGGGTGTGGACTTCTTAACAACTGTGTTACCAGGGCTATGGCTTTATACTCCATCTGAGATGAAGGGAATGTTGCTTCCTGCCATGCTGGAACCATCTTCTGTCACCGTTTTCATAGAGATAAGAATGACACCTAGTGAACCATTAACACTTCCAACATTTTTTCTGGGGATGAAAATGGTGGGGAAGAAATCCTTATTAATATCTCAACCAATACTTAGATAATCCTGTAAAAGATCTGATGAAATTTCAGCTTTAAATAGTTTAACAGTATTACATTACAAAATTAAATATTAAAGAATAATATGAAGTGCCTGGTGTGTCTAATTTTTAAATTTTGATAATTCATCTGGCAAAAGGGTCTAATAAAATACATGACTTCTCCACAAAAATAGAAATTTTTCATTCCTGTTCAATAACATCATGATATAAAGAAAACACAAGACCTGAACTCTTTTCTTTTTAACATTATTTTCACCTTATTCAACAATTAAAAAACAAATCCCTTGGGTCTTACTAAACATTTGTTATCTTTATTTTAATGAAACTATAATCACTACATTCTAACCATGGAAAAGAATGAAGGTGACATTTCTGGCCATCCTACTTTGGGAAATTTAGAAATTATTCTTTGGTAAGACTGACTGCAAAGTATATGCTCTTCTTGCTCTATTTTAACAGACCTTACACACTGTTTCACAAGCCTAAAAGTGCTTTAAGGTTTAAACAAAATGTTCCTTTGCTGTCTCTTAGTCTAAAATAATCAAAACGTGTTGTCACTGAAATACTTTTAATGTAATACAGTCTGTTTTACCTATTTGCTGTTCAAAGAAAGTGAGGCAGCCAAAATCTATACACAGGCCATAATGGTGACCTGTAGTTTCCACATTTGTTGACTTGACTTTTAGCACTCAGTGATGGATAGATTTTATTGCAAGAATATATCTCTTTTTACAAGACAATAAACTTGTCTAACTAGTCACAACAGAGCACAGCCAAACTTTATTATTTTATGTTAAAAGGAAAGCAAATTTTCCAACTTTTTAAATCCATGGCATGATTTAGCTGTGGTTCTGTGAAGACTGCCATTTAAAAATATAGTGCTGTTATCAGAATAACATACTACAGTTTTCCAGCATTCGATGTGTCCAGTTATGATGATGTAATTGCATGTTAAAGTCAACAAAAGCATTAGATTAGTGTGCCAGATACCAGGAGGTCAGGACACTACACCTATTGTAAAGCAGAACTTGCAAGCAGGAGATAGTTTTGGTATGCAAATTAAAAATCAACTATCACTACAGACTGATATTTATTATTCATATCAGTTAAGATCTGTGATTCAGTTTTATTAAAATTCATTACATGCTCATTTGGATAATCTCTGGGTAGAATTCTCAAGATCCATAGGAATAAAAATGATGGTTAAATTTGTATGGACTTTACTAAAAGAAAAACAGGAAACTTTTTTAGGAAACAATTTTTAGGATGCTGCATTCTGCCTAATTGCATGCCCAGGCACTCTTAGGTATCAGTGATATCTCTCCTTTTGACACTGTTGGAAAAGTGTGTGTGTCGAGGGGGATGGGGTAGCAGAGCACCACTGCCTTTTTTCCACCTCTAATACTGATGATACTCAGTATTCAGAGTTACAAAATGAGAGTCTGTTGCCCCCAGAATAGTGAAGGCTTTTGATTCTGTCCAGCATCAGTAAGGTCTTCTTAATGACAGGACTTTATAAGTGTAGTTTTCCAAAAGATCCTATCTTGTATATATCCAGGTTTCCCAGACCTGGATCTGGTCTTGAATGTTTCCATGTGTATGCTGATTTGCATAAGTGTTATATCATAACATAGCCTCCAGCACATTACAATACTCACTGCTTACAAAAAAACCCTGAAGTCACCAAAGGAGAAAAAAAGAGGTTGACAATAAACCTATTTTTAAGTGTGTCACTCAAAAGTATCACAGTAAAAACATCAGTTCAACTTGTTCAGGAAACGAAAAAAAACACCCAGAAGAAATTTCCTAAAAATGTCTTCATATTGAAACCTTCAGAAATTCCTGAAATGTTATCACACAACTGATACATATTCTTTTCAAAAGAGCAGATACTCCCCCCAAAATACCAAATATAATTGTGCTTCAACAGGTAATCATTGACTATTTAACTCTACTATTCAGGTAATTCTTCACTTTTTGTTTTCATGATGGTACATTTATTTGAGCATACAGAGACTAGATCTCATGTCTCATGAAAACTGTCATGTGTTTTTTAGACTCCACTGAGCCTCACTTCCAAGAATGTGACCCACAGTGGGACCAAATCCCTGCATGGTAATTGTTTGTGGACATATCTGCCTTTCGGCAAGGTCTGAGCACTGAAGAGCGTGTAACCTTTGACACAGCATTGTTCAACCCTGCTAGCCAGCTTCTTCAACAGTCCTGCTTCCTGTCTCACCTACATAACTGGAGAGTTTGCACTTGTCCATGAGGTGATCTCTCATATGTTGCATGTCTGGGAAGTGTTTGGCCCCCTCGTCCCGGTCATAATAGTTAAGATATAATAGAAGCTATGCCTGAAATCCTGCACCATTCCAGTACTTGGGTAAGACAGAGGTAGACACTTCCATGCTATGCAATTTTAGAACCTAAAGTCTGTTCTTGAAAGTAGAGACAACTGTTATGTGAAATACCGAGCAGCATTCACCGGTTTCTTTTTTTGAAAGTTAGTTCTACATTCATAAATTCCATAGTATCACTTACTTTTTGGACTTCTAGCTATTCTTTCTACAAAATAATCTGACAGTAGTGGTTCTTCTCTTTGAAATTCTTGTCATCTGAAGTAGCTGATTTCTTCTAACAGATCTGCAGATAGAAATTTCCTTATTCAATTTTTCCTAAATACACGAGGAAAGGTAAATATAAAATTTAAATTTTTATTTTCTGTGGGCGTACTATATCTCTCATTAAAGTAATTTCAACATTTATTTATTCATATTCCCAGAATCATTATAAGGCAGACAAGTATTATAACCTGTCTTATGGATCAAAACCTTTGCTGCTGTCAAACAAGTTATCTACTCACCCAAAAAGTTTTAGAGACTTATGAATATAATCTTGCCTTGAAGCAAGAGCTTTCCAAGTGTCAAAAAAAGGAGACAAATCCAGAAAGAATATATATTAATGCCTAGCAATATTTCATCAGCTGTATTGCACATTGTTGAATAAGAAAGTAAATTAGAGAGTAAAGTAAAACAAAAGTCTTTCTATCAAACTACAGGGGAGGTCCAGATGATAGTTCATTGTTTCTGTCCTCATTAAGAAGAATTAGGAACACATCTGCAGAAATCACCACATCTTCTTGGGGACCTTACGTCCATGCTGTATGTGTTTCAGGATGCATTGCTTTGAACTGTCTCCAGGCTGGTCCCATGCACTGAATGTTCTTGGCAGCTGGAGTCCTTTAGATGTAATTTTGGCATGCACCTTCTGGCTTCACTTACCCAAATGAAATTCAGTTTGTCTGCTCTAAGTTATCCATGCAATAAGAACCAAAGCCCAGCAAACGGGAACAGCCAGGTTATCTGCTTTAGTGTGCTCCAGATCCAAGTAAAAATGCTGAAGAGAACATAACCTTTTTATTTGTTGCACCAGTTAGGTACTATATCTAGTTTGCTTTGTAGTAGCCTGACCTTGGAACAGCAAGAGATTTGGGGAACTCCCTGTCTCCTCTCCATCAGCTACAAGAAAGACAGCTCCAGGATTCTGAGCACCAAATTGCATGACTCCCTCACCACTTTGCACTGGTATTTCTGAGCTCTACGGGACCTGCATTCTAATTTCTTCTTTCCATAGGAAAAGACCATCAATTTGGCCTTTAAGCTGTGTCTGGAAGGAGTTATATAGGCAGTTATCAAATGCTGAACAAAAAAAACTGGCACAAAAAAACCCCACAACCAAATCAAGCCAAAAATTAATTAATACCTCTTATATTCAATAAATATGTTGGATTAAAAGAATTTGATACTCTAACAAAAAACAAAACAAAACAAAAATAACAACAACAAAAACAACAACAACAAAAAAAACACCACCACCAAAAATACACAAAACCGAAACCAAACCAAACCAAACCAAACCAAACCATCTCAAAATAAATGAAATAAAAAACCAAACATATCCTCTTCCCCAAATTACCATTTTAATCTCTGGCATTTTGTAGGGCTTTTAAAAAAATATGAAATTATTGTCATAATTGTAAAAAATTCAGGACAACTTTATTTTAAATTTTATTTCTGTTTTGCAATAATGCATTTTAAAATTTTTTTTATTGTTCTGATGTTTCTTATCTTGCCATTACTTGAAAACAAATATTTGAAATAGATATGTACATATGAATACATATTACTGGAAAATCACAACTTTAGTTTAAAATACCATAATATTTTAGATATAGAATAGTGCAGTATTATAAATAATAGTACAATTCCTTAGATAATATGAATAGAATAAAACTGATTTCGGCAAAATTTAGGTGGCAAGCAGTAGCATTCTTAATTTATACAAATCTTCTTATTTATCTTCATATCACATCACATTTATGATAGATACTCTATTGTTACTATGCCTTAGATACAAAAGGTACTATAAAAACTTCTAGGAAAATAGATTGAGGAGAAACTTGCTGATTCTCCTGACTGTCTGATCAGTCTGAGTGACACTGTGCAGTGTGAGATGACTTTTATTACAACAACTTCTGTTGTCACAGACATCACAGAGAAAAAAAATGCAGGAATTCAGGATTCAGGATGCCTCACAGCAAGCCACACACACACACAGAGAAAAATTTCTAGTCAATAGAAGAAAAATAATAATAAAAAAAACCCAAACAAACAAACAGAAATTAAAAGTTAAAATTAAATATAATTTAAAAAAAAACAACCCAGACTGTTAACACAAGTTATATACAGAAAAAGGAAATATTTCTGTTAGGAAGGAACAAATGAGAAGTTTATGAAGACACTGCAACAGCAAAACATTGTTCTGAGTGGAGTAGGCATAGTAACATCTGAGTTGTAGCTCTATGCACACACTCAAAAGGCAAAAGAATGACCTCTACTTCTTCAGTCCGGTGATTAGAGGGTGGAGGGAACTGTGGGCTTTAATGCCACACATGGACAACCTCCTAGGAATGCATGTGGGCACACAATGTGAATAGAATATAAGGAGCATAAGGTTTCCTGCAGCCACATTTCCTCCTCCTACCAGACTCATAACCAAACTGCCATGATGAAGGAAGAAAGTGGGGCGTTTTGTGTTACCATGTAAAAGAGAATAAGACAGTGGCATATTCATTCAGTACTTTCATTTCTTCTATAGCAGATAAGGAAAAAACAACACAGAAATTTTCTGCAGCAAAAAGAAAAGAGATCTCTCACTTTTTAAATTTTTTCTCTCTGCATAGGTTAAGTCTTGCTCCATCCCTGTTCAAGAAAGCTAAGAAACGAGAAAATAAGTAAGCACCTAGAATTCAACTTTTCTTGGTACTTTTCTTTTTGTTCATCTGGCATAAAATTGCATAAAGAATGGGATGCTTCTCTTATCTAGAACTTGGGTGGGGTCTCTTCTTTCTATCAAATAATGGTAATAGCCTACATTCTTTAATTTTGTACTATGTAGTGGAATCCTTCTGAAGCTCTTTCAGAAAAATAAAGCTATAAGGTAAACGGTGACTGAATCCAGTAAAACAGTGACCTAAACAAGTTGAATTGAAAAAATAACACCAAAGCATGTAGTATAACAAAATAAGTCAATAACCTCAATTTGGTCTTACAGTACTAACTGTTGTCTATAGTGTCTAAGTTAGGTGCTAAGTCTGAGAAAGCCTGTGCCGTTAGTTTTGACAAGAACTTGCCCAATTCAGACTCCATCAGTCTTGCCTAACTCACCTAGAGAAAGCTCCACTCTTTGGGGGTGGGCTTAGGAACTGGTAAAATAAAATGGACAATCACAATCACTATTTATATAGCTCTTTAAATTTACTTGGGACTGTATGCTGTTATGCTGTTATGACAGCCTCTGGCCAGGAAATCTTATGGTTAAACAGTATGAGCCTGAAACAATATGTTCAATTATGCAAATAAACAGAGAGTGGCTCAAAGGGCCAGATGGTGTGAATCAACCAAGTCTTACACACTTAACTGGTACTCAGGCAATTTACAGGAGTTAAGAATCTTCCCCACCATCAATTCAGATGAGGGCTTTGCAGAACATCTGCATTTACAGCTGTTTTCTGAGAAAGGGATGAGAAGTCACTGGGACAATATAGTCCAGGCACCCCAGGAAGAAGAAAAGAATCATTAAAATCGGGGAAAAGAGAGTTCACATAGTGGAGAGGAGAAACTCATGTAGTGTGATAAGAGATGGAGTTACAGTGACACTTTGTACCTTTAGATGAGCTGATACATTGCAGATTTCTTACCAAGTGTAGTGGCCGGGAGCTAGCTGCCTGGGGCTGCTTGTGAGAAAGTCCTTTTTTCCCATGGAAGGTATGAAAAACAGTAAGATAAGCACCCATTGTTTTCCACAGCTGTTGTGGGTCTAGGCATGATATGTCTTGATTTGGGTGGTGTAGAACACAGCCAACCATACCGGGGGGTGGTTGGACATTAGCAAATCATCCACCTGGGTTCCTACCTTATAAAAAGGGAATAGAACAATAAACGGAGCTTGTTCTCTGCTCTGCTATGGACCAAGCTGTGTTGCTGTGTCCTTATTGTGCCATTGCACCATCCAAATAGTAGTCTGCTTCAGAATCTTTTAGAAGGAAAAAAATATACAGTCATATTTCCTACAGTAGATTTTTTTCAGTTTTCTTTTCCTAGAATGGAAACAAACTTTTATCTTCAAATATTTGACAGCTGACATACTGCAGGGAAAATTAATAACAAAAGGGGTAAGCCACCAGACCCTTTGAAAGATTAAAACCAATACTTCTTCTTGGATATGTGGATGCTCTTTCTCTATGGAGATGGTCCCTACTATGCACTGATGCCAGAAAGCACCCCAGTAGTTCTCATGGGCACATCCTGGATGTGGGTCCCTCATTTTCTCCCCTGTACTATTGGTCTACTGACTGGAATGACGCTCATAGTGTCTGGCAGGGAGGAAGCCCTGTGTGGCCTAGATGGGTTGAAATGGTGGTGAGGCCACTTCTGGCAGCACCAGGGCTTAACTGCTGCTCTTGTCATTGCATGTTTTCTCTCCGCTGCTAAAATAATGTTGGCCTTCCTTTATGACTCCTTTCCCAGACGATTTTTTTCTTTCAAAAGCCTCTTGGTAATTCCCTAGTTACTTTATATTCTGTTTTGTGATTATGTTGCTTTTCAGTGTAGCCTCTTTAGGGCAAATACCCCCTCAGACAGCTTTGTGTATTTCATTCACACTCTCTGATATTCCCTCCTTAGCACTGATATTCTGTACATTACCATATTATTTCCAAGGATAGATTATGCAAGGACCACCACAGACTCTGTCCAGGAAGACATCTTGGGACACTTCATAGTCACCTGAAAATGAGCTCCCACTGCAAGGCAGGAGTAAAAGGGGTCAGTTAAGTCTTGAATTTATAGATAGTTACTAAGGAAACAGAGAGAAGCTGTTTTGCTTTTGGAGTAGTCTAGAAATCTGTGTTCAGCTCTACACTATATTCTAAATTCAAGAAAAGTGGTGCAAAAACTCTTGGTTGTTCAGATCTTAAAGATGAGAATTACAATTGCATTGAAATGCATCACCTGAAGGTAGAGACATCTGGAGTCCATCTGCTTAAAGAAGATTGAACTCAAAGTTTAAAGATATGTAGAGAAGAAAAAGAAAATCTAGGAAATAATCACTTCAGTTCAGTAGCAGGAAGCTGAAGTTAGACAAATTGAGATTAGAAAAACGGTAAATATTGCAAGTGAGTTTCAGAATCCTTTCTCTTTAATCAGTTTTATTCTAAATAACTGACTTCGTCTCTTATAATCCAAATTTAAGCATCAAACTAAAACAATACCCTGAGAAATAAAACCCCACAAACACCAGGACACTATATATAAAATTGCATTCCATGTTTTTTCAAATCTTGATAATAAAATTTGGTAGTAGATACATATAAAAATATATATATATACACACACATACATTTTCCTTGGTACAAGGGTATGCAATAGTATATAGTATAGGTATACAGTAGTAGCTTAAATCACAGAAATAAAATTATTACCTTGTTATATGCAAATTCAGATGTTACAGTTACTAGAGCTGGATGGAAAATGAAAATATAGCTTTCTCTGATAACATATTACAAAAAAAACCCCACAAAAATGTTAAACTTTGGTGACTTCTTTTTCTTATTAAGTGTAAAAGCTGTTGTACTCAGCAACATGTCACCCACAGGTCTTCGAAAAGGAATCATTGTTAATTAGGAATATGGGTGGTGAACAGAAGTGTAATTACTTTAAGCCTCCTACAAAAATCCCTGTAATTGAAAAAAAATTAAAAGTTAAAAGGAGCTCAGAAGAAAATATAAAGAATTGATAAATAATTGACATATGGGCTGATTTGATTAAAAAGGTATTAATATTAAAGGACTAGAGTGCCTAGATTAATGTCACTCAATAGACAGCAAATGGAGATGGCACTAAATACCTGTAGGCAGCAAAAGAGTAGTGGGAGGAAGAGAAGTGCTTGCTTTTTATTCTGAAATTAGATCACTAAAGAACCTGGCTACAGGCCTTGCTGCTATACAACCTACATGCCTCTTCAAGATCAAGAAAGATTATCAACCTCTCTTTCTGAAAGATAAAAGTTTCAGAGTTGGAGATGTAGATCTTTTTTCATTTTAAATAGTACTTTGATTAGTCTTTACTTATTTTCCTCAATCAACTCACGAAGTTACCCTTATACATTATTTTCATATGTGAATAACTGAGTTCTTTCTAACGGGTGATTGGTGTGAACAAGGAATGCTGAGGCTCCTTAAGTAAAGAGCTGTTATGAGAAGTAGGCTGTGAAAGTGAGAAACATATTTTTACTCTTCTGATTAAAGGACATGATCCCACTGAATACAGACACAGGAATTCCACTTGTTCAAATCGATAAGTGTATGTTTCCTCAGACTCTTTACCTGTTGGACATTTTCTTACTTTCACAACACAGCAGTTTAATCTTCCACTCCTCCATTAGATATCAGGAAGAAGAATATCTGCTATGATGAAATTAGTCATTTCTCAGCCCACTTTGTACTAGTGTTAAGAAAAAGTCTACCTTTGTCCTTAGGATGAGCAGGGAAGTAGATTAAAAATAATTAAAAAAACCCCAAACTAGTAAACAAATAAACTTGAAGTTTAAAATATTGAGTTAAAACCAGCACTATAATTTAATAACGTTTGTGTTCACTTTTTAGTCAATATTTAGGCCACAATAAAGGTCAATGACAGATTCTCAGTAAGTACTCATAGAAAAGAAACTGTTTGGCTATGGAGTGGAAGCAGAGGAATAAGAAGGTTTTGTGACTGAATGAAAGCTTTTGTTCTCTATGCCAGCCACACTATTAGTCAGCATATCTCAGAACTCATAATAACTAGATAATAACCTCTATTTTAGTATTCTATTTTGTTTTTATTTTCTCAGAAGCCTCTCTAGAATTCCACTTTTTAATGAATATGTTCCCAGATAATTCTGATTTTCAGCTGATGAGATGTCCTTTCCAACATACAGAATATTCTCACTGAATTTTCAGTCTGTGCACTAAAAAGTTCTACAGGGTGATAAAATTATTTTAAAATCACATGGAGGCTGGGAACAGTGACAAACACTGTCAACTCTCAAGTCTTATTTTTAAGACTCAATTTTTGTGTGTGAATCTGGAACTTGTTTCAGAACATCACTGCATATCTGATTCTTTTCTTCTAGAAGAAATTCCTTTCTTTTTTTCTGAACAGGCATGAATTTGTTCACAAGTGGGCATAAAAATAAACCAGGGATCAATTTGAAAATTTGTTCAGCAGTAAGGCTAAATATTGGGAGGGGGAAGGTGTAGAACAGGTACCTTTGGTATATGAGGAGAGGCAAAGACCAGAGGTCTTCTGCTCACTCTTCAATCTTGGCAGGTGGAGTCTATCCCTGTGCTTCCCTTTGTTTCTGTCTGTCTGTCTGCTCCTCTGCAGTGCATGGTGTCTAACAGAGTACCCAAGCTAGGATAGTCTGCTGCCACTAAGTAACTGGTAGACAAAGTGACACATGAGTGGCTGCTTAAGTAGCCAGGCAAAAGGAATAGATTCAGAGCTAGCTGCAAATGCTTGCTTACTTTGACAAAAGTTCTGCAGCAAGTCAAACACCCGGGAGAGATAATTAATGTGCCTCAAGAACAATATTGGCACAACAAATACCAATAAAAATTTTGGAAAGAAGTTAAACATGAGAAAGTTTTCCAATAACCTTCAAAAAACTATCCCTGCTCCAGACTATCTACTCTTTTCCAGGTGAAGCTTGCCATATTTATGCGTGGGATTATATGAAGCCAGTGACAATGGCAAACCAGGCAGGATGCTATCTAGTAGACACCGTGGGTCCTGTACAGAATGGTTTTTGCAAAGGGCTTTGATATTGAATATAATGGGGGACCTGCTAGAACTAATTTTCATTAGACTGTATAATAGTACCAAATTTAAGCTACGGAAACACATTAGCTTATTACATTAAAAATACAGCTGGATAAAGCAGCTTGGGAGTTATCCATTGGATGTATCAGAGTATCCAAATGTATTGGATAAACTGAAGTAATCAATTTTTCAAGAGGGATTTCTGATCAAATAAAATTTCTTCAGCTGGAAAGAGTTGCTTCTTTGAATTTCATATCAATCTCTATTTTTAATATGTGGAGTTTTTTCTGCCTTGTCTGTCCTTTGTGTCTTGATTACAACACAGTTCTCTAGACCTTGCCAAAATTAACTGTTAATCAGTTTTTCTCTCTCTCTCTTTTGGCATGCTTCCCTTCAGGTCAAAGGTTAAACTTACTGAAATCTTATTGGGGCATGAGTTGTTGGAAGAGAAAAATTGTTTTTTCTCTGGAGCAAAGACCTAAAAATCTGACACAAATATGAGTCAGTATAATTGTAAAAATGTAAACTGCATGCCATTTTATTCCAATTGTTCTTAAAAGCAAATTAATGTAAAATATTAGATTTAATATAGCATTTTTGTGACTATTACACAAATTATGCATAAGTAGGGATGTGGGATTCTGTTATGAAAAAGAAGGGGTAACATCAGAGAAGAGTGATATTACTTCAGGTGCTGCCTGTTAAAAAGAAAATAATGTGTTAAATAGGATTTATGAAAATCAGATTATAAGACTTTCAAGTTAGGCAGCTTTGCAGAGGTGCAAAAAATAATGTCCCTCTTTGTATCAAAATAATCAGCTTTTGCGCTTACAGAGTCCATTTACTGACTCTTGTAGGAAAGGATTATTTTGCTGCCCAAATCAGCTAATTACTTTAAAGTTATAGAATAGTTTAGTGTAAAATAAACATTCTAATGCCTACTGGTTAGCTTGAGCTTTGGTAGACATGTAAGCTATCCAGCAATAGGGAATAAAATACTTCATCATAGCATTAAAAGTTCTTTTGAAGTCTCTGAAATAATAAAACAATGGTAGCAATGTAAATTTTTTTGAGGTCCTGATGAATTTTAGGTATAATTTCAAATAGATAGCTAAGAATTGAAGATTACAATCTTTCATAGTCAAGGATCAGATATAATAACACGCTAATATGCAGCACCTCTGTGTATCAGTGTGGCAATGCCTCTGAGCAGAATCCCAATCCCTGAATTAAGTGTCCAGGACATTTTACATAAAGAGAATCAGGAGAGGTGGATTCTGGAAAACGGTGGTCCACAAATCTCATACACTTAAAGGGAAGCCTCCCAGAGTAAAGCACTGGGAAATGCCAACTGTGGCCGAACTCTTGTCTTTCACAACTGAGAAAGAACTAAAGAAAAATGCTAACTCCTGATGGACATCCTAATCTTTTCTTTCCTATCTCACATTTTCATTCTTTACTCTTCAGGAACATTGTCTCAACCAGAAACAGAGGTACCAAACAATTGTCTGAAATGGGTTGTTTCTGGTCTCTTTTCAGCTGTTTGAAACTTAGCATAGAGTCCGAGGCAGCTGAGCAGGATCTCTCTAAACACAAGGCAGAAGAACAGCACATTCCTTCCACCTGGTTTAGACATCATTTAGAAATAACATTCTGCTGGAGAAGGCCTACAGTAACTAGAGCTAACTTGAATGCCAATCCTGTTTAGAGCTGAAGGTCCAACTAGATGATGTTTGCAGGTCCTTTTTTGACCTAAATTACTATATGATTCTATGGCCCTTGGAAAGGACAGCCCACAGAATAGCCCTCAAAATGGGGATCTGGATAGAATCTCTGGAATAGTTTATTTCAGTTCTACTCAAAGTGAATCAAGTTAATGTTTTTAGTCAATCATTTGTATGGCAAAAAAAAAAATTAATTCAGAGGTTAGTCTGAGGCTTTACAAAAGGGTAAGTGATGCCATCTGAGGAATGGCAAGGTCTGCGTACTCAGGAAGCAGAAGAAAATGGCGGAAGAAAACATCTTAATAATCAGAGTCTGCAGATTTGGGAGTGGAGAAGTGAAGATAAGGACTTCCACTCTTGGAAGGGGCTTCTCTCACCTCTACCAGAGCTGCTCCCAGGGCACAGATGCCAACTGCTCCCTCAGTTGCAGTAACAGTCAGTTTGCTTTTCCAGGGCCCAAAATATCTGTGACTATTTGCCATGCATATTTTGCACAGCCATAACCTCCAACTTTGTCTGCTCAGAGTTGGCCACATTAAAACTAAGTCCACCCTTAAAATGAAGTTAAGATCTCTTTTCCTTTACTGAAGCTGGGTCAGGATAAAGAAAGCATGTAAATTCACTCACCAAAACACAGAGAGAAAGGATGCCTATAAGACTGGAATCTGAGTTGTCCTACAAAGGAAGTTAAATCCAGGGAAGGAGAGAGATACCTCCTGATTCTACTCTGTCCTAATACAATTCAATCCAAACTCTGTAAGAATGTTACAAAGCGAGACATCTTTTCCATGGTGGATTATGTTGATGCCTTTCCTCTGGGCAGTCTTAGCTTGCTCTGAGACCACTGTTTGAGAATAACTTTTGTGAGAACTGCAAGGATGGATGGACAGAGTCCAACAAGATGAAGTTTAATAAGCCCAAGTGCTGAGTCCTGCATTTTGGCCACAATAACACCCTGCAACGTTATAGGCTGGGGGTGGTGTGGCTGGACAGTGCCCAGGTGGAAAGGGACCTGGGGGTACTTGTCGACAGCCGACTGAACATGAGCATCCTGGCCTGTATCAGGAATGGTGTGGTCAGCACGGCCAGGGAGGTCATTGTTCCCCTGTACTTGGCACTAGGGAGGCCGCACCTTGAGTGCTGTGTCCAGTTCTGGGTCCCTCAGTTTAGGAAGGGCATTGAGACACTTGAACGTGTCCAGAGGAGGGCAACAAGGTTGATGAGGGGCTTGGAACACAAGCCCTATGAGTATCCGCTGAGGGAGCTGGGGTTATTTAGCCTGGAGAAAAGGAGGCTCAGAGGTGACCTTATCACTCTCTACAGCTGCCTGAATGGTAGTTGTAGTCAGGTGGGGGTTGGTCTCTTTCTCCAGGCAGCAACTGACAGAATGAGAGGACACAATTTTAAGCTGTGCCAGGGGAAATATAGTTTGGATATTAGGAAGAAGTTTTTTTATGGAAAGAGTGGTAAAATAGTGGAATTGTCTGCCCGGGGAGGTGGTGGAGTCAACATCCCTGGATGTGTTTAAAAAAGATTGGACGTGGCACTCAGTGCCGTGGTTTAGTGGAGGTGTTAGGGTATGGGTTGGACTCAGTGATCTTGAAGGTCTCTTCCAAACTAGTGATTCTGTGGTTCTGTGATTCTGTGATTCTGTGATTCTGTGATTGATTCTGTAACACTGTGTTTTTAGGTCTCAGCCCAATACCTTTGACTGCAGCTTAAATCCTAAGCTCTCTCACCTCAAACTGCTGGACCGAGGGATCAATTCCTGTTTTCAGTTGAAATACAAAATCTTTCAGTGTTGAGAGCAAGCAATGGGATGTCTACTGTGCCCATGAGCTCTACTGTCAATGCAGAGGGAATTGAGTGCTTGCTGTGCACTGTTCTGTCTGTATTTGTCACGTGTGGATACAAATGCAGGCACCTACGCAGCATTTGCAAAATCCTGAATATACACCTACAGCATAAAATACCATGTTCTCTAAAGAGCAATCTTAGGTCCCTCAAATTATCAATTTGAAGAGGATGCTGACAACTGCCTCCGTAGTCTTAAAATAGGCATGGTCAAGTCATAAAAATTTTCTGTGGTTAAGAGCCCTTCCATGACTTATCCTAAACCCAGACTGCAAATGTCAAGGGGAATGTAACATATAATTATTCCAGAAGGACAATAACAATGATGGCATAAAAGCTCTAAATACTCACAGTGCCTTTCTTATTTATATATGTGCCATGGTCACCTACTCTTTCAATATGAACACAGCTTTGAAGTGTAGCTCTTAGTGGCTTAGTGAAAATAGAGATTTTGTTGAAGTCTGGGTCATGGGCTCTCTATTAATAACTTAGAGTTTGAACTAGCAATTTTCTTTTTTTTAAATCATTCTAATGACATTTTAAAGTTTTTATTCTCCTCTGGAACAATTTAATAACACTTTTTTGAGTGTTTCTGAAAGATTAAGGTCCAATAAAAGTACATTCAAAGGATTTTTAGTTTTAAACAATTTTAGTAGATTCTCCTTCATTAGTCCCTCCCAATTTCTAATGGTTCCTGACATTAACTTTACATCCCTTGGGTTTGTTTCTTCTTATGCATTCTAGTATTTGCTTAGCTTGTACAAATAACTCTGTTATTTGCCTTGAAAATTCGTCATGCTATATTTGCCTGCTGATTCTTTATTTCACATTAAAAACTTTTGAAGGAATTATCACCCTGGTTTGCAAAAGCAACAAAGTTAACCTAAAAATAACCCCAAACCTTTCCAAACTTATGTTTTGAGTTTTTATTTATTTGTCATTTATGTACCTTGCAGTGCTTTATGCTTTTAGTAAAGAGCCACAAGCAGACATACAAAGGAAATAGTTCTGTCACTGAATTTACTGGGCTTATTAATTCAGGAAACAAAAAAAAACCAGGAAAAAGTCTTCTTATAAGACATCCAGGAAAATCTGCTTGACAAAGTTGTTTTCTATGTTTGCTTTTCTTTTTTCTAAGCATAGAGGAACACACAATTAGGTACTCCATAGACTCTCTTGAGCTTGTGAAGTTTAGCATGTATATATGATAACTTCACTTACTCTATTTATTCTGTTCAGGATGCAAAAGTAAATGTTCCTTGCAGGCTCTAAAATCTGTTTCAACTATGTATTTGTTTTCTGTATGTACATGTATACTTTGTAGCAATAGCAGTAATTCAGAAGACAAATTTTGAAGTTGTATAAACAAAAAGACCAAGATTATGGGAACATGATCACTTTAAAAGTACTGCTTTTTTGACTGTGGTTTGGGGTTTTTTTTCTGTGGTCAATTTCAATTTTAGCTTAATCTGTAGTCTGATCTGGCTTACCTTCCGGGCCCTTAGGACACAACCAGAACTGACTGATCCTACCCAGGCCTTGCAGTCCCTACACAGTACCATTCAACTGAGAGACAGCACACTGACACAGAGGAGAAATGTAACCAGTTACAAAGCTCATGAAACTGGTGCCTTACTCTAAACACTCCTTTTTATTATTTACAATTATTTATGATCTTTCAGCTTGACTGATTTCCATCACTTTATATTATCACCAAAACTGACTCTCATGAATAACAGGTAGGTAGAAGGAAAAAGTGTAGCACCATAAAAGAAGATATTACTGGAAAATGAAAATATAAATTTTTATTAACTGGTGACCAGAAAAATAAGCACACTGAGGTTTTCCCCTTAATTTACATTTTAATTAATCAAAATGTTTTTTATGGTTCTGCAGGCAGGGAAGGAGGGCAGCAAAAACATATACCAGGAAGAGATTTATCTGTTGCAATTATTTCTAAAATAGCTGTGGCTGAAATGGAGTAACAAGAAGACAGGCTGGTTTTACTGTAAAGAAAATGAAGACAACCCCAAAAAAATAAAAAGGGAAAAAGGGTGGAAGCTTTGGTGTCTGCTCAAAGCTTAAGGTATTTGTTATTTTCTCTTGGGCTATGCTTTTGATTTTCATTCTAAAACAATATTTATTTTGTTGAGCTTTGCTTTTAAGATTCATTGGCTGGATTGTTTTATCCAACCCTCATTGAGCAGCCTCTACTGATCATTCAGGAGGCTGTTGTTTGCCTTCCTCTCCCACGGGATATGTGAATTTTTAAGCTTTTTGAGTCTCAATAAAGTCCATTTACTGAGCCTGTCTTTGGACTTTTAGATATAATGTCTGAAGGACCTCTGTTTAACATCAGTCTTGAGGACCAGGAATTTCTAATCTGACTGTCAAAGTCCTAGGACTAATGCCTCTCTTCCAGACATATACCCTGAAGACACTCATTTTCCAGAAGTCCAGTCATGTTATTACTATGATTTACAATAAACTCTTCAAGGATACAGAGTAATTGAAGCTCACAAAAGCCAAAGGTCTCAACAATTTCTACTACTATTTTCACAATTACAGCCAGAACAAAAATACAGAGCAGAAAAACTACACACCTTCCCCTTCTTTATATTCTTCACTGTCAGAACTGTATGGGGCTTTGTCAAGAGGTCTCCTGAGATGTATAGGATCACTTTCCTGTGCTGTGTCTCACTCTTCCCTTATTTCCCCTTCTTGTTTTCAGTGACCTTCTAGTCCCTCTGAAATGGCTAGTGAAACTTCCTTCCTTTTATGTCAGTTTTTGAGATGAGTTTGATCAATCCCAACAGCTAATCCAAACATATAATTGCTGAATTTTCATCGACTCCTTCTTTTCCACATTGACTGTATAGCCTTCGCAGACCTACTAAAAAATGCATGAATGAATCTCAGCAGTTTACCCCTCTGATTTTGATGTATCCACATGAAATAAACATGCCAGCCTATTATTTATCGGTACCACACTCCTAGATGGAGCATCCTGGGAAAGATGTGAAACCTTTGAGGACAGATGAAAAACAGAGCAAAGTCAGAAAGAGAAATGTCAATGTTATGTTGAAAGGTTAATTCAATTATAAACTATCACACTTCATATTGCATTAGAAAAAATAGAAAAAACTCCCTTTCTCTCAATGCATTGCAAAAGTGAGCAAAAAAGTCACCTCTACTGTGGTCAGAATTACTGCTTGTTGGTGATGATTAATGAAACACGCACTGGAGCTTATTAAAATGACAAATATTTAATATACCAGAAGGAAAGTTAACAAACATGAGAAGAAAGAATTTGGAAGAAATCAAAAGAGAAGCATTCTAATTCAAGCTGCTATCACATTTGAATTAACTGCTGATCTTGACTGAAATCCTTCAGTGCAGTTGCATTAAAGCCCAAGTCTTTTAAGGAATAAGTTACCCACACAGTGATCATCAGTTGAGGAAAGTTCATTTCTCCCTACTGAACACACCATTGATTTTCTAGTTATGTTTTGAGTTTGGGGCTTTTTCTTTTATATACTGGGTCCACAGAAGAAAATAAGAATTTTAATAGTATCTCTGCTGTGAATAGGAATTGAAATTTCAGAAATTTAGTGGGACAAGAACTAATATTTTGGAAAATGGAGAAACCAGTATTATACAGGGCATGCAGTGGGTCTTAGATGGCTCCCAGCTTGCAAGAGGGGTAAAAAGCATTCCTCCCTCTTTAACATGTAAACAAGAGTAATGTTCCAGCCTTAGCAGTTGCTGAGAAGGAGAACTGGGATACACAGTTCCTTAAGGGAGGCAAGGATTCCTTCCTCTGAGTCCCCAAGGAATGTACATGAGAGTGTACGGACCCATGTTCTGATCACTACATGGGTGAACTCCAGGCTATGACAAGCTGTTATAAGAGAAAGAGGGAAGGTGAGCAAGATAAGGCAGTTTCTCACATGTGAGGTTCTGGTATGGCTTGTTAAAATAAAGGAGTGTTTCTTTAAAAAAATCACTTTAAGGGGCTTTCCGGTTAAATAAGGTTCTGAACTTTGCAGTACTTTAAATCTTAATGGTAGTTTACTGAAAATTGTGAGAGATTAGGTATGTTATCTCAGATTTTAATAGCAAAATTTTTATGCACCATTTACATACACATAAAAAAAAACCTTTTTGTAATTAAGATTGGCCACTGCTTTGCATAAAAAGTTGTAGGTCTTTGTGTGCATTTCCAAATGAACTTCTAAATTTTCTGCCTTTTTTTTTTAATCATTAGTGTCTGACACAATACGTTCAAAGATGTTAGAGAAAAAAAGGGAACTGTTAAATTTCACCTGTTATTTTCATTCACTTTTTATCATCATATTTAACCATTATATAGGATGAAGAGAGATATACCAGTCAGAAAAACAATGGAAGAAATTACTGAAATGACAAGGGCCCACCTGGAAAAAGTCTTTTTCCTTTAGGGAAAAGTAGAGCCTAAGTGTGACTTCAACTGAGGTTAATTGGAGTTGGTGGCATCCAGCATTTTGAAATCCTGAAGAATGATATAGAAATCTAATAACTGGCTTTTAGTTTTGAAACCTTTTGCTTTATCAGTACAATCACCTCTTATGCCTTTTAATAGGAAATTTCTTGATGTCTTACTATGACTTTGGCATAGGTTTGATAGCATATTGCATGGCATCTATTTCAGGCATAGCTAAACATAAAAGAATAGCAGAGAATACAAATTTATTAATGGATGTGTTTTTCAGAAAACCATAGTTTCATGCAGAAAAGAAATTGAATTAACAGGCCTATAAATCATATTTTATGATGAAAGTCAATGCCTGGCAACTCAGTAATAATTTTCTTTATCTTCTTTATCAAGGAGGGACTCAGGAAAGGATTGCTACTCACAAGTTTTCTGGTTGCCTTTAATGCTCATATTTTTAGCTCTCCAGTCTTGTAAAATATGATCAAAAGTATAGGATGAATTATTGTCCATTGAATGTTCATAAAACTACAACCATTGTTGTTGTACAGTGTGTATTCCAGGTTGTCCTGTATTTATTAAAAGTTAAAGATTCCATAATACTTCTTACCTAAAATGTTAAAGAGGAATGTAAGAATGTGGGTAAAATATAGAAGAGGTTTTCACAAGTGAATGGGTGAGGACATTGAGAGGAAAGGCTCTGTTGTAAAAATACTTGGAAAAAGTGAAAAAAATAAAGGGACGAGAGATTGTATTTCTTCGGTAGAATTTGTCCTGAAGAACTGCAGTGATAACATACAACGGAATACCAGAAGAAAACAGCAAATCCTTAAAAACATGTAACAGTGTGACAGATTTTCAATATTCTAGAAACTGATGCTCTGGAAGTTGAGGATAGTTTATCATTAGAAGAGCAAATAGTTCCACAAGTTTACAAGTGTGATCTAATTTTCAGTGGATTTATTATGACTTTTGTAATATAAAAATACGGTTTCAATCTATTAATCCCTAACAAGGCATTAGAAAATGTTCACTAGGGTAACGACAAAATTATCTTCTTCCCTAAAAAACCCCAACACATGGTTATATTTTGGATCTCTAAATCTTAAACAATTATTTTGTATAGAATCTATGTGCTGCCCAAGTATCCTTATAACTATTTTCTTCAAGAGAGGGAAGCCCATCAACCCTTATATAAGCTAGTGCTGCCACCTATAGCAAAAGACACTTTGCCTTTTAGCCTATGTCAAGTGCAGTGCAAATTGAATTATATTAAAAAGAAAAGAATTTACAGAATTACAGCTGGGAAGTACAAAATGGATGACAGTTCACTGAAAACAGTAAATGAAATCTATATGCAACAACAGTAATTATTTTGATACATTTCTCTTTACTGATTCATTTCCTAGTTGTGACAAAGAGTAATGGTTGGCAAAGTCATATAAGTTACATTACTCAAAACAGTCTTTTTTTTATCCTACGTATCCCAATTTGATCACGACAATGTCAAAAATATCTTTAAAATTGAGCTAAACCTTACTTTTTTAACTACGTATTTTGGATGTATATATGTACTTTGTAGGGTAAATATTACATTTATTTATACAGCTGAAATGGATCACTCTATTTTATATATAACTAATTATGTATCAAAAATTAGCAATGTTCCTTGTTCCAATGCTCATGTTTATTTTAAAAATAAGGACTCTTGCAATCAAAGTAAAGGGAATTATGATTGCTATTAAGAGTAGCAATAGTAGCAGTACTAGCATTTGATGTATATTAGTTTTTCTTTATATTTACATGAAGAGAAAGACAATCATAGGAACAGACTGCTTAGTCCAATCTTGAATCTCTACCATTTCTAGTCCTTAGAAAGAAGCTAGACAAACATCTGTCAACATGATCCTACATTGAAGAAAGGAATAGACTCAGTAACTTTCTAGGTTTTCTGTAGCCTTAGTTTGTAATTTCGCAAAATTACCAGCAGCAATATTACCTCAATGTCTTTCTGTTCTGCTTCTCTGTTTCTGCTCTTGCTTTCTCCTTCGCATTGCTTAGCCCTGGCTCAGTCTGCACAAGCGTTTGTGTGATCATACTCTGAAAAAACACAAAAAAACTTTAAACAAAAATAAATCTTAATTTTTTTTTTTTTTAAAGCAGATGCACTGTAGACTGCTACTGTTATGAATACTTTGTCTTTCAAAATCCCGTCCTTATTTTCTGTGGTACTGTGATTTTCTGTAATAATTTTGTAGGAGTATAGACATGCTGAATTTCTACAATGGATTCTGAGCCATCACATTGTCCTAGTGCAAGGTTCACATAGAGCTATTTGCTCTGAAAATAGCATAATTAGTAACAACAAAATCCAACCTATATCCAGCCCATGAAACACACACTATAGCTTGCAAACCATTTGTACAAAGAACTTTTATTATATAATTCTCACAAACTTAAAAGATAGGCAAAATGAGACAACAGGCTTTGTTCAACAAGACTTTTCATCAGATGTCTAATTTAAAGCATATGAGCAACTTCAAAGTCAAAGCACCTGCTTGTATGCATAATGGTATCTTTTTGAATCTTCTGCAGTACTGGGAATGAAGTAAGTGAAGGATGCCATAGCAACAGTAACTCAACTCTTTCTGAGGAAGGGGAATTTCACAGCACTTTTCCATATTTAATGCAGGTTTCTATGTTAATTTTGGAAATAAATTTGCAAGAAATTGACTAAGTCTTTTAATTAGCATATTCATGAGTAGTGTTCCCCAATAGTGCTGAGTACTTGCTGTAGAAACAGCAGGTCATAGTCATTCCAAACACTTAATGCATCATTACAAAGCAAGAAAATAAAGAGGGGTTTTATTCTGAGTAAGCAAGGTACACCAGCTGACCAGTAACTCTATTATTAATAGGTTTTTATGCTTGTCGCCGGTTATAAGAAGAAACAGAACAGAATACTCCTTAGAAATTTACAAAGTCTGGGAAGGCAAAATGCTCAATGTATCTTTTAACAGTGACTGAAAGAGAACCATGCTTGTATATCATTACTATAATTATGTCTATATTTGTGTGGAAATACAAAGACTTTTAGTTTGTACACTTGTTTACTACAACATTCTTGTTACCCTTGAAGTCACTAAAAGATACTTTTACTTTATTCTCTTTTGGCAAAAACACAGAAGGAAATTGTTTATCTTTGATATGTATTACTGTTGATCCACTGAACTTAAATTATCCCTCTATAAGTGGAGAGGGATGGGAAACTTCACTCCTTCTATACATAAGTATCTCAGACGGGATTTTCTACATCTTCTGTTTGTTCCTCTTCAGTGATTGTTGAAGAAAACTAGATGACCCCCTAGAAACAGATTACTATATTTTAGGCCTAGGCAGAAACACGCAGACATCAAATTTCACATTGCTTTTGTCACTGTTTAACCTTTACAGTTGTATCATAATACTTGTGTAAAGAAATCCTTTGACCTCATGGGGACTTTTGTGCATTTTAATTCGTGGTATTTTCTTAAATACGTTGGAAACAGTATTTTGTAGGTATTTCATACATATGCAGGTAGATTTGTGCTTAGATAGGCTATTGACTAGAAAAAAACTGATCTAAATTAAAAATAATTTCTTAGTAAATAAATAGTAAGGACGATGAGGTATAGCTTAGTCCTCTCTAACAAAGAAACTAACAATGCATCTGTGTGAAATGAAATGCTATTTATCTGTGAACATCTGAATGTATTGAAAGCATTTAAACAGCACTACCTCTTTTCAGAAGATTAATGGAAGAAAGCTATCATAAAGCCTTCATGTTGCTTTTTCCACTCCAACCAATGCGTTGTTTTCAAGATTTTTCTGTTTCCTCTTACAGCAGTTACCCACACAATTACATAAGAAATACAGGTGAAAAAGCGTTAATTTACTAACAATGATATGTGAAGTTCAAATAAGAATGGCTTCTGTTGAACGAAAAAAGAAAGCAGCCACCCTTAGCTGAATGCAGCTAAACCCAGAGTTGCAGAGATTTGTGTGCCCGCTTACCTACTGACACGTGGGAGTACTTTGACTATCCACGTGAGTTCAGCAAGCATACAAGTAGCTATTCATTTCTTCAGAGCCTTGAATGTGCCTTTGTTCAATATTTACAAGTGCTATTCACTCCTCAGGGGGCCTGGCACCACCTGAGTCTTCCAAATCTATCTCAAATGTCATGTAGAGGTAGGAAGGATTTTATTTGAGAAGACCTGGAATTTAGCTTTTTTCTTCTGCATTAGCGTCAGACAGAATGATTTATGCCACATTTAATAAAACAGACATTGCCATGCCACTTCCATTTCTGCTGAAGCAGAATTTTTTTCTAAAGTCCTCTCCCCTACTTCCTTGTAGCTAATTTCACTACAGTTCTGAAAATGAACTAGATGCATCTTGTTAAAATGAAACAGAAACTCAAAATCAGTCAAGCTTAACACTAATTTGACAAGTGTTGCTCCTCACCATGAAGCAGATGAGTGACTTGGAAAAATGCCTACTAGTATGTATTACCATGGGTCTTGTTTTGCAAAATCTGGGAGTATGTAGGTTCTCTCTGTCTCTCCTAGGCTCTTTTATCGTTGCCAAGAAAGGTTTAACAGTGCTTACGTAACATTGCATGACAGCAATTTGCCTGCATTCTAAGAGTGGAGACATGAATTATGATTAACCTGCATCACAGAGTTTACAAACACAGATAAATACATTAAACGCACTACTAGCACTACTAGTTACTGTGTCACTGTATGGAATTAGTAACAGTATTTTTTTAACCCAGTGTTTCCATTTCTGATTCGATCTTCACCAAAAAAAAAAAAAAAAAAAAAAAAAAAAAAAAAAAAAAAGTCTGACCTGGGACATCTTCTTGACAATATCTGCAACTTCAGATATCCAAATGAGGCACCTAAACTTAAAACATATAGTCCATAACTCCTTATGTACTAAAAAAAGATACACATTCAATTTTACATATGCTAATGTTCCCCCTCCATTGACTTTATAATGGATATGGCACTATCTTAGGCAGAGCAATTAGATGTGCAAAGTTAGATGGGATGAAAAGAGTGTATGTAAATAATTTGATGCAAAGCACTATTAGATATTTTCTCTTCCTTCATCTTTGATACTCCCTGCTCAACTATTTCTTTCAAAATGCCAGAAATGAGCTTTAATAAGGGATCAGTTAAACATTAAGACTGAAAATAGGATTTCACACTACAAAAAAGCAATACAGCAAGATTTGTGAAATTTATTCCATGTGGTTCAGTAAACATATTTGAATCTTCTCTGTATGTCAAACCAGAGAACAACATTTGTCTTCTGAAAAAGGGAAAATAGGAGACTGGCATGGTTTGGTGTCTTAAAAACTCTTTGGCAAACTTGAGTTTACATTTTCATATCAACAAAGCGTGAAAACAAAATATGAATCACATTATTGTTAGAATATGTATCTTAAGATCATAAAATCACCATGTAAATAATTTGTCAGGAAAGATCTGATAAAGCAGAGGATCAGAAATAGACAAAGAATTTTGCAACATGCAGCACCACCCACCTCACGTTAGTGAGAATTCTCCGTGTAAAAAGATTTACTAATTCTCCTCTTATAAAGGTCTATAAATTCACTATAAAACAAAATTTTAAAACTTGTGGGAGAAAATAGCACAATTTTTTTTCTTGCTTGTAAGTAGGCAGAATGTTCTTCTTGTTTACCATGTTGAGATTTTTAATATTCTCTGCATTGGTTATGTATGCAATTCATTTTTTTTGGTGTACATTCTACTTCTTTCATTAGTTTCCATCTATTAGATTGTGAATGCAGGCATCACTTTCAAATCTGCTGCCTAGTTTGAATGTGGATTAACACTCGTTCTATTAGTTAGGTTGATATGAGCAAATATATGACAATAAAGAGAATTGCATTTATATGCTGCATGCATGAAGTATAGCACACATTTTAAGGATACATTATTTTATCATTAGATTAATTTATCTCCACAAAAACAGCAAAATAAAATTAATAACACACACCTATTATTCAGATGCATTCATATTCAATCTTGTAAACAATTGTTTTTGTGGAATCTAACTTAACTCTCATACAATTTAGTCAAGATGAGAACTCAAAAGTTGTTGAAAAGTTAAGAACTGCTATCAAAAGTTTGATAACTGAAACTCTGTGTGTTGGCAGGGTCAAACATGTACTATGTACACCTCTGATTGTTATTGACTATATCTCAAAAACATATAGATATTCCAGTCAGAGCTCTATTAAAAATAACACAAATATCCACAATAGTTGATATATGATAGCAACAAGATCCATTCTAAAAGCACAAACAAAAGAATATCAAAATAGAAAGCAATCAATCTTCCACTCTACTTCAGCAGTCTGCTCTGCTCTGCTCTGGTGAGACTCCACCTGCGGTACTGCATCCAGCTCTGGGCTCCCCAGCACAGAAAGGACATGGACCTGTTGGAGCAGGGGTGGAACACCTCTGCTATGAAGAAAGGCTGAGAGAGTTGGGCTTGCACAGCCTGGAGGAGAGAAGGCTCTGCGGGAGGCTCTTTGCAGCTTTTCAATGCTTAAGAGGGCTTGTAAGAAAGATGGGGACAGACTTCTTAGCAATAGGACAAGGACTAACAGCTTCAACCTATGAGATGGTCGATTCAAATTAGATATAAGGGAGAAATTTTTTACAATGAGGGTTATGAAACACTGGAGAAAGTTTCCCAGAGAGGTGGTATATGTCCTATCCCTAGAAACATTCTAAGCCACCTGATCTAGTTGAAGACATCTCAGGGGATGGGATGGGGCTAATGACCCTTAAAGAGCCTTTCCAACCCAAACTATTCTGTGATTTAATAATTCTATGATCCAGCATCCAGAAAATGCAATGAATTTTAAACAGGGCAACAAACTCTTGTTTAAATCCCATTGGTACACTTCTGCGAGTTTAAATCACACTAGAATGTTAATTTCCAAAATAATTGACATAAAGCATGGCTCACTGTCATGGTAAAGATATATATTCTCTAAGACATATGTTAAAGACCTCTGGAAACACTGCACCTATTGTTTAGTACTTCAGCTTTGAAATACAACTTAAGCACTTATACAGTGATTTGTACCTAGTCACTTACTTTTACACATGGTTTAAGCCAGGTTAACATGTCTTTAGTTCATCAGCTTCAGAAAAGAATGAATTTTACAGCTGATACAATGGTATCTTCTCTGTCAAGGAGATGTCAATTTCATAAGTCTATCATAATCCTCTAGTCAAACAAAGAATTGATTTTACTTTTTTAAAGCAGCCTTAGACATTGTAGCTTAAGGGTAAAAGTCTCAGAGTTATGTTATCTTCAATATATATTTCTGAAGTTCAGAACAGGTATGGAATATAAGTTACAATTCCCCGAAGGTGAGTGTACAGGAAGAAGGTTTACTAAATGAGGGCCCAACAGAATACTGTGAAACACCCTAACACACACTCTCAGCTGGTGCCAACTTTTGTAACTAATATATTACAAAATATTTTATATACATATATATGCGTATTTATATAGATAAAATAAATGTTTTCTTTGATCAGAAAAAAAAACCCATATAACAGTAAGTCACAGAATGGTGCATTGGTGGGTTGTTGGTATTGTCCTTGGATTTGTCTCCAATAACCTATGCATATCTGAGATATTACCATAAATGTCACAAAATAACTCAGATTTTTTATACAGTGTGCTTTCCATTTTTTTGTTAATATAACTCTTTGATAAGCTTATGGAAAAGAATTAAAGGTCACTCCCAATAGAAGAACAAGTGGAAGACAGAATTGCTGTGTCGATTCAGGTCAATCTACCATGGAAAGAAAATGTTTAACTAACTGTGAGACAGTAAATTGGTCAATGTGAAGGTGTCAGAGACTGAAAAGTTCATGCCTCAAACATTGACATAAAGTTTTCTTTTCATTAAGAAACTACAACCAAAGAGAAGCCTCCTGGAAGACTGAAACTCTGGACTGGAAGTCAAACTCTTGATTAGATAAAGGGGAAAAAACTATTGTTCAGATATCTCAGGCTGAGGGAAGGTATGCATCCGCAAAAGGCCAGTGCTGATGACCCCCCTCCCTGAGGCGAACATGCCCAGACACTGCCACGGGGCCAAAGTACTGTGAAAGCCTTCCCTGGAAGGGACATGTCCGGACACAGCCACAGACCCAGGGTCTGGGAAAGACTGCCCCCTCCCCAGGGGAACATGTGCAGCCATTGCCACCCGGCTGGAGAGTATATAAACCCAGGGAATTCTGTACTCTGTTGAGGGACTTTCATCATCAAGAGGACCTGCTGGAGAGGATCAACACAACATCGTAGGGATCCACGGAGTGGTGATATTTTCTTTCTCTGTCACTCTCTGTGCCCCCACCTCTTTTCCTATTTCTCTCTTCTCTTCTCTTTCTCTCTTTCTCTCTTATATTTACTATCAAATAAAACCTATACTATTGACTGGCATATGGTCTCGTTTGCACCTTAATTCAGGCAGAGAAATGTCTAAATAACACCTAATAAAACCGGACCTTAACAGAAGGTTTGAAATGTGGGAATTAGTCTGAAAAAACCCAATCCATTTCATAAATGCAACCACAAGCACCGAGGGTTAACATTATGGTCATGAGTTACCCAAATGAGATCTTGTTGAAGACCTGTATATTCTTTTGTCAGTCAATGGAGCTATATATCAGCTATGAAATAATTTAGAGCACATGAAAGAAAAGTTAATCTGGTAGCAGCAAACATTACTGAAGATAGCACATAAGGAGTTATTCTAGGTCTATGTTCACATTCTCCGGAAACAGGAAATTCAAACAAAATTATTTTCTTTATTACTTGGCTTAGCCCCTGAAGTGCTGCTAACTAACAAGTGATATTTAAAGCAATTTGATCTAAAAATGTATTTTTCTCCTGCAGATGATTTTAGAACATTTCAGTAAAGCTGAGGAAATTGACTGTGGTAATGGTTTTTAGCTTGAGAAAAAGAAGAGCAAAAAAACCCCCAATTTGCTTAACCAGAAATTGAATGTGTTTATACTAATAAAGGTTTCTTGAATAAAACTTCATCTCATTGGTCATGTTTCCAGAAAGCAAATCAATATTTTGTCAGTCAAACTTCTTACTGTACCCCTGCCTCACTCTGCTATGAAGTATATTTGCCTTTTAGTACAACACTGTGCTCACCCCATCCGTACACCCCAGCTCTTGCAGAGCACAATGCCTCTTCCATCTTCTGTCAGCAAGGTGAAGACACGAGCTATGAAGGTACTCCCTACTTTCATTCAGTTTGTTGAGGTTTACATGACTACACAAATGAAGACATCAGAAAAACAGTCCCAATTTATTTTCTTCTTTTGGAGAAAAAGAAGAAAACCTCCTGAAAATAATTTGCTTAAAGGCTTTTGCCATTGAAGCTCTGCATTTTCATAGATATCAGTTTCTTTATTATGGACTTTGCTAAGAGAGATGTTAAAAGCTTAAATTTTTGTTAAAATAAAATAAAAAAAAATCTTTTCAAATGACCTAGAGGTACCAGAAAATTGTATCCTGATTTTTTTTTTTTTTTTACATTATAAAAGGAAATTACAATTAACTTCTAATTTGCAATTGAGTGAAATGGCTACATTTTTTAAAACCAACAAGCATGGAGGGAAAATTGTAAGGACAAGTTGTTTAATATCTGAGAAAATCAGGCTACCTGTGATTGTGTCAAGGTGATATTGTAATGCATATATGCATGGGTTAAAAAAATGCTTCATCTACATTACCGAAACTTCAAAATAAAATGTAAGTTTATGCACGCTGGGGCATCTCGCACAGATTGCACTAGACACACACCAAGGAGAGAATCATTTAAGAAGCAAAAAGATGTTTCAGATACCAAGAGGAGAATGGATGAAGACAGGAAATTGTAAAAACTAACTACAACAAACAAATAAACAAACAAACAAATAAAACCCCCCAAAAAAACTGTTAACTGGAAGCAGAGATTTAGGTAACGATAGCACCATGAATTCACTTTCGAACTGAGAATGAGGCATCTGAACTACACATGGCATGAAAGAAAAAAGATGAAAAACGGGATAGGAGAGTAAAATGGAATTGTAAAGGCAAATAGAAAAAGAAAGAGTAGGTTCTGAGATGACTGAAGAAGGAAAAGTAAAAATATATGCAGATAAGGCAGAGGAGCTAAAGAGGGGACTTTTGTTATTATAAAGGATGACTGACACTATCTGACAAGTAGATATTTCATGAGGAACAATTACTTTAGAAGACAGAGCCAGATTAAAAAAAAAAACTTGTAGAGGTTTCTTATTGTCTTATTGTTGTGGTTTAAGCACAGATGGAAATTAAGCACCATGCAGAAGCTTACTCAATCCTCCCCTCACATCCCCCCTACCCTGGTGGAATGGGAAGGAAGATCAGTAAAACTTGCATGTTACATAAAAACAGTTTAATAACTGAAAATAAACCAAAATACAATAATAACGGTGAAAAATACTAATGATAATAAAAAGGAAACAAACAAGTGATGTACAATGCAATGGCTAACCAACACCAGAACCTCATTCCCAAACCCAGATCAGCTGCACTTCCAGGTAACTCCTCCCCGTGTATATACTGGGCATGATGTTCTGTGGTGTGGCATATCTCTTTGGTCATTTGGGGTCACCTGCCCCAGCTATGCTCCCTCCCAGTTTCCTTTATGCACCTCCTCACTGGCAGAGCATGAGACAAGGGAAAAAGTTCTTGATTTAGGATTAACATGTTTTAGCAAAACCCAAAACCTCAAGGTGTTAACAACACCATTCTCATTCCAAGTCCAAAACACAGCACTGCAACAGCTACTAAGAAGAAACTAACTCTACCCTAGCTGTAACGAGGACATCTGTTTTTGACAGGAAAAAACTAAAATATCTTTGACAAATAAGGTGGATTTGGTTTTAGAAAGCCCAGAAATAACTACTTAATGCAAGGTTATAACTATATCTTTGTCCATGAAAAGGACCTGTGCCACAGCGCATTTTGTGAAACAGCTCCAAAACAATCAACTAACCAAAATTATCACAGACTCCTTAGAATATCCTGTGGAATTGACTTGAAATATGTCAAATTATATCAAATTATAAAACCCATCTTTTGTGGACTGGAACATTTGAGAGACTGGGCCGAAGTCCATTGAGTATCTTGTCCCTTCTAAGACAAACTATTTTCTACTAGAAGAAACACTGAATTTTCATGATTTCCAGTGGGAAAGCTAACTATTGCTAGGAAAAGGGAGGGATGGAGCTGGGAATTTTCTTCATTAACCTAGGAGAGAAAAGTGACAGAAACTGCTTTAAAATATTATTTTTCTTAATATGGGAAACAAAGAGAGGCAGCAATGGTGCAGTTTAAGAAGGAAGGAAATGCTTCCTGTTCTATGAACACTGACAAAATCCTAAACTTGCAGTCAGGATGTTGCATTAAAGGTAGTCTTCCCCTCACACTTACACTTCTGGTGAGCAATTCCTTTGCTAAATGTCCCCTTTGAACATATTGTCCCTGAATGGCTTAACCTTTATCACACAGGTAAATGAAAACTAACTCCATTTGTACAAACACAGGTTATGTCAAGTCTGAAGTTCTGACCTCAGATAGCAAGGCAGGAAGCATGGTGTGACAGACATAATACCAGCATTCCCAAATTCTCCAAAACATAGATCTTTGTTATGCATTGTGACACCTTGTGCTCAGATAACCTTTCCACCCAGGTCCACCTTTCTACCTAAACCATGAGAAACAGGGACCAAGCTGCCTGATCAGAGCCTGCATGGTACCACCGTTGTGAAAACCTCTTTGCCTTCCCTGCATTGAGCCAAGAGCTGCTGTTCTGCATCCTTTCCACCTACCCCTCAGGGGCCTTCTCCTCCATGCTTAGGCTTTTGGTAAAAATGCTTTATTCAGAGAGTGAATATGCCTTTTCTGTTTTCTGATGGACTTTCAACATCCCAAGAGCTACAGTCCCCGCCCCACAGGGTCCTCACAGCCAGATCTCTCATCTCTCCAGGTAACACAATCTCTGCTTGCTCAAAGCACACAGACCCTACTCCTTGTTAGTCCTTGTGTCCTTATCCTCTGTGCATTCCTTCCAGCTTACTATCAGTCAGTGCTTTTACCTTATACTTCCATTTCTGTAATGTTCAATAGGATATCAAATCTATTTTTCTTCTCATGTTGTCCTAAAAAGTTTGCACTAACTCAAAAGACTGGTGTCTCCCAATTATTTATTGATTTGATTTTATGGCAAACTTGAACAGTGAAAACACACTCACTGAATTATATTTTGAGGACTCTGGTGAAGTCTTTGTTCCATTTTGAAGCCACCGATGGAATATGCCTCTTAATACCAGTTAGATGTCTCTCAACTCTTCACACTTGAAACACTCATGATGGATCATCAGTTAGTACTTTTATTTCTCAGTTCTTTTTGCTTGTGGAGCTGATGCTGCTCATATTTTTGCCATTATTTTTGTTATTATTATTAAAACAAGCTTCTGCTACAGGAATGAAATTCTGTGATCAAAAAGACTCTACAAGAATATCTAATTAATTCAGCTGATGACTGAAAGTATGTGAGCTATAGTTGTGTCAAAGGAAGGCAATGGTTCTTGACTCTCCTGATTCATTCATTGACAGCTGTTACATCCAAGGAGGAGGGGGAAGTTAGAAAGAAGCATTTATTTATTCATTCCACAGTATCCTGCAGCAAAAAACTACAGCAGTGACAGTGCTCACCCACACTGAACATAGTTTAGAAATACCAGTTTGTGACTAAAAAGAAAGCTGATTGTTCTGTTAACATGGAAACCTTTTAGAACATAACAATAGAAAAAAAATAATCTTCCTTCAGGGCCTTACTGGCTACACAGTATGACATGTACAGTAGCACATTACCACAAGTTTTATTTATTGCAGTGTGAAGGTCAGGATGGCAGACATTTTTCATGCAAGCCTAAAACTCATGCTGACCCTTTTCAAAGAGCTTTTTGGGGCCCAGTATATGAGATTTCTCTATAAATAAAGCTAGCATTTCTTGGCAAAGAGATTAATTTCATCCTGAATGTAGATGTTACTTCTAGATGAATGACATTCCTACCTCTCCAGTCTCTTCCTGGAATAAAAGCTGCCACAGGAGTGTGTCACTAATAAAATTATATCAGTGCAAGGTCAGTTATAATTCTCTCACTTCTGCAGTCTCTGAAGAGCCAGCAAAGGACAGTCACACAAGTTTTAGTATTCAGTAGGTCCTTCCCTTTGTATATTTTGAGATGTCAAAGTTCCACTGAGAATCTGTAAAATCTGTGATTTTATTGGGGAGGCCGTGGCGGTAGAGAAGTGGATGGTAGAGAAGTGTGCACTTGAAAGAAAGCCTTAATACCAGGATCATTCCTTTTATTTTCTGTCATTTTCTTTAAGAGATGAACAAAGGTTTGGCAGGTTTTAAAATCGTACAACTCAGCACTTGCAGGAACCCTTTGCTAACCAATCTTGCCTTTATCCTCAGCTGAAGCTCTGAAAACAGTGCTGGTGATGGCATGGCACATGAGCTGTGAGTGCCCATGTGGCCTCCATTATAGCTCTGAGCCATGGACAGAGAGCGTTATCCAATCTGCTACTTCCAGCAGTTGGGGAAAATCCCTCATTATTGATCTGTTTACACCATTATACTACCTATAATCTATATTAATACTTGATAATGACAACTGACTCCAATCTTCTCCTTTACTCTTCCTTTTCATTTTTTCTCTGACTTCCTTCACCAGACATGAATGTGTAGTGGTATCCTTTTGTGTGTAGCCCCAGAGGATAATCTTCTGGGGAAATGCAAATGTGTTCCCAAAGCAACAGCTTCCTGGGTGTATTTTAAAAATGTACACCCTTTTTTTTCCTGAGCTTTTCAAAATTAGGCACTTGATGACTCTCCATAGGAAAGTACCATCTTTAAATATGTCATTAGGGGTGTGATTTTGTCATGGTTTAGGAATGGTACTCCCCAGTGTAATGTTCCCACTGAAACCCCAAACCACATGCTGTTCACTTGCTGTCCCCCTGTTCCCTTCGCCATCCCCATTCCGTTGCAGCAGATTGGCGAGGAGAATTGGAGGCACAACAGGCAAAGATCACAAATTGATATAAGAAAAATTTACTGCAAACAAGATAAGAAAACAGACAGTAACACCAATATTAAAAACAAAAGTTTATAAACTAGAGAGTGAGGTGCTCAGCCCAACTATAGCCACTCACTCAACTGCTTCCTCCAGCAGGGGAGCAGCAGTACCCCACCACTCTGCTCACCACATTTGCTCAACCCAAAGGAACACCTTCTCCTCAGAAAAGAGCTCCTTTTCCCAGCCCTCAGCAATGATGTGAGATGGTATGGAGCAACCTCTGTGTTCTAGTAGCCATGTCCCCTCCCAGCTACTGCAAAAAATTAACCCTGTTCTTGCCAGAACTAAGATAGATCTCTTACAGAAATTCACTATTTTTAAATCCAGGCAGCATCCTTTTTTATACCTGATTATTTCTTTCCTTTATTTTTGGGGGGTACATACAGTGGCCATCTCCTGTTAGCCATATAGCTTTATTCTTCAACAAAATTCTGTAATTTGGTCTGTTGCTTTATGTATTCATTACTCCACCGTTTGCTCTGTAGCTTCACATATTCATTAAAGGTCTGTGAAACACACTATCAAAATGTCAAGCACCTTGCAGTTCTCATTCACGTCTGCTCATTATTCAGGTATTAGTTCCAGCAAACCTTCTGTAACTTTTAGTTGCAGCTGGTAAAACTTCGTGTTCTCCCTGCCTGCCTGCCTGCAAACATCTTTTGGTACTGTTCTGTGATGCATTTGAAAGCTGAAACTTATCTTTCTATAGAAAATCAACACTCTTCTTTCAATTTCCGTGACTGGATGAAAGTGCTGCTAGTGCCTCAGAGGATCAATTAGAAACTATTTCACTTGTGTGACTATAGAAGACAATCTGAGCTCTGTCTTCAATGGGAAAAAATATTAAAAGACTAATAATTTATGTCAGTCCTTTCTACATTAACCAGAGCCATGAACTAATGGGGTTCTATTTTCAGTCTCTAAGTAACACCACATGCAGACAGTACAATATGACAGCATGGCCACAAAAGGTCCATCCCTTGGACCACCACTCTAAACAGTGTCCCACAATTGGTTTGTAATAATAACCCTAAACCATGTCTGACCTCAATACACAAGCCACAGAATATCACTTAATAGGTCTGATTATTTGACATACCAGCATTGGTGTATGAGTGCAAATTTCCATGTGTCTTGTCCCTTAGCATGGCTTTTCTTTATCTTTTCAACCCCAGTGAATCAAATCATCTACATTAACCTTTGAAGAGGAGAAAAAAGAAAGTAAAGTCCTGTACACCAAATGCTAGCTTTTCTGACCGAAGCATGGTGATTTTTGAACATTATGTCTTAAGAAATGAACAAGACATCTGTGGGAATGTCTATTAACTGGAAATTAGGAAACCACAGAGACTCATGAGGCACACATGGAACTTTTGATAGAATATAAACATCCCTGAGTTATGCAGCCACCCAGAAAGTATAAATGAAGGCTTTAATTATCCTCTGCTGTGAGCAAGCAGATTATTAGAAATAGCTGTTCTAAAACTCTATCCCAGGCAAAAAAAAGTAACAGCTGGTTCCCCAGAAGAGACTTCTGTGGAACACATTAAGGAAAGCTTTGGAAACAGAGACTGTCAGTCATGGAAGGTAGAAAACAAACCAAGGAAAGAAAAGCTTCTTCAGATTTGACACAGGGTTTCACAATAAAATCAGTAGCAGAAAGTGCAGTAGAGGACATTACAGACTTTTTGGAAAAGATGTGGTTTCCATGTAGAGAAGAATCTCAGAGCTATATATATGAGTGCTTGTCATGTATATCAATACTATAAATTCCTGAATTACAAAGAATTAGGAGAGATTATGGCAGGCAAAATGCCTGAATAGTTTAAGATACTGATAACCTGAAGCACTTGTATATTGGTTGAAAGGAAATTAGGACCATGGGAAAGGAAGATGCATAAGGAACTTCTCTGATGGATGAACACTAATGAAAGTACATATGGCTCTCCAAGCTGGAACATAAATAGAGCACCTTGAGTCCTTGAATTCAGGAGGAGAGAAGAAGGAAAAACAGACCAAAAATTGTGTTTATGAAGCTAATGCTCAGTTCTGCTTTGAGCAGCTATGAAGACTGACCTCTAATAAAGAAATTACTGCTAAATAACATATAGAACTGCTCCCATACTGAAAAATATTCTTTGAAAAGGTAAGTAATTTCCCACTTCACAACAATGCTGAGTCAGCCTCTTGTTGTAGTTTCCCAAATGTAGAGGAAATACAGAAACTGAAGGTCTAATTACATAGCTTTTCTTCCTATGAATCTACCTTTCTTTTTGTTAGTATGCAAGCAGAAATTTAAATGTAAGTCTAAGGATCATCAGACCTAGTAGTCAAGACTGCTATTTTGAAAAGTCATCTTCTTACATGCAAAGCATTTAGAGTGAAGTCCAAGCCTTGACAAGTCTCCTATTGGTCTCATTTATTTCAGATGCACATACTAGTCAGGAAAACACTTTTCAGTGAGGAAGGGGTTGAACTGGAAATGTAACTTTATGAATAAAAGTCTTAGATATTCATGTTACAAGATCTTAATTTTGTATTTCAGGTTTTAGATGGAAAACTATTTTTTTTCTCTTCTCCAAAGAGTACTATTTAGTTCACCTATGCCACTTTATGGCACTTTCTTCAAAGCTAACTTCTGTATTGGAAAGAATCTTCCTGCAGACGTTTTAAATTCTAACCTGATTAACTCAGTCCTTTTGATTTATTTTTTTGATTGCCTTCAGGTACTTGACCCATTCCAATTAACTACTACAGATGATGAAAATAATCATTTTATCAGCTAGAAGCCACAGCTACCGTGGTACCCTCATTTAGTATACTACAAGAAAGTAATGCAGAAATGAAAAACTTTGGAGAAGTTTTAAACATACGTAAATTATTGGTAATATGAGATTAACTCCCAGATCTACAAAAACTCTTTTATAGCTGAGTTTTGTAGTGACTGAGCACCAGGTTCTCCTAGACAATAGACCAGAATTTGGACAGGAGATGTGCTACTGTATTTCATAGTTATCAGCAAAAAAGCCTAGAACAAACAAACAAAAAATAAAAACCCCTACAGCTAAAAGTAGAAAGTCAGACAATTTAGAGTAGTAGACAACCATGTGCCACCTAAGTGTACTGTAAAGTCCCTGTGCTATTTCTTCTATTTCTATTATTAGAAAAAATTAAATGGCTAAGAACTACTTTTTATGTGATATTTCTTCAAAACACATCTTTTAATTCAAAAGTAAATTTGTCAGACACTAAAGTTTAATTCTTTATATATTTCCATTTAATTTGGGGAATGGTTTGGAAAAAGAGATACGTATATCCTCTCCAATCAGACCTCGTGTCAGGCAGAATGTTGCCCTCTTGGACAGTAAACATCAGTCTATTTCAGGATCAGCTAAAAAAAGAATTGGACTATGGAAAAATTTGGAAATGTCATAGCCTTCTTGTTGTTGTTATCTTTGGAGTGAGTCAGTTCTAAGTGTTTTCATTTGCAATTGGAAATGTGAGCAAAAGGGTGAAAAAAGGTTTTAAAAAGTGTCAAACTTTGGATGCTAAGAGAAATCATTTTAATTTGACTACACAACGTTTAAAAAAACATTTTCACCAACTAAAAATATCAACACTCCTCAAAGCCTTTTGTGCAGCAGAAAAAGACTATGAGTTAGAAATCCAGAGTAAAACCTCTGAATTGGGAGTCTGAATTGGAATTTGAGTCTGTCAAAGAGCTCACTCAGTGATTATGGAGAATTTCTGCCTGTTCATTGGAAGTACATGCCTGTTTAAAAATACAGGGCAATGGAGATGGAGTAATGGAGATGCTTTTCAAAGTTCTTAAGCTATTCAGTTTATCCCTTTATATCTAAGCTGAAAGTGTCTCCTCTTGTTTGGTTTATGGGAAGTATAAGTCTATGTATTAGGCAAACTATCAGTTCTGCTTTAACTTAATTTCCTTTCTTTAATCATGATACATATCAAGGTGACAACAAGCGTTCCTCAAAAAAGCAAGGACCAAATCCGTTATCCTCTGAGGAAACCTGCTTGACATTTGGGACATTTAAACCCCATTCTTAAATGTAGTTAGGGGATGTGGTGAGACATGGTGCCTCTCAGAACCACAGAAATATTGTCTGTAAAGAATGGTGCAGGGGTGCTCTATATCTCACACAACCTGTCTTAAATTGCTGACTGTCACATTTTGCGCTGTTGAAAAATTATGAACTCTTCCCTTTTTCTTTCTTTTTAATCATTAATAGCACAGAACATAGTCACCTAAGGGTGCTTTTCTTTTTCACAGACTAAAGACGATGCTGTTTTCCACTTTTCACATATTTTCTGGAGGAACCTGTAATTAAATCAGAATTTAGATATGTATCTGAAGGTTTGAGGCTTCAGTTGCCACAGTCTTACTTCACCCCAACAGTGCAATACTTAAAATTATTTCATTTTTAGCAGTTTTATGAAAAGTATAATCTTCTAACTACAATAGAAGTCTGTGGCAGATGTGTTAGAGTAGTGAATTCCAACTTGTGTGCAAAAAGACTGTGAAGCAGGCAGCCCTGTGACTGAGAGCTGGAAGGGATTACACTGGTGATGTAACTTTTAAAATAGTACATGGAAATTTTCAGTTCTCTTGACCAAGAACATGTGCCATGACTGCTGGACAACCTTATATAAATAACTCTCTTTCTTTACAGGCTTAAAATCTCAATCAGTTGCTGTGAACTCCAAGAGATATCAGAGGTTCACGTAAATATTTTTACTATTTATAGTCATAGGCTTAATTACATTACATTTAATTACAGTGAAGTACTGTTGGTGCTTGTCTTCTCTTCATCTGTCTCCTGACAGACTTTAAATCATTCCATTGGCATTCCTGGAAAATAAACTCATGTTTAGAAAACTCTTCATATCAAAGCTGACTGCATTTGATTCTAAAGTAAAAAGAATTATATTAAAATTGTCCATTGTACTTCTAGGTTTTATAACATACATGAGATTTATCACATTAAACACTGCCAATAGTAATTACTTTGTTTTATTAATAAAAGCAGCTTGCTGCCTTTTTCTTTGTTAACATTAATGCTTCAATCTCCAGAATATCAAACCATCAAGTCTGTAGGTGTGATATACCTCTTCATTAGCTTTTATTTTTTTTAATGGCAGCTTTATTTCTCTTTAATAAAGCTCTATAAATCTTATTGCAGAAAAAGAGCCATTTAGATGGATGCTTTTACAGCCATTTCATTGCTCATTTTTCTTTCTTAGCATACATATTCTTTTTTTTGGTATTTCGCAAGAATTTGAAAGCATCTTGTCAATGAAAAATGGTCATATTTCTATAATTACATATGTATAGTCGAGGTAACTATCTTTGCTATTATTTGGGTTGATGTTTCAAGCTGCACTGGGAATAAATATTTAATTCTTTAAGGTAGGGAGATGCAGTAAGAAAAATCTATGGCACAATATCCCATGAATTATCTGTACAAACGCTTCAGATCTGTCTGAAGACATAGTGGAACTATTGAGTTACTACTGTTTCTAAGGCATATGTTTAAAGCCCTATCTATGTCACAGATCAATACTTTAGAGTAACAAGACAAAGGAGGAAAGTATTTTAATGACGAGACCAAAAATCAATTGTTTTCTGTCAGATTTGATCTTTATCAGCAAGACCAATTGAGACACTCTAAAATGTTGGCAGAATATATTTGAACAGAAACCAAAACCAAAATAAAACATTAAAGTAACTAGAATTTGAAATGGGAAGATGACAAAGTCACTACTGATTGTCATGTTAAAATAGAGGGAAGGACCTTTGCTTTTAACTTCCTTTAGCTTGAGATTTCTTTCATAGATACACTTTTTAGTGGTTGCTCAGCTGCCACTTAGCTATGTTAGTCAACAAATAAAAATGGCTATATATCCTTTGGATCAAAGGGGGAAAAAACCCCAAGAAATCAACCCCAAATTAGTTTTAGAATTTAGTTTGTATTTGTAGTGATAGAGGAGGAAATGAGACTCAGTTTACAGACTACGACACCTAATGCAGGGATCTTTAAGTAGACTTTCAGACCTACACTGAGCAAGGTGTGTAGACTGTCATTACACTGGGGAAATAGACATTATTTTGAGAGATTAGATAAAAGTGTGAGCATAAAATTTAGGTGTCTTAATCTTTCAGTTAAATTTTAGCTGTGCTGATTTACAGTCACTGTTAATCTTGAAGCTGAACAGTGCTTGTTTGAGACAGTCATGAAAAATGTTTCTGGTTCATTTAAAGAGGGGTAAATAAAAAGTTGCATGAGATTCTTATGTTGATCTCTGAGCTTGAATTTGGTAATTTTTGACTGTCATGAGATTTACCTACTTCATTTAATTCTATGACCAAAAAAAGATAAAATTAATTGACAAAGGGCTTGAATATTGATAGGTCTGGCTTTCAGGCAATACATGAGGTTTTCAGACTACAGCTATCAAAAGAATATAGACATTAGTAACCATCTGGACTAATGAGATTAATGTATTTATCTATGTTATTAAACTGTTATCTTCTAACCAGAACTGCCTTGTAGCTGCCTAATGAGAGTAGTACTCAACACGTTAACCCCTGAACAGAACTCAGGAGGAGTTTGGAGCAGGGCTAGCTGACTTGGGCCAAATCACCACAGCACCTATTCTAACAACCTAGAGTTCTAAACTGTTTGCTTCAGGGTCTGGGAATATATTTTTGTACTCTTCAGTTTATTACTAGAGATACAGTTTCTCTAGCAACATATTTATAGAAATGTATAAAATCATAAGTGTTCCTATGCTGTGGTTGAATATGTGTTTGGATGCAACAAGACAAGCACACCAATATATATTTCAGATATCTCTTTAAAGAATATGAGCAAGACTGAGATCCTATCTAGATGTACAAGATTAAACATTGTAGAAGAATGCTACAGATGAGGATCAAAGCTATAGAGAGAACAGAGTTTTGAAGGAAAGATCTTGGAAAATATCCAGTGTTCAGTTGCTTCAGCAAAGTCAGGATAGCACTGCTATGAACCACTTCTCTCCATAGCCCTAAACTGATGAGAAATAGAAGATGTCTAATATGTGCATAACTCTTAACTGACTCTTCCCTCTAAAATATACATTAATCTCAGGAAAATAATTTATTAAATTCTTCACATTGATTGCTTTTGCTATCCTCATATGCCTTCTCATTTGATTGGTGTTGTGGTTTGAGGCTGGCCAAATGCCAGGCACCCACGAACCAGCCACTCCCCGCTGTCCCTCCGCTGGACAGAGGAGAGAAAATTTTAATGAAGTGTTCACAGAGTTTAAGATAAAGATCAGGAGAAAAAAAACCACTAATAATTGTCAAGGCAAAACACGCTCAACTTGAAGAGATTAAGTGAATTTATTGCCAAGAAAATCAGAGGAGGATAACGAGAAGTTAAATTGAGCCCTCAACACAACCTTTTTTCCCCAGCCCCTCTCTTATTCCCACCAACAGTGCAGGGAGACAGGGGTGGGGGTGTTTTTGGTCAGTTTATCACCTGATTTTTTTCCTTCTGCTGCCGCTGCTTAGTGGGAGGGACTCAGTTTTCCTGCAAGCACTGTGGCATCAATCCCCTTTCCAAAACTGCTGCAACGTGACTTCTTTCCACCAGCAAAACAGTTCTGTCCAATCCTGCTGCTGAGGGTTTTCTTTGCCATGGAGTGCCATCCTTTCAAGGAGACTGGCTGGTCGAAACTCAGAGGAGGGGTGCAGGGCCTTTTATCAATGATGACTGTGAGAGCAAAGACTCTTTATCCATCGACCCCCGATGGGATCACAGCTCTAGACATCCACCCCTCCCAGGCATCCACTCCTCCTGCTTTGGTGTGGGCACCTTTCCCACGGCTGGG
>VZRZ01002847.1:125703-155383 GCA_013398175.1 Climacteris rufus
CCACAGAATATTCCTTTTTTTTTATCATCAAAGAATTTTCCATTCCTTCAACTTTTATTAAAGATGAAAATAAAAGAATGTGTATAGGGTCAATTTTACCAAACAGATAAAGACAAATCACATCTACCCTAAATATTAGGCTTCAGTATGATATCAAGTGTCACTATTTATCAACACATGATGGCAGTAGTGGTCCATGAAATGATTGACTGATGCTGTACATTAGCAAAAATTCTGTCTTAAGCCCTTTTTTCCAGAGATAGCTACAGTCTTTGCTTATGAACATTGACAGTACTGAGCCCAGTTCCACAGAGAAATGGAAAACAAAGAAAAAAAAGATAAAAGAGGAAGGTTCACAATCTTAATCAATGTGACCCTACATGTTATCCCAGATACAGTCTGTGGTCCCAAACTCCAGGTATGAAGTGACAGTGTGGTGCTTTCATTAACCATGATGACTTTTTGGAAAGCTATGTCTGGCCTATCATGTTAACTATAGCAAGATATGTAGTCATTCTTCATCTCCTGGTCAGATTTTAGTGCCTTGGGGAACTTTTCAAATCAAAGATTTCTTTAGCAGTGCATTTAGCTAGTAATGCTCCTTATCTGTGATCAATTTTGAGTGAGATATGAAAGGCTCTTACTGAAGAGACATATTGCCTAAGCAAATACAGCTTCTTTCAAATTGCATTGCCACTTCATTTTCATTGCATCAAGAAAAAGTCTTTTAGACATGTAGCTTAATACTCACAATTATTACTTTCATTTGCTTTGATTGTCATTATTTCTCTCCTTGTTGAACACTGACGGCTGCAGCCTTAATGCAGAATATGTCTTCATGGATTTCCTTTTGGGTGAAACTAGACATTTAACATCAACTCCCTGTAACTTAAAGTAATTACATGGTAGAGATTCTCACACATCTCCCAAGACAAGCCTGTGGCTGAAGGAATATTTGCACTTGTCAGTGGATTGTGCTGCTGACATAACCCTGTATGCTTCTCAGCTCCAGAACCCAGCAGCAGAAATAGCTCCATCACTCCAAAAAGTCTAAGTTAACAGGACTTACTGAGAAGGTCCCCTATTTCAGACACCTTATGGTTTCCCAGCATTGTACATTTCCCCAGGCCAAGAAAGTATTTACAAGTTATTAATTTCTCCTGTGACAGTCCTAGCAGACATTCTTAAAAGATATCAAGCACACAACTGCTGGACTGAACAGTCTATAAAATGTAATAGCAATATTTTATTTTGAAAGCACTAAACTTACTTTTGTGATTCACTAACAGGAGCTTTTCTAAGAGCATTGACTTCCGACAGAGAGCAACTGGCAGAAATTACCCCTGTAGAGATGGGGTTCATTTCGTTTCCATGAGTTTAGTATGTGTCCAGACAGGACAGTAGCAGATTGGCCCATACATCACTCAAACAAGTAACGTTGGCATTATTGCTGCTAACCTCTGAACTGTTATCTGAAGAGGGAAGAGTAGCAACTGTATTACCTCTGATAACCCTCTAATGCTGTAAGGGAAAACGCATGAACACAAAAGAAGGAAAATATATACACAAAACCTGTAAACTCCCTGGCTAGCCTTCCACAAGTGAATATGGTCTGCATTAGATTAGTACAGTTGACCACTACACAAAAGGTGGAGCTCTGGTCTGTGGTTTTGGAGGTTTCTTCCAAGGCAAAGTTTAGAGAAATTATATTCCATTTAGTATTTCTTGTCTTCTGGAGACAATAGTTGTTTTTTATCTCCAATATACCCTTTTCTCACTGTCCTTGATCTGAGAGTATCTTGCAAAACATTTTTCACATTGCATGCATGCACATAGAATATGCCCGGGGAGCAGATACCTGAACATCCACATGCCTTTGTATAATTTGGATGCACCATACTCATCATGATTAGCAAGGTTTGCTTTCTCCAACGGAAATGTATCTTCCCTGAAACAGATGTGGTATGGCCAGCAAATCTGTCACCATGGCATGGAGCTTGACCTCTGTACAAGAGCTCAGGGGCTGATTCAACCTACTGCAGTAACTGTGCAAGGGGCTTTAGTTGTCTCCCTCACTTCCCCTTCAACCTTTGAAGTTTAATCTTTCCCAGAACATGTGTGTTCTGCTGGGAACATGGTGAGCTGATGATGGCATGAAAGGTGACATGTGAATGGAAAGGAAAGGCTAGAATTACTTGAAAGTAAAACTACATGCAGCTAGGGTCTAAGACTTTTGGAGTTTTGCTGGTCTCCCTCTGCCTTTCAGTGAGAGAGGAGAGAACAAGAACAATCTGTCTCTGCTCTCAACACTGTTCACCTCCTCTCTTGCTTCATCATATCACTCCATATCCTGTCCTTACCTCACCTTACCTCCTTCCTCCCAGCTCAAACAACTCTGATTTTAGTCCATCTGATGTTGTTTCATGCATGTTCACCTCCAGAAAGTGGTAGTGAGGGTGAAGAGTGAGGTCTCTGTAAACCATTTCCATTGCCTGACACAACAGAAATTTATCATTTACATTTTAAATGAGCATATATGTCAGTTAGATGAAAGGGAACTTAGATATTGAACAAGTATCAGATTGTCTGAGTGGATTTGTTATGTTTAAAGGGATTTTCTTTGGTTTTGCCAAAATCTTTCATCAAACCTTTATCACTGAAGTTGTGCAGGTATTATTTGAAGCTTATCACCATAGAACAGAATGAGCAAGTACCTATGTTGTATCTAGTGGATCTTTCTTGGGGGCTTTGTACCTAGAAAAATGTATGAAATCTCCTCCACAAAAGGAGAAAAGGTATTCAAACTATCTCAAGAGAAAAAAAAATTTATAGTCCTGGAAAGGCTCTTAAACAGTAAAGCAGAAAAGCTCAGTGAAATTCTTTCAAATACTTGGAAACTGAGCTCCACAAGGTGATTTGTGACTTTGGTCTCTGAACCCTGGTCTTTAGTGTATTAAACTGCAAAATTTTGTGTGACAATGTAAATATGACATGCGTAGTTTTTCCCATTTTCTATGAAGAATGAAATTTAGTATTTCTCAAATAGGTTATTTTACATGAGATTTTTATTACCACATAATCTCTCAGCCAGGTTTATCAAAGATACAGAAAACAGCTTTGGGCTTCATCAGTATCACAAAAATAAATGATTGCTGCAAAAGTATGAATAGTTTATGTGAGGGTAATATGATACAAATTTAAGATCTATATTTCATTATTGATTCAAGGAGAGATTCTGTTATCTGAAGAAAATATATTTTTTGGAATATTGCTGGTATTTTTCCAAAATGAAGGGATCTTTAAGGAAAGAAATAGAAAAATGAATGTGTGAAAAGTGTATGAGAGTGTCAGAGGTTGGGGGGTGCCTTGGAATTTTTCTCCATTACTGTTACTAAGCAACAAATAGCCAGGTGATCAGGGCCATCAACTTTTTTGTGAGATACAAAAGGTGTGCTTGGGCGGGGCAGGGAAGAGCCGAGCCTGGCGTTGGAACAGGCACTCGCTCTCTCGGCTTGGACACGGGAGGAGAGGCTGCTGTTCGTTTTTGACTGCAACCAGAGGAAATCCAACTGTGCCCTGCTTTTTCTTCTCCTGACTGGGTGAGCTTTGATTCAACCCGTTCTTTCCACTGGGAAGTGCACGTTTCCCCGGGCTGCGTGTTTCTTGCAGCAGTTGCCGGGAGAGTCCGGCTGTCTCTGCCGCCTGCCCCCCTCTGCAGCACAGGACCGCAGTGTCTGTTTGTGACTGCAGAAATCCTTGCTGCCTCACAGCTAGCCGGGGAGAGAGAGGGGCCAGCTCCTGCCCCTGCCGCCCTGGTTTTTTTGCCGCTCTGAGCTGCCTGGCTGCTCTCCAGCCTGTCCGCCATTACCAGCTGCCTGAGGCTGACCTGACCCTGCGCCACAGCGCCACCTGCAGCCGCTCGGGAGTCATCGCAACCGCCCTGCCTGGCCGGGAGCCCAACAGCGCCCCCTGCTGTTTTTCGACCATGATTACACCGCGCGGGAGAGTTATCTGCTATTGGTTTCTGGTTCTATTTATGGTTGTTATTATTGTTATTGCTTGTTTATAGATAGTAGTAAAGAACTGTAATTCCTTTTCCCATATCTTTGCCTGAAAGCCCTTGATTTCAAAATTAGATAATTCAGAAGGAGGGGGAAATCACATTCTCTGTCCTAAGAGAGGGTTCAACCTCTCTCAGCAGACACCTGTCTTTCAAAACCAAGACAGAGAGAAAAATATTTAATTAAAATAAAAGTCAATAAGTATTAAATTTTGTACACGTTTTATTTTTATTTCTTTATTTGCCATGTAATAGACTTTTATATATAAAATTCTTTAAATTTTAAATTCGTACATTAGATTTGAATAATTCAGCATTAAATTTGGTATTTGCATGGTTTTTATAGTAAAGTATTTTTCCTGATATTGCTAAATAACTTGCAGTTGGATAGATAATGAATTTGTCTTTTGGTGTTTCACAATCTTCTTAGTATCTCAATAATCAATTCCATTATTAAGAGAAATATTTCCCAAACTAATTATATTTGTAAAAATTCATCTTGGTTAATGTATCAGTGAGTTAATGATTTGTCTTTAGAGATTCTTAAAGCATGTGACAGTCTTGGCTGCTGTCAAAGCTTAGATGAGGTTACCAACTGGCAAACGGGGTAGACACATGTATGCATAAGGTGTTTTGCTCAGGTTGATGGGATTACCATCCAGTCTGATATCTTCAAGAGCCCTACGTACATAAGTAAAATCTCTCATTTTGCAGAAAGTATCTTCATGCATTTCTTGAATGTTGTTGTTCTAAAAGAAAACAAACAAAGAGGAGCTATCAGAATAGTTGCCTGAAAGTAATTTTTAACTCTTCAAAAAACCATTTATGACTGTATTTTCAGTGTCTAGAGAGATACTTATTTGAACTCAAGGGCCCAGATTGTTGCAGCAAGTCATCGACAGAGAAATCTTCCAAGCAGGAGAAAATTTTTTGACCAGTGCAAAGATTCAAAACTAAATAACTCAAACCATGTAGCAGCGACAGGCTTTGCAGGAGGGGCCTCGTAGACGTATAGAGCATTTTCATTTCCAGCTAATATTGAAGAGCCTTATTAAAACAAATTTGAACCACGATAGGCCAGTCTAAAAATTGTAGAAACATAATTATCATCCTGACCACTTGATATGGCTCAACCTGCAAAGGCACAAATCTGCAATTTGATCTGTGACAATTTCTTTCTACCAGGCCCTCTCACATTAGTTTAAATCATGTCTATATACATACAGGGAAAATTGAATGCTTTAGGGTTTATTTCATTGTTTTAAATTCCTCTCACATATACTGAACTTCTGTTCTTGAAGTGATCCATTTTTAACAATGAATTGCTAGAATACAGTATTATCAGAAGACTGGGAGTAAAAAGTTCATTTCCTAGAATGAGGGTTGTCTGAAAATTCTTCCCTTCTTCATTCCTTTGCTAGTCAGAAACTGATGTGGAAAAACTCCAGCTCACTAACTTTTTAGTGTAGCACACAGCACTGAATATTTAATTTACAGGCAAAAACAAGTGAAAAAAAGCAAGTCAGCTAGAAGGCAGAGACTTACTATAAATTTATTTTCTGAAAGATAAAGTTGAATTATATGTGGTGCATTAGATTGCTTACTGGAAGGTTTTTGGTTTTTTTTTCCCTGCATTATGTAATAAATAAAAGCATTTGATAATAAAAACTGTGAAGTGGTACAAGAGGAGATAAAGGAAAAGAAGCAGACCTGGAAAATTTTAAAAGGAAATAGAAAACAAAAGGATCGAAGAAAGATGATGGCTGGGATGTTCCAGCATAGTCAGATGCAAAAATTTGGCTGAAAAATATTCACTGGGGATTACCTTTACTAAAAGAATAAAATGCACTGAGGATAGATACAATCAGTATGCAAAATAATTTCCCCTGGGTATTCAAAAGTATTCCTGTTGGAAGATATATATGAGCAGTGTGAGGGATTTGTCATTGGAGTCTCTTAGACTAATGTTGCTTTTGACAGCTGTGAACATGACTTTAACTTGTATTAATAATAAGTCTAGAATTTGATTTTTGAGAAGTAATGTATTACGAATTCTAAAAATCAACACTAAGCTGAGCTAAATTTTACTTCTTTGAAACACTGCAATCACTAGTTAATTTTGCTTGTTTAGTCGAGTAAGAACACTTTTGGATAAACAGAAGAAGCACTACAAAATAATAGTTGCCCTTCCCAGTTTTACGTACTATAATGATATAAGAGCATGATATAAGGAGTGTGGACTTTTGTAGCCTACCTGAAGATGAAGAGCTTGGAGGCTTTCAGGGAGCGGCAATGGAATGTGATCCAGATTATTGTCAGTGATGTAAAGATGCTGCAGTTCATCCAGATTCTAGAGGAAGATGGAAAAAAAAGCAGGGGGAATGGCAGATATATTTGAAAAACTCTAGCAAGTAAGTTTGAAATCTACCACTGCAATGAGCACCGCTGTATAGCAATGCATTTTATTTCAGCATGATATGGTGAATAGACAGAAATTAAAAAACAGTAATGATCTTTGATTTGCATAGACTGAGAATGTTGCTGTTAAAGATTACGTGTTTAGATAAAAATGAAGGGGAAAAATATTTTTAAATATTTACATACTTAATATTAAAGATGTAATTTCAATGACTATGTTTTAAAGAGGAAACACTGCCTCTTCTGGTCATTATACAGAAAGTCTTCCTGTTCTATCAGTTTATTTTCCTTTGTGACAAGCCTACTCAACTTTGCAGGAGTGTATTGGTGTTGAAGCACATTATAACTGTGTAAGAAATACCTGAACTAAAAATACATTTCTCATTCCATTTCAAAAGGTAAATAATTTTCTCTCTTGACTTAGTGGAGGAATGAGTGCTGAGAATGCTGGCAGACACCATACCAAGGCTGCTCACAATCATCTTTGAAAGGTCATAGTAACTAGGAGAAGTGTCTGAAGAGTGGAGGTAAGCCGCTGTCACCCCATCTTCAAAAAGGACAAGAAAGAGAATACAGGGAACTACCAGTCAGTCAGCCTCATTTCAATCCCTGGAAAGGTGATGGAGCACTTCATTTTGGAGGTCATCTCTGTTCACAGGGATGACAAGAAGGTGATCAGGGGTATCCAACATGGATTCATTAAAGGTAAATCATGCTTGAACAACCTGATTGCCTTCTAAAATGGAACAACTATCAGGATGAGGGGAGAATACTGTATGTTGTCTACCTTGACTTCAGGAAAGCTTTTGACGTTTTGTCTGATAACACACTTATAGACAAACTCAGGAAGTGTGAACTGGATGAGTGGACAGGGGGGTGGATTGGACTGAACAGCAGATCCCAGAAAGCCATAATCAGTGACAGAGTGTCTAGTGGGAAGCCTGCCACTAACACTGTCCCCCAGGGTTCAGTACTAGGTTCAGTATTGTTTAACAACCGATACCCCAGAGTGCTGTGAAGCCCCTCAGAAGGACAACAGGCTGCATAGATAGGCAGACAAGAACCAGCCGAAATTCAAGAAATGCAAATGCAGGATCCTGCACCTGGTATAGAATAACTCCACAAAATAGCACAGTCTGGGGGTTGACCTGCTGGAAAACTCCTGTGAAAAAGGACCTGAGGGTCCTGGTGGACAACAAGCTGTCTATGATCAACAATGTGTCCTTGTGGCCAAGAAGGTCAATGGTATCCAAGGATGCACTAGGAAGAGCATTGCCAGCAGGTCAAGGGAGGTGATCCTGGCCCTCTACTCAGCCTTAGTGAAGCACATCTGGAGTGCTGTGTCCAGTTCTGGGCTTCTCAGTATAAGAGAGACATGGAGCTCCTGGAGCAGGTCAAGTGGAGGTCTACAGAAATGATTAAGGGACTGGAGTATCTCTCTTATGAGAATAGGCTGCACTTCTGACCACATCCTCTGGAGAGAGGAAGAAAAGATTTTCCCATCAAATGCAGACTTACTTTAAAAGCCTCATTACGTATTCCCTTGCGACCAAGCCTGTTCTTACTAACATCAATGAATGTTAAGGTAGATGGTAACTCAGGGAGTTGCCTTATCCTATTGTCGCGGAGCACCAGCTCCTGAAGTTGAGGCAATCTTTGGAAGGCATCTTTGTGGATCTCTGATATAAAGTTTGCAGTCAAATCAATCCTCTTTAAATGGTCTGGTAAAGAAATAAGATACAACAAACAGATAAGAATGTATTTGATACAACAAACAGATAAGAATGTATTTCCTGAAATTAAAAAAAAAGGCAAATGGGTTATTGAAATTAGAAGTAAAGTGTCTTGAATCATATTCATTCCTGGCTCACTATGTGACAGTGTTCTCTGTATACAATGGAATAATCTGTATTTGAACAGTTCTCCTAAAGAAGGGGAAAATCTCATCCTGTTTAGAACTGCCTGTGTCATTCTTTATACATCTTCCAATGAAAGACTTCATAGTTAAGAGTTTTAAAATTTCTGTGTGTTCTGGGAATCTTTTGAATTATTATCTTAAGAAAAAGAAAAACACCTGAAGGGCAATAAACTTATTGAATACTTGTTACACGTTTCTTTATGGCAACATTTTTCTGTATGTAAGAAATGTAATATATTTACTTTTTTATAAAATACACTCAAGCACTTTTTCCAATTAAAAAAAACCCATAAATAATAGAAATTAAAGCTAATTGTAACAATACTGTTATCCATACTTAAGTTAGCAAAGTCATTTCTGCTGATCTTCCTGATTCTGTTGTAGCGTGAATAGAAATATGTTGTTTTCTTAGGCAATGGTGGAACAGCATCAAGCTCACGATCGTCACAGTAGACTGTGGTCCCTAGGCATGTACACAAAAGGCAAGTTGGAAGACCTATCAAGGAATTTACAAGAAAACACTTTGTTAGAAACAAAATGTATAAAAATCAAATGTAAATTACTAGAATGAAATGCTCACATAGGCATCTAACAAACAGATTTTGTTTATGGTAAAGTTTACTCCCATTCTATTTTGATCACTACATCATTTAGTTACAACAATAAAGTGATTAAATTCTTCTTAAAATAAATTTATTTTTCTCCCTATGACTAGAAGAACAATTAACTTGTAATAAAGTGTTCCTCAGACTATAGCAATAGAGTATTTGGTGACAGCAACCAGCCAAATGTCAATTTCCCCTTAAACTAGCAGGTGTATACTTCCATCCAGATGAAGAAATAAGAGCTGATGACTGAAATTTGTTGTGATACCTGTTTTGTTCTGTAAATTGTACTTCTGAATATTATGTAAGGAAATTAGTAATTTTTTACTGAGCTGTGGAGAAGAACCTCTGTTTCCTGTGAAACAAGATAAAGGTGGCACTATTGTTCAATTATCTCAGGTCTAGGGAGAAGTAAACAAGGTTGAAGGAGAAGAATGTACCCACAAGAAAGCCAAAACCCAGTAGCTGTCCTGAAAATCAGCTCTGGCTGGTTTTTGGGTGGTGGGAGGCACAAACTACCCCCAACCAAGGTGGGAAGAGGAGATTTTTTGGGCATGTGGTGTAACCTCTGGTCAGAGGGAGTTAACACCCATCCTTCCAAACTGTCTCAGCTATAAACAGTCCCCACCTGGGGAAGGCCACATAGAGACAGAACATTCACATGAGAGGCAGCTGAGGAGGTGTCATAAATGATCAAAGACCCCCAAAGTGCCTCCCAGACTCATTCCTGAGGCTTTACACTGGAGGACTGCTTGTGATGCACAGTGATGCAAGAGATATAAAGTCGATTGCAAGAGACAGTGTAAAACTTCACCCCTTGAGGGGAGGTACCTGAGCACTCCCACCTGTCCCTAACATATTAATCCGTTGAACTCTCTGTTTTGTGAGACCCTCACCACAAAGAAGACCAGAAGAAGAGGATCAACAGGACACCATCATGATCCATGGAGTGGCTATATTTTCTACTTAATCTGTCTCTCTGTCACTCTCTTTCTCTCTCCCGCTGCCCTTCTTTCTATTTCTTTCTTTCTCTCTCTCTCTCTGCCTCACAGTTACTGTTAAATAAAATCCATACTATTGACTTCGGCATATGGTCTCATTTGCACCTTAATTCAGGCAGAGGCATCTCTCTAACAGTTTTAATGACCTCATAGTAACCCTTGTGACACTGACTTTTTGATACATTTTTTTACTTGATTATGTGCACAAATCAGCATATCTATTTATAAGGTTTTAAATCCATAAAAATACTTTTCTGTTTCATGTTTTCCTCCTCCTTGTAGTAGATGGCTGGTTGTTTGCTCTGGTTACTTATAGAATATTAGCAAATTCAGGAGTATGAAAATGGTTTTCTGCAGATTAATTTTTTCTCCGGATCAGTTATGGCTACATGACAGATCTACCTTCTTAATCTGCATCAATTAACAGTGGGTAATTGAGGTTCCTTTTCAGACAAGATTAAAGAATCAGTAACCAGGTTACTCCTTTATTTTTATATGCAAATCTCTACTTGGACATCCAGAAATATAATTTTCGGAGAGAAAAGTATCTTTTTGATGCTTTCCCAAATTTTTTCCACAGGACAGTTCAAATAGGCTATGGAGAGCAAGACTGACACAGGGAGAAAAAAAATCACACCTTGAACCATTCCAGCAAATCTAGGCCTAAATGAATGTAGAGTTAAAGTTGGCTGACATTTTTTCATAATATTGCAACATGCAGGGAGAAGGTTTCCCCTTCTGTCCTATTTTTGATCTTGGAGGAGTGGTATTTGTCACCTATGGCTGGTGTACAATGAAAAAGAACTGAGGTAAGAGAAGGATGCAAAAAGATATCAACAAGAAAAATGAACTTGATTTAATGTTCCTGAGCCTTGTAGTCTTCTATTCAGTACCAGGCCAACAACAGCAACTTCTGACAGGAAAACATGTTGCTAAAAAGAAAAAACTCAAAAGAAATCCTATTTGATGTTACAGTCTTGAGCCTCCCATGCATGTCTTTAGTTGATGCAGTAGCTGATTTGCATTCAGTACTCAAAAATATTGGTAGATATCGGCAGATACAGAATTCATCTTATATAAAATTTGCAAGACATATTGTAACATCCCGTAGTTTTCAAATTTAAAAAAATGTATGGTCTTCTTTTTATTATTATTTTTTTTTTTTTTTGTACTGGAATCTCCTGGGAAATTCTCATTCCATTTTTATTTGTTTTGACAGTGTATATTTTTTCCTCTGGTCAAGGCTCACTTGTAGTATGTACAAAAATAAGACTATGAATTATTAACTTCACTGAACACACAGTTTTGGAAGCAGGAACTCTGGGGTTTATGTTTGGGCTTTTTTTCATTTAATTTTTCTTCTCAGCTGTAATGTTAGGCCTAGTAAAAAGTAGAATTCTCCTGTCACTGTATGTTGATCACCATACAATACAAAGATGCATTACAGCAATTAATAACTCTAGTGAGCTTTACCTACAAGAGTTTACAGGAGCTTCCGAAAAATGCCAATAATTAGCATTGCAGAGTTTGTGTGGGAGAGGGACGGATTATGTTTTCAATTTTAATTCTCCTACAAGATGTAAAAAGTTCTTATTTCACTATAGATAGTCAGAAGAACTGAAAATCATCTTCACTCAAAATTTCTAAGTAGCTCCCTTAAGTCTGGCAGTTTCTAGTTTTCAGGGTCAAAAATTCTTCAACATTTTAATTTTACTTTGTATGAACACATTTATAAAAACCATATAGCAAATGATTGTAAAATAAAGACATTTGATAATTATATTGAAATCTAAGACAAAAAAACACCCCAAGTACTGGTAGCATTTGCAACCAGCAGCAAATTTTTAAGTCGTAAATCTTCTTTGGCACAATTGTTTCCATAGTGAAATAGTATGGAAACATTTTGACTAGGCACCTTTCTGACTTCAACACATACAAGATAGACATGTTATATCTTTCTTCACTAATAGAAGTACAAAAATTATGTACTTCATCTTCAATAAAAAGACAAATAAAGTGGGCTTACTCAAAATCAAAGCTACACACAAAAAATTCATTTCTCTTTCCCACTAACCATCTAGAGTTTGGGGTCCAAGAACCCCAGACCCCTGTGCTGAAGACCCATCAATTAATTTTGGTGTTGATGCTTCATCTTCAGTTTCTTCTGTCAGTGGTGCAGAAGAATAACTCTCTTGAATTACGGAAGGTAGTTCTGTCCCAATCTCTGTCTAGGGAAAATTAAAAGGAAATGTTACTGTTTACTTCCACTGGAAGCTGTTTTTCTCCCAGTTATTCATATTCTCCCACTAGAGGTCACATATTTTCTAGGATTTAGTGCTTGAGCTGCATTTTATCCAGAAGCTATAATGAATTCTGATAATATAGAAACAATTAATGAAAATATTTATTGACTTTTTATCTCAGTGTTTTGAATGGTTTTTTTTGTATGCACACATGCATATACTTCATTAGTGAGAATATATACTAGCAAAATTATTTTTATGTATTTATTTAAAGATAGATTACATTTGTGATAAAAATTGATAAACTGTGTGCAACAAATGAAAATTTGCTATGAAATATCAAAAAAGTGCAAGTCATTTACCATAACATTGTAAATTGTACCATCATGAATCCAAATCTGATATAGCTGTGCAAGCTCTGCTTTAAGAGCACTAATATGATTTTAAAATATTGTTAAAGAATTCTGAACTTTGACTTCACATACTTCTTGCTAATATGTTAGCAGATCTTTGTCTTTTTTTTAAATCTGAATACCAAAAGACTTTGGTTATCTTTATTCTATAGTACCTCAATAATGTAATATGAAAAAAATTAATATATATAAAAATATTGGATAAAATCTGGATTTTTAAAAACTTATAAAATTTGGAAGGTCCTTGGATGAAACTAGAAAACTTATGTTTTTTTGTCCTTCACTCAACATAATCAGTCAAACCAGTGAATTTTGTCATGTTAGCTTTAATTCTAAAAATGTATTCTGTTGATTTTCCTGTTTGACAACTTCAGGATAAAAATTAAGTTGTAGCAATTTTCTTGTATCATATCACACTCATAAGAAGAGTATTGCAGACTTGCCAGGCTTGTTAAAGAGGGGCCTATGTTAGCAAAGAGGCAGAGTGATTTTCTGTAATCACCCAGACACTGAGAATCCTAGACTCAAGTTATGTGACCCTTGCAAGTTACTTTCCTTCTGTATCCATGAATTTCCCCATGTGTAATGATGTTGTTCAAGCACACCAGGGCTCCTTTTGAAAATGGATCCTTGTTTTTTAAATCCAAGACAAGGAATTAGTGTCCTTACAGGTTTTTGTACATCTGAGATGCTGTTTAAAATTTAGGTAATGTATCTAACCCAGCAGGTGCTGCACCCCTGCACTGCAGTTAACACTACTTATCTTTTTCTAAGGCATGGCCAAATACAGGATTTTTGTCACAGTAAAATTATTCCAAGTGCAAAGGCAGTGAAGTCTAAAATACTGCCTCAGTTTTCATCCACTGCATCTTTTTAGCACAACACCACCATAAAACTATTGAATCCTGAGTCTTTCACCTGACCAAGCATCTCCTTTTTTGGTGACCATCCTGCAACTACTGCTGTCTTTGCTGTTTCCATGGAGTTGTTGAAATCAGTCACAGTAGTGTTCATAAATTCTAATTTTAAAAGACAGGTAAAAATTAATTGCATCCAGACTGGCCAGATTATTAGAATTTTTAAAATTTCATTTTGCATGGAGACTAGAGAAATTAAAGGAACTAAAACACCTGCTATCTGGGTTTCAAGCATAAGCAAAGCTTTTGCTATATTCTGATCTCTATTAGAATGTCTTTGCATACGTATATGTATTTCAGATGTGACCAGCAGCTCAATGGAGGTGATTCTGCTCTTCTACTCTCTTCTTGTGAGACCCCACCTGCAGTGCTGTATCCAGCTCTGGGGTCTTCAGCACAAGGAGGACATGGGCCTGTGGGAGCAAGTCCAGAGGAGAGCCAAGAAGGTGAAGACAGGTTGAGAGAGTTGGGGTTGTTCAACCCAGAGAAAAGAGAGCTTGGGAAAACCTTATAGTAGCTTTTCAGTACCTAAAGGGGTCCTGTAAGAAAGCTGGAGAGAGACCTTTTACAAGGACATGTAGTGACAAGGCTTAAAGCTGAAAATTTTATGTATTATTAAATTCCTTACTGTGAGGGTGGTGAGGCATTGGAAATTGTTGCCTGGAGAAGGTGTGGATTCCCTTGATCAAGGCCAGGTCGTATGGGACTTAGAGCAACCTGGGCTAATTGAAAATTTCCCTGCCTGTTGAAGGGGTGTTCGAAGTAGATCTTTAATGTCCCTTGCAACACAAACAATTCTATGATTCTATGATCTGTGAAAATTTTGGAAAAAAACACTTTACAACTTGTAATAGACTATATGGATCTTGCAGCACAGCTATATATCATTACAAGCAATATTAAGCATTATGATCCTGGCCTGACTGAGAACATCTAAATAACTACCTAAAATCTAAGTTTTTGCACACAAATAATTTGGCTTAAGTTGTATAATGGCAATAGGTTAAAATATTTTGCATCGATTAGTTTCACTGAAGACAGAAAACATGGAAGAAATGAAAAACCAGTAAGCACTCTGAACCTCACAGGTTCAGATTTTGACTATGAATATTTCGGGTTCTCTGTATTACTAATTAGAGTTTATGAATAAAAGTGGCCCTATTCACTTACCAGGGTCATAACTTTGAAAAATGCAAGGTAATCAACTGAGCAAATGACCTTCAGCTGAACTATGACTGGTTAACTTGAGTTGATGTAAGTAAAAGTAGGAATGTACCGTATTGTTTTGTGCAGACCAATACACAATGTTACCATCTGCAGCACTGACAGTAGGCAGCTTAACCAGGAATGGACTTGGGGACAAATCAAAAGAAGACTTTGGGAACAAAGGAAATGGGACAGCTGTTCTCCGAATGGAGGAAGCCTAGAGGGAGGTGTGCATTCCAGACTTTTATTGACCCAGGTTAGTACTTCACTAAAGTTCTTGCAGATGCTGTCTACTTCACCATTTTAGTGGAAATCAGATAAGAGTCCCTCTTCTGGGCTTTGGAATTAAATCTGGTGATTTTGAGACCTGTTAATGATTTTCTATGCAACTTTTGTGGCAGTTTTACTGAAAACAATATTCTGGAGAAAATATGTTCAAGATAGACTTGGTAAATAGGCTTCAGACCAAAGATAATTTTCCTTTCACTTGTTGTGGGTTTTGAGTCATCTACACTGACTCTCTGCCAATTTGAGGGCACACTTTATGGAACTTACTATCTTGGGATTTGTGATTTACTTTATGCTTTCTGAGTGTTCTTATTTGATTTATCACTGTAGTTGTTGGGTACCAAAACAGAGGTGTTAACGCCTAGTACTTCTGTTTCTAGGCAGTTATCTCTCTTACTGTAGGATGTTATCTAGATTTGTGGATGCACAGTTGAAAGTCTTCCAGTAGTTTCCTTGCCCATGCACTAAATCTGGGGTTTAGGGAAACTGTTCCAAGTAGTTAGCATTATCTATTCTGTCTCCTGCAGTTGTGGTTGTCATAAGAAAATAAAAATTATTAAAGTTAACTTAATGATGTTGCCATTTTTATACTGGTAAAAGAGTAGGAGTTCACTGATATATTTGTTTTACATACCAGACCCAGAGCACAAGTAGTATTTTCTATCTGTACATAGCTTGGACTTGAACCAGTAACCTAAAGGTAAAAATCTGTTTCCCATTATTGGTCATCTGATCCATGCTGCTTTGTATCTTTTACATATTTGCTAAATCAAGCAAGATTGTAACAAGACAAAGATGTTTCTTGGACTATATGCTGTACAGAATGATCTGTCATTTTCCAGATGTTTGTTTATTTTTGGCAACATGGATTTACTAAAAAGAATATATTGAAACAGAAATGATTGTATATCACTTAATGGCATTAGGCAGGGAGTGGACTTCTGTTTCATTTGCTGCTTTAAGAAATACTCTTTATGAAAAATCACATAGCAGGAAGAACATTGTAGAGAAATACCATAAAGTATGTTTCTCTTTGCCAATAGTCACAAGTCTTCAAATAATAATCTGCCTTCCAGGATAGATTTAATTCACAGCATAAGAAAAATCTGAAAGGGTATCACATCACCTATCGTTAGACATCTAACTATGTGGTTAACAGTTACCCTACTCTGTCTCTGGAATCAAACAAGAGATTTGGAGAATACCAGTGCAGGTTATTGGTCCCAGAGCATGCCAAAGGACAGTGATATCTTTCCTAAGACTGCATGGAGTATCTACTTCTTCCCCATCTTATATTTATCCAGTGTGATTCCATTTTCAAATGAAACTCCTTAGTGTGGCTGGCCAATTTAGAGGCACTTTATGACCAGGAAGTTACAAAAGTCAAGAACACAGAAATCAGAACATGTCAGTGAGTGTTAAAATGCAATTGGTAAAATCCAACTCGCAACTTGCCATCAATAGGCTGAGAATTTAATCTATATTATCATTTTTTCCCAGTCAGTACAGAATGAGAAAAAACTTCTGAAAAGCAGCTCCAGCCATTGGCTACAGAAATTCCTTTCAGTGTGGGCTCTTTAGGTATCTATCTCTCACTATTAACAGTAAAGGAGTTGAGACAAATGAAATACTACAAACAGCTCAGGCGTCTATTTTATGTGTTTATTTTATGTGTCTATTTCATGTCTACATCTTTCAGCATTAAAGTTCATGTATTAAGTTCATGTGATAAGTTTAAATCCCCTGGAGAATCTGAAGTGTGTTCCATTTCAGTGTTTCTTTTACTGCAAAAAATACACTTAAAATGTAAATAAAAATTCAAAACTTAAAAAGAGGTATTATAAACTTGAAGGGACATTTGTTCCACACACTGACCCATCAAAAGTAACAAGTTTCCCCCATAATTATTCTGAAACTACCAAAGGCTTATGAAAGAAAATGTCTAATTACAATAGAAGTTATTCATCTAATCACAGAATGGTTTGAATTGGATGGGACCATAAAGATCACCTAGTTCCAACCCCCTTGCCATGAGGAGCGAGGTTTGATTTCCTTTCCAAAAGTGACTTATACTTGTTTCTGCTTGAATTTTGCATTTAAAGACTACTTTTCTCCTATTGTTCTGTATGAAAAAAAACTAGATCTGTAGGTCACTGCATGCTAATACAATAATTACTTGTATTGTGAATTATGCAACTCAGATAAATTGTCATTTTCTTTTACAGAGCTACATAAATAAGTTGTCTGGAGAAATTAATGTAATAAAACTCAGTGAGATCATGGGGGAGGGGAAGGTTATATTTGGTTATAACATTTCTGATTAAACTGATTTTACCTACTAACACTCTTTCTCTCAGATTTTAAATACTTGCACATTTACACTCACATACTCCCACTTCCCTAACTGAATACGCTCAACTGATCTAGTCAGAATCACCTGTATTCCACATGGATGATAAGGGACAGAAGCCACTGAGTGCCTTTGGGGTTCTCCTTGACAGACTGAAAACTAACATCTGAACAGGTTTTTATCTTCTTTAAGTTTCACCAGCTGTTATGGGGCAGTCTTTTTTCCTCAGAGTCTTGGATACTTCAGCATCCATTAATCTTATGCTAGGTTGCTGCTCATTGCCTCCGTTTATTTATTGAATATGATTAATATTACTAATATAATTTCCTGATGGCTTCTGTGGAAAGAAATGGTATACATTGTATTCTACTGGTGGGAGATTGAAGGGTCTGCACTGAGGAGTTACCTGTGCTGCAATGTTATAGGGTGCAGGAACTTGATTTTCACATAACACATTTGCCAGTTTTGCTGCTGGAAAGAGCATTCTGGAAGCGCTGCAGTAGAGAACAGTCCCCTTCATTACCAATGCAGGCCATTATTTCAAACCATTAAGCCTTCTATTTTTTAATATTTATTTTGTTATTTTTGTGGGTCTTATACACACATAAATGTATAGATTTCCATTCAACTCCAGCGAGACCAATCTTAATATTTAAGTTACAGTGCTCTGGATTTGTAATCTAGTTCTTTAGAAACCATTGTCTGTGGTTTGTCCTTGGAAAATATAGATGGATTCTGAGGTTCTTGTAAGAAGCCTTAGAAAGAGAAATTGTCCTTTTAGCATCTTTACCTCAGAATATCCTAAAGCTCCTTGTTTCAAAACAAGAAATCTATGTCATGTCTGATTTTAGCTGAGTAAAAATATTTATGCTGCACTGCATTGCTACAGAGGTTTTACTTACTAATTCTGCTGTCAGAGAATGAAGGAATTCAACATAAATGGAGTTAATATGGATTTCCATGAGTACAAATGAGGTCGAAGGCTCGTTCTATCTCTGTATTTGAAAGTACAGATTTTACTTCTACCATTCTGCTTTGAGGGCTGTGTAACATCTAAGTTAGGTTACAGCAGATGTCTTTTTTTTTTTTTTTTTTTTGGAAATGCAAGACGCAAATTTAATAAAAATCTTTTTTCGTCCATTTCTGTTCAGGTGAAAACAGAGGTGTTGCTTCTCCATTCATCCAAGCAAGAGGAGCAAGAGGGATGAGATGTAAGTTTCTAGCCTGAGGAGGCTGACACCCCAAACACCTCTGTTCCAGAAAACAGCCTAATCATCAAATGGAGGCCAGAGGAGAGTTTGGATGAGATGTTGAAACAAACCCAGAATGCATCTAAAGAGGCAAAACCCATGGCAGAAGAAGGAAAAAAAAGCCACAAGAAACATTATTTTGGAGCTGAATATGAAAGAAAACTAGACCCAGGGCTTTTTCCAAAGAATTATTAATGTCTTGTGCGTTAGGTAACTGCTAATCATGAACAAAGATAGAAATTATTCAGAGCAGAACCACAGCAGAACCACATCTCCGAGCTGTGTACCAAACTACACTGTGGATTCTGTTTTGGTTGGCTCTAAAATTATTTTTATCTTGAATGGCTTTTAAGTGGGACAGAAATGCATGTTATTTAACTTTAGTGTTCAAAAAATTATCTACCCGTGGGTACAGTTTAAAAATGTGGGATAATTTTCTAAAATATCTCCATCTTTGTTTCATATGGCACATCAGTAGGGATGATACACATCTGTCAAGAAGAAGCCACAAAACTGAAAGTCTGAGGAGAAAAAAGTTTAAGGGACCAGTAAAAACCAAAGTAACAAACATGTACTGCAAAAGCAGATGTAAACTCATTGAAGTTTCATCTGTACCCTCTTTCACAGGTATTTCAAACATTGTGGTAGTTATTCCTAAGCAATGAGCTCCAGATGGACCAATTCAGGTGGTTTTGGACTAGGATAACTACTTACAGAATCTCATCCAGTTTGAGGCAAGAGGAAAGTTGTTGTTACTCTATTCAACTAAGGTGGTGGTAGCTAGTGGCATGCTTAGTATCAGTTTTAGTTGCTCAAGGATGCCTTAGCCAGTACATTTAGTCTTTAAAATATTTCAGATTGTTAAATGGGTTGTACTAGAATTTAGTGACTAAGAGGTTGTTTCAAATTCTTCCTTTTTGTCTTGTGGTATTTGCTTTTTGTATATGACAAAGTACTTAAAACATCACTAAGGTATTTCATGATGACTTTTTAATCCACAGAAATGTTCACTTTTTGTGGGAAGCATATAGAATCAGTCATGAACAATCAAGTGAATATTAAGAGCTGTATTCAAAGCTTTTCTGAAAAAAATAGAAAAATTCCTGTTTGGTGACAAAGCTTCAAATGATAAATTTGATTCTCTTATCAACTATGTAACTACATTGCTTGTTCTAATTAATATCTTTTTCTTTAAATGTATATGACATGTTCTGAAGAGTCTTTGTATATCCATCTGTAGTCTCTTACTTAATTAGTTACCTGCCACAAAAACAGAAACAGTAGTGTAAGCCTCTCTCAGCTGTGCAGAATGACAAGAGTGAATTCTTGTTCAAGTATGGCCCATCTTCATGTGTATTAGGGCAACAGCAGAGAGGGTTTGAGTGTATGTGCACAAATGCATGAGTGAATGTGTGTGTGGAGCTATAGGTCTGAGCTTTGTGCAGACACCCGAAAGTCCTATTACCAGTTTGATTCAAATTCAACAAGGTAATGCTAATCAAAATTCATCAAATATTAGGCTTTCACAGTGCTTCTTTCTGAATATTTTGTGGGTCATACTTTACAGCTCAGCTACTTTGATTCAGACCAACCTATAATTAACTTTCTTGTTTTCTGTATTTTTTCCTTGCTAGGATAAATGCTATTAATTAAACTCCTTTGCTTTTCAACCTCATTGATAGCCTATCTTAGCAATTAAATTATTTTTCTGATCCTCCTATATTTTTACTTCTTATTTTTCTAATTTAGTTTTTCTTACCTAAAGGAAAATTGACTTATTTTTTTTAACAGACACCTAAAATTTTATTAAGCATATGTAGCTGATGTACATATGAATCTCTCTCCATAATTTGTTTTTCTCACACATTTTCTGAACAAAGTTTTACTTTCAAAGAGGAAAAAAGTGAGAAACTCACACAAGAGTGTCTTTGAGAGTCTAGCTTGATTATATTCATTTTGAAGAAGGAAATCTGTCTTTGCATATGTTTTCAGAGCAGTTGGGAGACCCAGTCTTGACTAGGGCCTCTGGACCATATCATGATATAAATATTAATTAAAAAGAAAAGGGAAGGTACAGCAGCTCATGTTTATACTGTTATTACTGTTGGCTTCAGTAGACTAACTTACAGTGACATCCCTTTGCAGTATCTTTCTCATTTAGGATCTTGGAACTCTTTTCTTGATAATAGGCTTTTGTTTTACATTGCCTTTTCTTAGCCATTACCTGTGAAAGAGTCGGTACTGCTCTCTTAATGTCTCTATGCACATTATATTTCTGAGTAACTTATTACTTAAGGTTTTCCCAGTAACAATTTCCATTTGGATGCAAGGTTTTGGCTAGGTTTTCCATGTCTCACTAACCTGGGATCTTGGAAACCACAGATTTTATAGCCTGAATTTGACCCACCTAATACAAGACAATGAATAGCTTTGATTGAAGATTCAATAAAATTCTCACAAGTACTTCACAGCTACAATTACTTTTCCCATCCAAAATATTTGGATTAAAAATTTATTCCATGTATACATTAGTAACTTTCCCCAACCTTAATCTTATTCTAGAATCCACGATAAAAATAGACTTCAAGTAGATGAATATCAACAGCATTATCTAGATAAAACACTTTCAGTAAAATTTCTTCAAGCCAATGAAGTGTGTGTGTATAAACACATACACACCACACAAAAAAAATACATCCAGAGTATGAGAAGAAGCAAAGAAATCATGAATTTGGACTCAGTGGCTCTTAGCTAACTACATCAAGATGAAAATTTGGTACTAAGCCTGAAACAGATGCCTAGGGTTTATCAAATGTTGAGGAAGATAGGTGTATAGGACCAGGCTGGGATGGAGTTAACTTTCCCCACGGCATCTCTCAATGCTGCACTTTGTGTTTTTATCTGCAAAAGTGTTGATAACACACCTGTGTTTGGCTAAGGCTGAGCACTGCTGGCTCAGCACTAAGGCTGTCTCTCCAACATTCTCCTCCCACCTGTAGGGTGGGGGTCGTCTAGGTCTCAGGAGGGGACACAGCCAGGACAGGTGACCCAAGGTGAGCAAAAGAATATTCCATATGGCATCTGCTCATTAATAAAAGCCAAGAGAAAGGAGTAAGTGAGGGCAGGGGGGTGGGCTTTATTATTAAGGTGTTTGTCTTCAGGAGCACCTACTATGCATACATGAATCCTACTTCATTGGAAGTGTTTGGACCTCAACTCTTGATGGGAGGAACAGAATAAATATTTTTCTTTTTTTTTCTTTGCTTCTGCACACAACCCTTGTTTATCCTCATTAAACTGCCTATATGTCAACTCACAAGTTTTTAACCTTAATTTTTTCCTCTGTCTCTCTGAGAAGGGGGAGTAAAAAAGCACCTTCACAGTCACCTGGCAGCCAGCCAAGGTCAACCCACCTCAACAGATATTCCAAGAGAATGATTCATACTTTTCTTAGAGGATGGTCTTGGGATGCAAAACATAATTTTAATTTTAATTTTAATTTCACACAGAATGATTGGAAAGAATCCCTCTCTAATTACCTTTAAGTCTGTCTTCATTTTGGTGATTACACATTGAATGTGTGATTACAGTACCTAATGTGTCTGGAAAAGGACATGCTGACACAGGTGCTTTAGTTTCACTCCTTGAGATGCACAGGAGATTAATTCACATTGAAATTAACAGGAGCAGCTCACTAAATGCATTTGAAGTCCTAGAACTAGTCAGTCTCCTGATTCTGCAAATCAGTTGACACACAACCTTGATAAAGTTTGCATTTTGCAAATGAGTCTAGAAATGCATTAAACAGAATGACTTCTATTTGCACATAACTGAACTTTAAAATCTTAAGTTGAAGACAGCGATGGTAGAAAATGCTATTTTAGCTTTTTCTTCACTATTTCAGAAGTCTGAAGACAAGATTCAGAGCTCTTTAAAAGGAAATTCAGCCCTTAAATAGTTACTGCAAACAGGCCAGGTCTGTTGAAGGCCTGCTGTTTGTCTGGGTCTCTGTGGTATTGCTCATCATGTAAACTATGCATAATAAAAATAACCTGTGACCTTGAATAAATATTGACTTTTACACATAGACCCACTTGTGTGATTCACATCTTTATGATAACAGGATTGTAAGCAGGAAAGTCATAACCACAATGAAGAAATCAAATCTATTCTGTTTAAAATGTGAGTGACATCAATAATATTCAGTGACTAAAATATAACTTGCAAGATTGACATGCCTTATCAAATAGTACACTGACATGTCTATAAAAGATTCTTGATTTCTACAGCACTGACCACTCATGTCTCCTGGGATATGGGGAACTGTGAATGCTTAGGATTCTCTTGGGTGGTACATGGTATGAGGAATGTAAGCAAAAAAAAAAAAATTTTGGCTAAACATCTAGGAAAAAAAGGCTCTCACAGGGAGGTCCATCCATATGCAAAACAAAATTCTGTCAACTGCTATGATGGATGAACTTCACCTGATGAATTTTAAGAAGGCTGTCTGAAGAACTCAGTAATGCAAGATAATCTTGCTCTGGAAAAGAAGCTTACCAGGCAGTAAGTCTGACAGTAGTCTTTCTGAACTCTATCTATTCCATGCTTTCTTGAAAAAAATAACCTGTGTTGGGACCTCTTGTATTTTTTCTTGTTGGGTGCAACATCAATCATCCTGAATTTCCTTTCAGCTGGAAAGGAATCAAAGCCTTGCTTTGTTTCTATCCTTCACTCTGAAGCTTGGAAAAGGGCCACGCTATGCTTTGGTGTTGTAGGGCTTCACAGAAAAAACACAGCACAGGAGCATCCCACCTACCATTCAATGCATTGCTAAGAAGTCTGTTGTTTGAATGAGAAAAACAGTGATGAGGCACATGCAAAACAGCTACTCTCATTTCTGGGAAGGAAGTAGTTCCTGTAGGAATGCTAAAAGCTTAATTTTTAAGAGCAAAGAGAGATAAAAACTGTGATTTATTAATTATTGTGAAATAGAGAGAGCACAGCAGCGAAAATTGATGGTAACTTTATCTGAAAAGCAAGCTCAAACATGGATAAGTAGAGCTTTGATTCTGTGTGACACAAGGGAAGCAGGTCAAAAGCAAGGTAAGTTCTTTACAGTAAAGTTCTTCTCAGTCCCTCTTAGACTGAAAATTAATTTCCTACAAACTATAAGGTTCTGATCCTAGCTCTTATTTTGAGATTATTTTTATCTCTTCAGTTCTACTGTTTTGGGATATATTTATTCTTAAATTGTCTCTGTCCTTTAATTTCAAAGCTGTTATCCAATTTTGATCTCACATTGATGAAAGAGTAGCTTCTGTCCCTCTTGCTGTAATCATGAATATTTCAAAGGAATGTATTTTCATGAATTATGCATTGTGCTGTGAAAAAGTATGAAAATATTATATATAAAAATGAAAAGAGTATATTCTTATTTAAATGCTATATTTTTCACTCAACTTCTATCATATACAATCTTAAATCACAGAGTGCATGTATCACCTTCAGGGAAATTGTGTCCATGTCTAATCCAAGGGGTGAGAATAAAATTAATGTAGCCTTTTGGTAATTGTAGAGAAATAAAGGAATGTAGGTGTGGAAAGGAAGCATTTAATGCAACAAGTAAAGTCCCTTGTTTCTACAGGCAACATACATTACTAACTCATACTATGTATCTCATGTATCAGAATTTCATCACGTTTTTTTCAGTAATTTTTCTTAGTTTCCTGTTTTTCTATTCAAGTGCCTTCCCTTTGTTTTTTCTTCCTTCTGCCACTTTCCTAACAGCAAGAGAAAACATTAGCATTTATAGCCTGAAATACTTGTATTGGACATAAACCTAAGGAAACAGCATTTTACAACCTCATTTAATGTGAAATTTTGGAATTCCCATCTCAGCTGCCTTCGTGCATCATCCCCACAGATAAATCTCAATGACAACCTCCAACTGAATTTTGGCCATGCATGGAGACCTTAAGAAAACATGGTACGTTTCACCTACTCTCAAAGATTGCCAAAATAAAACCCCAAACAATCAGACTATATTTTGGCTGTGTTTGCAGCTTAGGGAAAAAGTGAACTAACTGCAAAGGGAATAAAAACAACATGAGTAGGTTTGTCTGATAAATATTTTCGTCATAAAGAAAAACTGATCAGTAGCTATTGCAATTGTGCACTTTGGAAAGACAGAATTAATTAAGTTCTAATTACCTCTACTTGGTCAGACTGCTTGTTTTCATCATAGGCAAATGCATGTGGCAGCTCTCCAAATGGTATGTCATAGAACTCAGAATCATAAATTACTGTATCAGTGATAGGTGCAGCTCCAACAGATTCAAAGATAAAAAATCCGAGAAAAACATTTACAAAAGTCTGCATTCTCTTTTCTTTTCTGAAAGAGAAGGAAATGGACAGATTGTAGGAAATCCGGTGTTCACAAGGAATCTATGACAATTTCATGTCACAAATACACTACTTACATACATAAAACAATATTTCTGATGAATAACTCATATTTATTCATTGTGGCTGAGTTTTTTAGTCTGATTTGCTTCATGAAGAGTCCCTGGATTTGACAATTTCTTCAGACTGCTTTGGCCATACTAACATATAATTTAGAAAAGAGCTATTGAATTTTATTGGTATGAAAATAAATTGACCTCAATGAGAAAGTGTCTGAATGTTGTTTTTCCCTTTCATCTAACTTCAACTATTGCCAATGCACCATTAGATAAGAACTTTTGAGAAACTCGAGTGAAGGTAAATTATTATTATATTAGTAGTCTCTATCCCAATAAATAATCTTTTGAAATGTACAACATTGTAATTTTATATTTTTCCTCCAGCATTAAAAAAACAACCAAAAAAACAACAACCAAAAAAACCCAAAACAACAAAACCAAAAACAATAACCAACCAACCAAGATCGAAAAACACCAAACAGAAAACCTATAAGAAAATGTTAGAAGCTCTTTGTTGTATCGGAATGAGCATAATCAAAACACTTTTCACCCATTTCTTGTTTTGTCAGAATATAATTTTAATTGGTGTGGCATATTTGTACCATACTTCAGCAAAGGTCTGGGGAGAAAAATTAAAAATAATAACATAGCCTCATAAGTGGCAGTACTCTGAATTCTATCTTTATTCAATCAACACAGTTTTTAATGTAGTGAGAAATGATGGTGTTGTATAGTCACCTGTTCTCCTTGGACAATAAAATTGTAAAACTGAAGTTCCAGAAACTTGTAAAATTGTAGAAAATTCATGCTAAGCTTCAACACTACTGTTTGTGCATTTCCTGTTCCTTGTAAGTGATGCATTTGCTATTATCATATATGATGCCTGACACAAGGGTCTATTCAGCATTCTTTACTTACACCTTGATTTAGCTACAGCTAAATTTCACCAAAATTTAACTACATTAATTTCACCAAAAACCCAGTGATAATGAGCTAAATCTAATAAATTGTACTCCTTATGTGATGCCATGATACACACACTTAAATATTTAATTTCAAAACTGTAGCTACTTGTAATAAAGTATAAGAAATACGTGAGACATTTTTTTGAATGTATGTGCTGAGCAACAAACTGAATTTTAGCTTCATGAAAAGAGATCTTTATGAAGCTGGTTTAGAAATGAGGATATGAAATTCCTCTGGGGACGGTCAGTAACACAAGGCATTCATTTTTCTCTCATTTGCTTTCTTCAGAAAGACTTCAGCTGCTGCTGGGAGAAGCTAGAGTCACTGGGTCTTCTCTTTGAGAAAGCTTATATGAATTGCACCTTTCAGTATTAGCTTCCAATATTGCTAAAAGTATTCTGCTTTTTAAAAAAATTAAATGAAGTAAAATAAAATCAAAATGCAATCAATCTCTGAAATAAAAAAGTATTCTAGAACCTGTATTTTCTGTCTGTCTTTATGTTTTGTGCTGCCTATTTTGGACAGGATTGGTTTTGGTTGTGCTTTTCCTTTCCATGTCATTTATCCCAGATGATTCAGCTATAAAGGATGTTATCTATAAACCCAAAATGTAGTACTAACATATCTGATGTAATTTTTCCTCTGAAGAAATAATTCTTAAATAAAAAATTGCTCATTATGCAAAATTGTTTTCCTGTCATATTGCCTAGAAATAAGAGAATTTTAAAGGGTATAAATCTTGATAAATATTAATTTTTGCAAAAATCTATATACAAAACCAGCAAGTATCTGTGCAAAAATATTGTTTACCTACGGCTATAGTATCTGCACTAACCTGCAGGGTTTGCATGTCTCTGTTTCCCTTACATGTAATATATGGGAATGCACTACAGTAATATTGGCATCTGCAGTAACTGTAAGATCAAATATTTTGATGAAGATTATGTACACCTCTCACAGGAAAGAACTAAGGCATATCCAGGGAAAAATAGTCTCCACAATCTGCAAGCCTTTGGACCAGTATTAAGGATGATAAAATAAAACAAATACTAGTGTTTCCAGCAATAAAAGTTAAACTAAGAGAGAAGTAAAACTTACCTTTAGCTTCTGCTGTCTCAAATGGGATGGAGTTACTTGGAAAGCAGAGCCAGCGGTATTAGACCCTGACCAATGGCAGTGGCATTCTGGGGCTGTGGGAGGTAGTACAGCTTCTACCCTCAACTGAAGACCTCAGCCCAGGGAGTTTTTCAGACTTCAAATACCTTTATGTATGATTTTGCTGAACTGAATTTTTGGAAGGTCAAACAAAGATTTGTTGTAAGGAAATGATTTTTTTTTTTTAACTTGTCACAGTTTATTACCCCTACCCCTCAAATTTCGTTCTGCTCCTACCACTATACAAATAACACTCTCAGTTACATTCTGGAAGAAACTTTTTATATGATCTGATAACCTAGAAATGCAAATTTGTCAGTGTTCAAAATCAAGACTTAAATAAATTAGGTTATATATTAATATTTTTCATATATGTAACATTTCTATTTTGTGACTTATTATATGTGATAATGTTTAATGAATTCCCATCTACTAGAGATATTATCTGGTATGAATTAAGAGACAATTTTTCACCCTTAGCTAGAATATAGCCCATAGAATATACTATTTCCAGTATGTTTTCTTTCTGAGAGGAAACACCACTTTCTTAGCAGATATGATCCTCTATCATACACTGCAAGTGGTAGACATACACTGTAGTATAATGTGCTCTATTACATCAGAAATAGGTTTTACTATATTAGTATAAGGCAAGCTATCTCCTTTCCTATTTGATTTTTTCTTTATTATCAGTTCCTACTTAATTCTGCACTTTTATATATCAATATTTGTACAGCATGTACACATTCCTCCAAATATTTTCATAATTTTTCCAACTCTTCAATGAAATATGCCTCCTAATATTGTGAATGTCCAATATTGACAGTTAGGAAACAACAGAACCTATTCCATATCAATGGAGGATATAAGATTCATGTATAAGGTTCCAATGTGCTAAGGAAACTTTATTCCCTTTGCTTTAAGTAACTTCCACCTCAATTTTTTTCCCCAATAAGGCTGTCCTAGAAGACAAAATTTGCATGAGGCACTGAAACTACATCAAGAATTTTAAGCCACATGTCTATAATGTAAATGTCCAACATCAAGGTTCTAGAGCTAGCCTAGTGAATCCAAGATGCTTGACAGGGTTTGGCAGATAGGTGAAAGGGTAGAAGAGCAACAGCTCTGTTAGCAGATAGGTGGAAGTTAGGGTATTGTGGGACATACCAAATGGCAGGAGGTATCATGTACTATTTTGGCTATTAAGTCTGCAGTGACTTACAATATTTTCACCACACCTGGATGACAGAATTCTTTCTAAAGAAGGTTCAGCATTAATTGCTTCTGTGAAAATAGGGGTCTTGAATCATTAAATCAGGTATTTTTTATTTCCTTATTCACTGTCCCTTCCCATTGAAAAAGCATCTTTTCCCATGAACAATCTGGGCAGTAAGTACAGTGAAAACACTACACCACTGTGTCCTGTTACTCTTCCTTTTCTTCAGGTCATTAGCTTCAGTTTACTCCTTAATGTAGTGATCTAGTTGCTTACAATGCCTGTGTGTGCTCCTTCCTGACAATAAAGCAAACATCAGTATCTTCTGCAGCAAATATTTACCGTTTCACCTGCTTAGTGCTACTGGTACTTGTTATATTGTTCCATTTGCAAGTAATTAACACTATTTAAATTTTAAGTATAGTATTTTCTGCTGTGTTTGGTAATTTAAGATTTACTCTCCTAAATCCTCACTCCCAAAGTGTCTCCTTCATTTACAAAACATATCCTCTCTAGTCAAGTCTAGTATTCATTGTTTTCACTTGTACAAGAGATCCCAATTTTTCATTCTTTATTGAAGGAAAATTCTTTTCTATAACAAATTATTCACATCATTATTATTGTTTGTCTCCATTCTTATGCAACTAAATAGATTTAGGCATAGTGAGACCTAGGGCCTGAAACATTTGTATCTTTTGGTCTGTAGGTTTGATTTCTTTGTTTGATGACCAGTGAAATTCAAACCACTTTGTGTCTGGATCTAGATCTTGATTTTAGTGGTATACTGTATTCCTGTCAGACTAAAATATCTTTGCTGGCCTTGTTTTCCAGAAATACTAAGCAAGTAAAATTAGTTGAAGGTAAATGTTAACTTACAAACATTGGAATGCTATTTTTTGTTAGAGCTAGAGAAACTTATCCGAAAAAGAATATATTTTATAAAAAGAAATTTACAAGTGTATTAGCATAATGTTTTGTGTAGCACACAAATAAGAAAGCGATTTTGTTTGTTTTGGTTTATGCTTTAAAGAATAAGAATTTGGAGATTAGTGTATTTGTAGAGGACATGTCTTAGTCGATGTTGAAATAAAAGATTGGCATTTTGATCGAGCTTGGATGACAGAAATCCTGACACTAGCAATCCTAGAATAGCGAAAAGGAAAAGGGAAAAGGGAAAAGGGAAAAGGGAAAAGGGAAAAGGGAAAAGGGAAAA
>VZRZ01002847.1:156189-240134 GCA_013398175.1 Climacteris rufus
AGGGAAGGGAAGGGAAGGGAAGGGAAGGGAAGGGAAGGGAAGGGAAGGGGAAAAAAAAAGAAAAGAAAGAAAAGAGAAGAGACTACTTAGAGGCCTTGTGATATTGCTGAGCAAAATAGCAAGCATTTAAAAATGCTCACAGAAAATTTGTGCTTGAGTTAGAAACTAATTTAGATCATTGCTTGCAATTTCTGAATCCTGTTATCACAGAAGATAATGAAATTACTGAGACTGACTAAAGGACATTTGGGAGTGAGCTTTTCATGTCCTCTAATTAGTCCCTTCACTTACACTTGGGTTCAGATCCTCTAGCAGTCTAAGTTAGTGTCTTGTGAACTTCCTCAGTTGTCTTTAAATCTTGCTGTCTGACTTAGCTGGGCTTGATTAAAAGCTCACTGAAGTTAATGAAGAGTTCCATCACATTCAGTGGTTTTTGGGGCACTACTTAAACTGGAAGCATATCCAGCTGTAATCATTGCCTAACACATTCTTAATTAAAATGCATTCCCATTACATAATTTCTGGCAGTAGTAAATGAATTAATTTATTCTCCTGTTTTTTGAGAGAGCTTTGTTTCCATTTCAGTTCTCCCAGTTCTTGGAGGTGCAATGACTCCTAACTGTGTTCTTGAACTCAGAGCCAAAGCCTCAGGGTTGACCTATTCTTGTTTTTCCAAAACCTTGATTATAAAGCACTGAGCCTTTGATTCAGACTGTCAGCATTCACTTGGTATATATATAACCTTTTCTTTTGCTTTTTTTTCTTTTGGTCCTCCCAGATTCATCCCCTTGAACTTGTGATAAGAAAGAATGTCTGGGAAAAATACTAGCTCTTCCATAAAACAAGAAATCCTGTCTGACCCTCAGAAGGAGTTTGGGTATTGTCCCAAATTTTCCTCTTGTCAGCTTCTTGGCCTGCCAGTCTGAATAGAAGTAGAGGTCTCCACTCTACTGTGTCAGCTCTGGAAAATTCTAGTACTGATTTTTAACAAGGAGTGCAACATATATCTAGCTTTGAAAGGAGTGACAGGGGAATCCCAAAATCACTAATTAATTTTGTTGTTTCACCTTGGTACTTGGCTGAAAGATTCTCCTGATTTGAAACTATTGAGAAAGAGCAATAAAGCAAAATAAATGAAGATGTTGATGTATTTTCATATAGTTACAAAATAAAAGATCACCTTCTCAGGGCCAGGGACCAGTCCTACAGAAGGGGAGGTAATACATGAGAGTTCCAGTAATGGTGACAGTAAGTTCAGCTATTGGGCAATGCAGTCTCTTAAAAAGTCACATTCAGTTTCTTCCAACTCTGCCATATTCTGTGACCAGAAATGCATCTGCTAGATGAACAAAATGGGATCACTCACATTGTGTGACTATTGTGTTTTGGTCAGAAGTGGGAGGTCCATGAGTATTCATTTCTCAAGACATACTATGAGTCACGAGCTTCTTAATGTTAGTATGAGGAAATGAATGTTTGTTTTCCTTGAGTTTACTGTAGACAAGTGACTGAGAAGTAGATCTAATTGCTTCTACAGACATCCTAAAGTCTTTGAAAAGACATGTATTATTGTGAATTAAAAAAAATATTATTTTAGAATTTAAAATACAACTTTTCAAACAATACCTTTTAACCTCCACATATGTACCTCAACATAATCGAAATGGATTGGTTTTAGTTTTCCAAATAAAAGTAGTATTTAGTGCTTCAAATTATGCCTATTGAATGTTCATGAAGAATTTTACTGTGGTGCACAGCAAAGATGCTCCCTCTTTGCACCTGGATCAAACTTCTTTGACACCCTGCTTCTCCCAGGCCTTTAATATGAGAATTCTCCAACATTTTCATGGATGCTGCATACTGTACCAGTGCTTCACATCCAAATAAAAATTTTTCTCACCTTGCTTTTGGTCTGTGACTTTATTGTTTCCTGAATCATTACTTATTATTTATTTTCCAATTTTAAATATGTGATCAGAATCATATTAAATAAAAAAAAAAGCACGATGTGAAATCCTGGAATCACTGAAGTTACTACAATCAGTTTCAGAACTAAAATTCAGGACAGTATTTTAGACTGTTTCCTTCTGTGATACGGAACACTCTTGAATCTCTGTTTGTTTGTTTATTCTAAAGGCACAGTGAGAGGATGGAGAGGTTGGAAGTTGCTTTGATAGATCCCTTGCCTGTCTCAGTATCACTTGCTTTTCATGAATTGCTGGATTGTGGAACCTCATTCACCCAAGGGCCCTGGGAAAAGGAATGCATCATATGAACCTCACTGGGACTAAGGAACAAAGGCTGGATAACAGAAAAACAAATATCTCAGAGAGAAGGAGAGGGGAAGGAAATCATGTGTCTGCAGAAGGGATTAGCATTTCCATTTTGCTCATCAAAGTTAAAAGAAGTACAAAAGAAGGATTTAGAGTGCTCCAACTGTTCCATCTCCTGTGAAAATCACCATAAACAGCAGGGAAAAGAGAGTTAAACAGAAAATATGAGATAGCTACAATTGTTTTTTACTAGTAAAGCCTTGTTTAGATTTAATTATTTCTGCATAAACAGTGAATGCAAGTAATAAAAAGAAGCTTTTTAATGAGTCACAGAAATAACTATCCATTATGTACAGATCTACTCAAGCGTCTTATTTCTCATGTTTGCCTGATATTTTGGTTGTCGACAGTGGATTCCCTTTCAATTCACATACTTTTTAAGTCTGTTAATCCTTTTCTTTACAGTTACTTTTTTTTATATCTACCTCTTACTTCTATGGCTTATGTAGGCAGATCAAGTCAAATCTTGTAGCATAAGACTTTTCCCTGTCATTGAAATGTTTATTGTTGCTTTTTTTGTACTGCCTGTCCAGCTAGTTGGTTTTGGACTTTGGGGTTTCTTGGTTATTTTGTTTGGTTGGTCAGGGTTTTTGAAATCTTTCAGAATAAAAATAACATGTCGGTAATTTTTCAGATGTATGTTGGATCTGTCTAATACTGCTTAATAACAGTAAAATATTAGAATATTTTCATGCGGTCAAGTCTACAGGACTGTGATACTTTTCTAAATGAGCACTCAGAATACTGTTTTCTTGCATATGTAAAGATCGTATCTGTATAGTCTCTGATACATCATTGCATTCAGTATACTTGAATTTCTTAGTTGTTAAGAAAAAGCATTAACAGGGACCATACACATTTACAGTAAAATCAAACAATCCATAGCTACAGCAACAAGAGTGGATGATTCCCAGTTTTCATTCATAAAGGGTGATTTAGGATCTCCAATGTCTTCAGAAATTACTAAATTTTGTTGCAAACTGTGAGAAAGATCCAAAACCTATTAGTTTTAATCATCTTAAGCCAGGCTTGCTGGCATGACTGTCCAGTAAAAATCAAAAATTCTCCTTAAACACATTTCCAATTTCACATCTCTAACATTTGTTTGTATAATAAGCACACAAGTTAAATATATCATAGCTTACTATTCACTCTTTTTGTATGTTATAAATTTTAAAGCAGATGAAAACTTATCAGATTGTTACTATATATGTTGTGCAAATACACCACATTGTTATCTTAGAAAAGCACTTCAGACAGAAAATCAGAAATCAGAGAACTCTGGTTACTCAAACACTGCTAAAACAGGTCTGAAATAACCTTTATAAAATGTTTTGTTCCTTGCGCTACTTTTTATTTGATTAAATAGTATCAAGGGAATATATCTTTTGTAAGGATATTTAGTTTAGTTTTTTTTTTTTTTAGAAACAGGTAATACTGTTTGGCAGGTAATACTGAAATATCATCTAAATTGAGGCTGGTGAATAAGCCAAAAATTTTCCTTTTTCCATGTAAGCATGTATAGGAGAGAAGGAGGGAGGTATTTTCTGAAGATTTTGCTGGAGAAATCATAATGTGTCAGGTTTTTACTACCTTGTTACTACTCCTTTCATACTTTTGAAATTACTTGGGTTACAGTGCATGTGGGTTGGTCTATCAGGTATGTGCATGCAGATCTCTGCAGGTTATATACTGTAGCTCATGAATGAAGACAGTTTCAGGAATTCCCACTGAGGCTAAAAGCAGGACTCAGACCTTCAGACTCCCATGCTTGGGTTATATTCCACTCACATTAGACAGACTGTCATTCCTTTAAAACCAAATTTACAGTTTAAGAGGTATAATTTGAATCAGTTTTGAGAATGAGCAGGGAAAGAAATCTCTGTTCTTTCTTTAATTATGTTTGAATATAAGATAGCACTGCTGAGCATGCAAGCATGTGGTGTTGCAGAATGTTTTTATTAGCATACAGAGCTGTTGTCTGCTGTTCCAGCCCAGCCTGCGGACTGGTGGTGTTAGACCCTTTCAGGAAAATACAGTTCCTGGCCCCAGAGATGGAAAATTTCAGTGTGTTTTTGCTTAGCTAAACAACTACAGGTCAGGGCTGGGTTATCATATTTATCACTAAAAGATGAATGATGTTTTGCTTTGGATTGAAAAATAAACCAGAAACAAAGTTCAATAAGACAAGGATTCGGAATTCACTAGAGCACAGGCTTTGTGTTGTATGCTGACATACCCATTTATTCAAATGAAATTGTGAGCCCTATTGTACTGCACTTATTTCACAGATAGACTATAAAAGATTTTGTGTAGCATAATATCCTCAATATCTTGAGTAAATTTGAAATTGATATAATGAATTAAAGTTGGTTTTCTCATTAGCATAAATATTTCATAGTTTCCTATGAAGTTTGTATATGACATTGTATGTGTGCTCTTAGGTTTCCACTTTGTATTGCATATATTGCAGCTGTTTATACCCTTTATGCATCTTTCCAAAATGTTAAAAAATGCTTGTAAAGACATTAGCATGATCATTTGCATTTGAATGCCTTCAGCTAATCCTACATTTGCAACCTAAATGTGTTCTCTGTTTTCATTGAATTTGTTGCACAATGCACAGATATTATTTACTTGTAGTATCTTAAATTTTATAACAGTAAAACTCACTAGAAATTAATTCTCAGACACAGTGATCCAAAAAAGTTATAATTCTTCTAGACCACAGAATATTATCTGGGAATTATTAATGCAGTGGCTAAACCAGTTATTTTCAGACTTTGTTCAGGTACAAGTGTGTTAGGCATGCAGTTATTATTCATGTTCTCATAATGTCAGTTGCATCCTTCAATGCCATATATGCATTGTCCCCTTTTGATTGTTTTTTCTAACAGTAGACTACATAGTGGCTCTGAGGGCATTGATCTCAAAGGAAGCTCTACTGACCTTAATTTGCATTGCTCTGATCTAGTATTTTGGAAATATATTAATTCTCTTAATCTCTTATGGAATCAGTAATTAAATAGAAAAGTGTTTTTCCCTGGAGTAAAAAAAAAGAAAAGGAAAAATATTATTTTTAAAGCTAAGATACAAAGAGTATAATAGCTCCCTTTTTCCTTCCAATTTTTTTTACAGATGTTTTTGTATGAAAAGTGGGTTTTCATATTAAAAGGTATTTTAATATTAAAGAAAAAAAAGTCATCCCATTACAAAAGCTGGGAATAATATATATATAGTTTTGGAATATATTTCATAGAAATTTATAAAATATTAAAATTGTAACCCTAAATTTAGGGTTTTCAAAATATGAAGGTCTGACAAGCAGATCCTTTTCTAATTAATTTAATCAAAGAACATACACCGTAAAATAGAGCTGCCACTTCTGAACTTCAGCAGGCTTGCTATTGCTAGTGCAAATGACTGTGTATAACTTGTTTTCTTCCTATTACTCTAATAACATGGTCATTGTTTTTTGAAATTATTTATGCTTTCATGGAGTAAGTTGTTAGGTTTTCTTTTAGAACAGATTTTATTTTTTTATTGTAACAGTCTCCATTCTATACGAAGTTTTGTTTTCTGTTAACAGCAGTTTCTGACTTTGAAATATTTGACATTCAGAAGAACAGACTATGGTCCAGGGTTGCTCTGCAGTGGCACGGATTGCACCGAGAGGTTTGGACAAGCTGTAGAGGAGGGGAGCAACTTCACAACCATGGCCTATGAGGGGTCTCAAGACACCAGGGAGAGGGAAGATGGGTAAGACAGAAGGTACACCTGCTTTAGTAGGTATGACAGCTTTGGTAGCTTTTGTAGCAGTAGCTCCTTCTAGCAAAAGACAGCCTTCACAGGATTGTTCATGTGACAGAGGAAAGACTATCCTGGTTCACAGGTGCATGCAGGTAGTTCGAGTGATACAATGGCTAAATCCAAACCAGCACGACCTCAGCTGATAGGGGAGAGACCAGCCTAAAACCAAAGGTGTATTTCCAAGTAGAGTTAACAGACATAGTGTGGGTCCTGTTAGATGATACAGCCCTGACTACAACACAGAACTTCCGGCTCTATCCAGCTTTTAGATGATTCGACTTACACAGCTGAGGGTCAAGAAGGAATGGTGGGACTCGGTGGGTGCATGGGAGCTGGGTGCTGTGGTCAGAGAACGTGGGGCAGAAATGAAGGAGCCAGTTGCACAGAGACAGACATAGCTGCTCTGTGCCAGGGCTGACCTCAGCCTGACTCCAGGACCTCTGGCATTGTAAATAAGAGACACATCCCCCTTCAGCCAACAGTTTTGTTTATTTGGTTTGAATTTCTGCTTTAAACTGTTTCTTTTCTGAGTAGACTTGGAAACGTCCTTTGAGACACTAATCTACAAAGAATGTGAGAATCTTGGTTTTTCTCATAGGCTTTAAGGAAAATTACTAATTTGCTTTAGCTCTTCAGAATTACTGTGGATTTATCTATTACCTATAAAATAATGTGATTGTGAACAAGAATTAAAGATGTTTTTAGCCAGATCGTCATTTATATTAATTAAATATTCAGAAAACACCTTTAAGTTTATAGAAAATATCAACACACACAGCAGTTCAGCAAAAGCACAGGTTGCTATTAGCATGACAATAAAGGAAACTATCATTGGTTGATGAGTGACATGTGAATTTCTCTACTGTTCTACAGGTCAGACAGTCATATTTTTTAAATACCATTATCCAAGAAAAATACTTAAGTTACTACTGTGCTTGTTTGTGGTTGAACTGAAGTATTAAAACATTGCTTTTCAGCTCTTTTTGAAATATAGGTGGCCTTTTCCAGAGGCATTTCTCTAATTTATACACACACACACACACACACACAAAACTTCAAAGGATTTCAAGATAGTGTAATCAAATGGCTTTTAAACTTTTGATTTAAACTTTTGATTTAAACTTTTGATTTAAACTTTTGATTTAAACTTTTTGATTTTTGGATTGTCTTTTAGGGATTCTCTTTGTTTTGCTTCATTGCCTACACAATGTCTCATTGGCCCTCATTGCTTAAAATCAGTGTTTACTCAGCTCACCGTCTGCATCAATTACCATGAGGTCTCTGCTCTGCAGTCTCTGTCATCTCTATGTTGTCGTTAACAGAAACGGGATCAGAATAGGCTGCTGATAGGCCTCTTATCTAGCACAGTCAATACAGTTAAAACACAGGCAAAATGGTTCATTGAGTGAAATTTAACTGTTGGATACAATTCAGAAGAGACAAATAAAGCAAAAATTGAGCACCTGATCCAAGCAAATGTTTGGAAAATACACAAGAACTGGATGATACACAGAAAGAGTTAGGGTTCCTTGTAACTGCAAATGTAGCATGTTTTGGTGCTATTTCAAGATTGCTAATGTTCTGTTTTCACACAAAGCTGTGCTGATGAATATGTGAAGGAATTATTTATGGGAAAGTTTCAGCTTGTGCAAGTTGCCTTAAGTCAGGAAACCCAGCTTAATCTGGATTCATCCATCTGTAGACTAAGAGAATAACTCCAGCTCTGATGCAGAGGAAAATTCTTCCTTGAGGCACAAGGGAAAGAGTGTTAAATTTCATTGTATAAATGGTGTTTTCTTTTTGTTTCTTTCTTTGATGAGCAATGCAGTGATTATAGGGTTGTTTGCCCAGATGCCCACAGTTATTTTGTTGATTCCTTTTTGTAGTCCATTGGTCCACTGTAAGTAACTGGGGAAAAAATTATCTGTTGGCACCATTGCAAGAGGCCTTCTGTCAGCCATGTAGAAATTCAGATGGAAACTTTAAAGTTTTCTAACTGTAAGGGCAACAGAGCAATTGTCTTATGATGCTGAAAGACCTTTGCTGGTTTTAGTGTAAAATCACAGGAATTTATTAATTAGATTATGTGATAACAAGTAATGGAGATTTTTGCTCCAAATGAACAAGTTGTATGTGAAGATCAGAAGGTTGAATTTGGGGAAAGGAAGTAAGTGGAAATATTCAGTTGTATCTTGTTCTGGCCAACATGATAGGCAAGAGGAGTATTTGAAACTGCATGTTTTTAATGTATGAAGTGTATATGAATGACCATTTGTGAGGAGAGAAGGAAAAAAAGAATTCCTGTACTGGAGACTAGAAGGAAGATATTACTAGTTGAACTTTATAAAAAATACTGACAAGAGCCATGCCTAGGAATAACAATTCAGGCATACGAAACAGCATAGCATGTAGTGACAACACTCAGACCACAGAAGAATGCAGGGTCCAAAAAAAGAGTGAGTGAGATATTAATATCAGTAAGGAAGACATAGATGGCATTGTGGACAATTATAGAAGCAAAAGAGTAAGCTCCATTTTTCCCATTCAAAATTCCAGTTTCTTAAATATAGTCTTCAGCAGGAGATTGGGGAATCCCTACTACAGAGGTTAAAGATGAAGAAGCGTGAAACAAAAACTTGTCTAAGGAAAATAAACAAGATAAGATCAACAGAGAGTGGAAGAGTTTGAGGGACTGACTAAGAGCTACTGAAGAATGATCTGAGATGTAAGAGGACACCCAGTTAGTGATGTTTCTACTAAACCCAAAAATAAGATGCTGAAACACCACTTTTTTACACAATCATTTCCCAGAAGGAAAAAACATGTCAGTTTATCTCTATTATGCATAGGTGTTCATCTCATTTACAATTTTTAGTATGCATAGATTGTCTCTGCCTTAGTAAATTGTGAGGGACACAGCCATAGCTGGTGAAAATCATCAGATTTTCCTGTCAGAGTGCAGACTGAATTAAAGTTGAGCCCTGAACATTTTATGGTAGTTTAGTGACAGCTAATACAAGCATGATATGCCAAAACTAAATATAAATTAAAGAACAGTGCAGTGTGACTTGTAAAACTACACTACTGAACTAAAGCCATCTCTGAGGTAAATCACTTGGAGCCTGTGGTGAGCTTAGTCTTCTGGCAAAAGTCCTTGCTTTCATTTACACCTCTGAAACAAAGGCAGATTTTGACCCACGTGCTACTTTAAATAGAATTCAAGGGCAGTGAACACGTCAGACATTTCTATCATTAAAAAGAATCCTGCTGTGGGAACCAGTCAGCTTCAGTTGCTACTCTATAATGCCAGTGACGGTCACTATAATGGCTGCTACCAAGAAAAGTTTGTTCCTGTAGGACTTATTGCAATAACATTTGAAATGGTTTAATTTCATTATGTCTGGAATTTTATATCATTGAATAAAGATAATAAAAGGGAGCAGAGGAGAATACCATAATATACCATCAGAGGAGAACAACCAAAGGCAACAAAAACTTTCCCTCTGGCAGATAGTTTTTCCCTTTTACTCCATGAAACGTGAGAACTTTTGTTCTATAAAACTATGCTTTCTTGTGAATTTTTCCTTTGAGTTTGCCAATGAGAGATGATGATTTAATTCTTTCCAGATATTCAGTTGATTTAATATAATTTCTTTCATGTGGAACAAAATGGGATAAATAGGCACAGCTCCTAGAATATCTATTCTTTTTCACAAATCCTTAAGGGTACATTTAATGGAATCACAGCATATTTTTGGGACTCAATTCTTGAAATAATTGCATGGTGTTTGATTATAAGGCTGTTTACTGAAGATCATATAGTGTTTGTTCTGTGTGCTTACCCTGTTTTTTTCCTTTGTTTTAATGGACTGGGATGTATATATGAATCAGAAATACTATTTAAAACAGACATATTTGAATAAGAAGCCCTCTTGTCCAGGTTCTCTAGACACAGCTGTTACTATTTCAAACCCAGAAGCTTTCATGTACCTCATTCTCAATTCATTTCTCTTGGATTATTTCCAGAATAGCTTGAAGCACTGATTATGGTTAAAGGCTTCATTTTTCTCTAACTAAAACAAATTTCATTAAAGTCTTCATTTCATAGTAACTTTTATTCATTCTTGTGACTCTTCCTCTATGCTGTGTCTTATATGTGCATGTAGTATGTTTCTTTTGTGTGCTACATATATTTAATTGGATAAAAACATACTTAAACAAGCCTATGTATCTCTCAGTTGTGAGCTATTGACACAAAGAACTATCTTGTCACTGTGAAATTCTGGCAAGAAGATATGTCAGTTTGGAGAGGGAATGAATGATCCAAACCAACATTTTATTCCCTAATTAGATTGTGTATTGAAACAAAAATGTGTTGTGTTAGGGTTGAGCCAAAAAGCAATGCTGTGGGTAGAGGGATTTGATATGAGAACTACTGAGTATTTTCTTCTCAGCTTTCCCTCCTCTTTGTTACTGAAATCTACCTTCAAAATTAATATTTTTTTTTTTTTACTACTCTATATATAGTTAAAGAGGAAAAGGGCTTAGGGACAGTCACACAGTTTACCTTTTAGCCCTTTTTTTTTCCTTAGATTTTTAATAGGAACACATAAGATCATCCTCACTGTCTGGGAACAACTGCTTCTATGACTTCATAGTCCAGAATGAGGAAACAGCTGAATTTCTTTGCTACTGCTGTCATGGCCATTTCAAAACAGTGCTGCTGTTCTCACTGTCAAATTGTTGACCAGAATCCTTTTGGGACCACTGTAACCCACTCTGTCTGTATCATATGAAACTCATTTTTACATTCCTGGAACCCCAGAGGATGTAAGATCAGATGTTCATCCGCCTTTAAAAAAAAATCCTGAAAAATGTTTGTCTTGAAAGGTAACCTGTTCTCCAGTTAAAGAAAAAATGCAGCACATTAGATTTCTGATATTCTGAAATATGAATTTAAATTTAAATGTGGTCTATATTAATCAACATCAAGTATCCAGCTGATTTCCTATCATGACTAAGATGACTTTACAAAGCCATCCCATTTAGATGGCCAAAGATATTAAGCAGTATTTGGACTGTTCTTAGAATTTCTTTACACATGTTTTCTATAGCCATCCAGTATTGGCTTGTCTCCTTCAGCATGGACAATTTTTTTTCTGGTATTCCTAGAAAAAAAATAGGACTTTTTCATTGCATTATGTTAAATGGAGGCTAGCAAGAAGCAAAACTTTGTTTTTGATCTTGTAGAACATCTGAGCCACAATTCAGCACCTGAAAGTATTTAAGGGACCATAGTATTTCTGTAAAGCCCAACAACTAAGTACGCCTCTGAACATTAGTAGACCTTGGATCTTACATCAGGCAGTGTCTGATAGATCAGTTTATAAAACTAAGCATATAAGCTGATAAAACACAGAGAAGCCTATGGTTTACAGGATAAAGACTAAGCCTGAGAAGCTGCCAGAGTTGATTTGCCAGCTGACATGGCCTCTTCATGTGGTTTCCAACTAATGAAATTGATGGTTGTGGCATATTACCATATTCTTTCTAGAATTCATTCTAAAAGGCATGGAAAAAAGCATGAAACAATGCATATATTACAGTAATGTGTGATGTGAAGAAAGCTCATGGGTGTTATTCACACATCTGCACAGTTTCTTTGTGTTTGGACTGTGTATTAACCACAGTGCTCTGGTCAGCATTACAAATATTGAACACTTACTCTTAATTGTTGCTGTCCTGCCAGTTCTCCAAAGAAGTAACTCTACATTAGGCTGAAGTAGTGTAAGTCTTAGACTTTAAGAAAGACCACAGTAGTGTTATAAGAATCACTGTGGACTAAGTTTCCAAGCTTTCCAGCACCAAGTTTTCCTCCCTAAAACCACCTGAGCATCTTATGTCTCCTTCCCACTTCTTTTACTCTTACGCAAAGGGGTGCCCTATGAGGCTTCTCTCAAGCTTCCTTATTTTTCAAATGTTTTTCCTTCTTCCTCTTTTATCCCCTCATCACGAATTTCTTCTTGTCCCTTCCTAGTCATCTTTTTCACATCTCTCATTCTCCCTCTTCTGGTATTTGACATTCTTTTTCTTCTTCCTTATGAAAGTATAGTTATATTAGTGACTTGAAAAATGAAAAATAAAGTTGTTTTGTTACTTTTTCAGATACTGGCCACAACAAGAGCCTTTTCATATATCTGGAAGTGCTGAGTAAAATCGATACCAACTAAGGCTCCTGCACAGATTTTTGAGATCTCTAAGAATTCTCCCTAAACAGGCAGTTTTTCCACAGTTACAGTATTGTGAAAGGGCACTTTTTTACAAGTGGAAAAGACCATCAATATGGCTAAAGTTAATATACTTTTCTAAGTAAAGAATGTCATCCACAGCCACTTTTATTGTGATCTATTAACTGATTTCTGATTTGTTTCTATCACATCACTTCCTTTTCTGAACAGTTTGTATCTGCTCCCAGTTCAACAGCTGACAACATAACCCCATGATCTTGTGATGTAGAGGAGCAAGTACCACCTAATCCTGATCAATGGCTGTACAAGCTACCTAATTTGCTTTCAGCTTTTTTCTCACCTGTAGAAAGAACAAGGTTTCAGTATGTTTAACTCATTTTTAGACAAGCTAAAAGGTTTTGGTCTGAAGGCTTAGTCTCTTGAAAGAATAGGAATTTATATTCCCAGCGAGGAAGTTAACTGGAATCAACATCTCTGGTGATACCAGTTCTTCTCATATTTTGTTGCATTTGAAAAGACTCTTAAAATTATTATATGTGTCACTACACACATACAGAGCAGGACAATTTAGAAATATCAAGTGTTTGCACTTCAATGGGAGGCAAATATTCCGTACAAAATGTGTCTTCTAGCAAATCAATGGGAAAAAGTTTATCTAAAACATTTCAAATTGTCTGCTAATAAGATATGCTTGTTTTAAGTTTATTTTAAGTTAGGCACATGGATTCCTCTGAAAATGGTTTCTGAAATAATGAAAACGTAATATATACTGTGGTATTACTTAGTATATTCTCCCTGTAAACAATAACAACTTTCAAAGGAGACGTTCTCTTTTTAGATATTTGGGTTTTCTTAAACAAGCTATATGTTTAAATGAGCTTTTAGCAGCACTTAGAACTTCTGGGCTGTGCCCAGACTGTTATATTTTAAATAGTTTCTGGAGATATCTAGAAATGTTGACTGATGACCATTTCAACCATATCACACTGATCAGTATGGAAAAAAATAATGTTTCTAACCAACCTGTGTTGACTGCCTACTGTTTAACTCGGAGAAGATAAACAAGAAGGGACAAATCCTTACATATTATGCAGAGAAAACTCTGCAAATGTTAAATCAGACAGTGCAATCAAAAGAGACAGTTTGAGGGGATAAAAGTGTTTCCATTTCTGCATCCGCATCTTTCCATTATTTCTTCTCTCTGAAGTCCCTCTACGTTTATGCCTTAGCAGGAAACTGCCCAAGTTTCATGCATAGGTTTCCATGTTTCCATACATACTACCTGTATGAGTAGTTGCATATACTTTCACAGTTTGCTCCAATTACATCTTCATCTCCATCTGTCTTGCACTGGATGATTTTCTGCTCTGCATGTCTGTGATAAAATAGACTTCATTTAGGTGTTGAGCCCATTTTTGTGTTGATTCCCATCACATAATTCAATGTCTTCATAAGTCTGAGCTGGTGCTTATTTGCTTCAACTCCTCAGATACAAAGCACTCAGGCTGTCATTCCTTCATGAAGCCCAGATGACACATGTCAGAAGCAGCCCAGCAGCAACACGACTTAGCCCGCTCCATGCCTCACAGTACTAACAGCGGAAAAAATCCCAGTATGGAGCTGGTATTAAACCAGCAGGGATAAAACCACAAGAGTGTCAGGAGATAAGCAGAGGATGTCTAAATATGAAGAAAGCAGACACCACAGCAAGCCTTGAATCCTTGGGAGCACCTTTTTTCCTGCACAAACATCTTGCACAAACATTGACCACAACTGCAGTTCAAGCAGCACAAAAAAGGGGAACAGAATTGCAGGGTTTGCAAACGTAGGAAAATGCAGGCACAAGTCTTATTAATGCTCTGAGGAGAATGGGAAGCATAGATAATACTGCAGCTGAAATAATTCTCAATACCTAATAAGTCTGCTACCTTGAACCCAGACAGAATGCAGATGTAAATAAAGAACAATGGAGGAAAAAAAAGGAAAACATTGAAATCTTGGCTTAAGAATAGAAAACTGGTTTTTTTGCTTGTTTGTTTATTTGAAGATCTGTCCAATATAATAATATTTATGTTTCTCTAAGGAAGAATTAATTATTTTTGTCTTCTTCTTTTTATTGAAATGGAAAATAAACTTCACACCATGTTTATATGTGGTATTTTATACTGAATGTTAAAGAACTTGCATCAAACCAAATTAAACACATAAATAATTCTCTTTTTAAAAGATCCAAAACACCGTAGCCTTCAGAGAAAACCTTCACACACAGCTTTCTCTTTCCAATTGGTTCAGTCCCTGTGCCTGGCAGCTTTCTCAAAGACATTTTACATGTAACTCCCATCTATTTCACTGCTAAGCAGTGCTGTGAAGGGTTGCCATCAGTCTTTCTCAATGGAAGCAGTTCCAGTCATCAAAAGAAACAAATCTTAAGATTCACAAAACAGTGTGAACCTCTAGTCTGGTGCTCAAATCAGCCTCCTCAGAGGAAAAAAAAAAAAAAAAAATCTACACTCCAATCTGTTTCTGATTCGGATGAGGACTTGAGACTAAATCCTATAATACCATGAAGCTTATCCTCACTGCCAGGAGAGAGAATCGGTGATTATTTCAAGTCCTGTAACAAAGTAGAGCATCACAAGGAGATTACTCTCCTTGAAACAGGCTTCCTAGTAGTAGGAACATGATTTCAGACAAATTCAAGGATTTCGTTAACCAGCGAAGGGCATATCATGCTACATGGACTTCTTAGAAACAAGAATATTAAACAAGAAGCATGAGCACTTTTTAAAATCTTTTTTCACTTCTTTCCTCAGGCTGAAACTATTCGCATTTTTTTCTGAATCCACTAATATTGAATAAAAATTATGATAGATCATTTAAATGAATAAATAATTATTGAAAAAGTCTAACTTCACTGGCAGCTGCTGAATCCACATGTCACTTTCACTGCCCCCACCTCTCATTAGGAATAGCTTTCTTTGTGGATGAAGTGATTCCAGTTTCTTTGCAAATTTTCCTACAAAAAAGACTGGGGGTGGGGAGAGAAAGCCTTGGAAAAGAGATTTTCAGCTATACTCTTTCTACATGGCAGCAGCAGTCTGGGTTTGCAAGCAGTCGCTGGAGGAGGTGTGAGTGCTGTGAGCAGTCGGGTTGTTCTGCTGCAGTAGGAGTTTGCAATCAGGACAACACTTCCACTGGGGAATTCCAAAGGGGAATATTAGCAAAGGGCAGATATTAGCATCATATGCATAAAGATGTGTAAGCTAAAAAAACACTGAAAAAACAAAGCTAAATTAATCTGATAGGTGGATAGTTGGTCACATGGATATATAATCATACATGACTTAGATTAGAACAGATCCTAGAGATCATCTAGTTCCAGCCACTCTGTCATGGGCAAGGAACTTTCCACTCCACCAGGTTGCTCAAAGCCCCATTGAACCTGGCCTTGAACACTTCCAAGGATAGGGCACCCACAAATTCTCTGAAACCTTCTCTTCTTCAGGCTGCACAGCCCCAACTCTCTCAGCCTGTCTTCACAGGAGAAGTGTTCCAGCCGTCTGATCAACTGAGTGGCCCGCCTCTGGACTTGTTCCAAAGCTTCAGAAATCAAGAAAAAAACAGTAAAAAGAATATTTACACTGTTGGCAACAGTGCAGGGAGTATAAGAAACAACTGTATTGGGAAAAGTTTTGAATACATTAAAGTACAGATTTGTTGGAACTAGCACTGCTAGAGCAAGCACAGGATTTAGAAGCAATATTACTTCTACTAGTGGAGGGGAGATAGTAAATTAGGTGGGGTAGAACATAATGGAAATTATGCATATTGCTTCGTATACTTGACCTGAAATGGTTGTTACTGTTGCTGAGTATCGCTACACAGACAGTGTGATGCCCCACAGAGCTTTTCTTTAAATGGGTTGTTTAAATGGGTTCTGTTTAAAGGAACTTCTGTTTAACTGGGCACGCAGTTCTGGGTAAAAAATGCAATTATGGAGGAGACTTTCAGTCAACTCGCTGACTTCAACAATGCCAAGAATTCTCAGCCATGCATGGCAGAATAGGGATATTAGCTATTTAACAATCAACACAGAAATGTAGATGTTAGTGTAATCTGATTCCAGGTAGGCAATGAAACTAGATGCAATTTGATATTAGCAAACAGTTTTTCTAGGCTAGAAAAATGAATAGTAAGTACTTGTAGAAAACAAACATTGGAAACAATTTGGGTGCAGCAAGGGTGACTGAAAATCCCTTCAATGACACAGGATATGTGCTGTAGTTAGTAATTGTAAACATGCAAATTGGTTTTCTAGTTGTATTCTAAATTTTTACCTCAGTATTTGTGTTTCTTCCATTAAGTGTCATACAGGCTGCTGTGGTCACTGGCATCTATGGATGATTGTTATGGTGGTGTTTTTCCCTAAAAATATTGAAGAATAGTAGTGGTAACAAACTGGAGTATTGAGAAAGAAACAGAAAATGCCAAAGGAGAGTATGGAGCAGGGAGAAACACGCATGTGACTAAACTTTTAGCCATGCTGGCAGCATCTAAAAAGGACTTTTTTTTTTTTCCTGCAGAGCCAGCTGTATTATAAAACCCCACAGCCTTTTGATAGATCCAGCATTTCAGCTTCCAATCATGTTGGCAGATGTGTCAGAAACATCTGGGTATTTTTCAGTTCTTGAGTCTCTCACTTTGCTTTAATCCTTTTCTTTAGAGAGCAACTCTCTATACCCTGGACTGAGGTGATTACACAACTGTGTTAACAACCTTAATTTCAAAATTAACTCATATCTGATATGGATTTCTGCAAAAAGCATTAGATGTTTGGTAAATGTTTGATTGTGGCTGCAGTGTGCTTATGGTGACCTGTTGTTCTCCGCTTCTCATATTTGTAAATGTCTTTGTTTCTGTACGTGGTATTCCATTCAAAACTGTTTGCAATGTGTTCTGACAAGTAAGCAAAGCAAATGGCTGTTTTACCATGGCAGCTGCACATTCAGACAGGACAGCTGAGATGTGTGTTCCTCCCTCCTTTCAGTGGAAGAGAACACAAGTTTTTCTGAACCAGGAAATATCAGTGGGGAGTCTTAGAGCAATCCAGATTAGGAAGAATTAACATCAGCTCTTCAAGCACAGTGATATTGTTTTTTTTACATTGTATTAGTGGCTCTCAACACAGGAAAAAAGACAATGTGTTTTACATATTCCTTTATAGTCTTCTGGCACAATGAATGAACTGACTGTGTAGTGGCTGAAAGCCTACATTGTTTAGTTCTACACAATAATGCAATTTAGGCCTGCTATTGTAGTCTGAGAGGAAATGTCATCAACTTTCCCAGGGTGTTTCAGAATATTAACACTTTTGCAAATGGCCGTGTACATGCGGTAAAGAAGCTCAATCCCCAAAAAGTATTGATTTATTTTGTGAAGGTCACTGCAGTAACATCGCTATTTTTTATTCTACTTCATAGAGCTGGCTCTGGGAGAAAGAACCAAGCCTAAGTGAGGATACTTCAGATTTTCTCTTTATTAAATAGTTCCCAGATGTGGAATCCGTGTGTTGCATCAAAGGTGTAGAACACAGAGCACTTGGCAGCAGCAACTCTTCAGTCCAACAGAAGTTTCTCCAAGGATGGATCATGAATTTTTGTCTTCACTCAGATTAACTGGGATTTGACAGAGACAAATCTGGAGCATGAATCTGCATGTTTCTAGAACTGTTCCATAAAATAGTACTGACCATTTGAAGAACTAATTTATAAGGATTTCCACACTACACTGTATTGGAAAAATATCAGTCCAGCTGGTGAAAATAACTGAAAAAAATTATTTCATCAGATCATATGCTCCTGAATTCATCACATAACACCCTTATCCAGAAAATTGAATAACTTGATGCTCTAGTGTCCCTTTATGATTTTACATACCAACCTTTTTCATATGTAGGCTTGACATCTCTTTGGAGAAGGTTTAGTCTTTTCTGCTTTAATGTGTATATGGTACCTAAGAGAGCAATAATTTTTTACTAGATCTTCAAGACGCTTTGCTGTACAATTAGAAATATAAATAATATCAATATGATGCATAGATGACTGTGAGTAGTCCTGTACTTTGGAATACATGTATTTGTTCTTTGTTTAAAAAGTAGAAATCAATTTCCAGGTACAAGAACATAGTTGTCGTTATAATTTAATTAGTAGCATTGTCACATATTTTTTTGTCAAAAAAATAAATTACTATGCTATTATTGAGTAAAGAACATAGCTAAACATGCATACATACTGTAGAGACTTTAAAAATCTGTATTTTATCACACAGGGTGAACACAGAGGTACAGAAAATACCTTTTCTAGAAGGGCAGGAGTTTCTCAGCAATCACATAAAAAGAACACCAAAAGTAAACGTTTGTGTGATAGGATTCCTGAATGGGTTATTTCTATGCTGGGTTTCTATACTAGTTTCTTTCCACAAGTTCTCTGGAGCAGAATAAGGCCTGATTTTCAGATAAAGAGTATTGACTGTTAGAAACTGCAGTTCTCAACACTTCTAAAAATCTACTTTTAAGAAAATACCTAATCTTCAAAGTAAAAATTATACCACATGCATAGTCTTTAAATGCTAGCCACTGAGGCCAGTCTTAAAATGTCAGCAATAGATGCAAGATATCAAAGAGCAACTAATTGCTTCTATCTACAAATACAAGACTAAAATAATGACTGATGAATGCCTGTTGTGCTGGCTACCAGAAAAAAGAATGTCATACTCTCTCAGTGAATAGTTGATTCTAATATTCAAGCCATTTATTGAAATGCCAATATCATAAAATTGAAAAAAACCCAACCATATTTGATAAAATTAACCTTATTTCATAAAAAGTTGCCTTCTGATAGCTCTCTTGTTAATGAATTTTTAATGTGTTGTTTTCTAAATATATGGACTTCTCTAAAATCCAGCACTATTTTGTGCATGTATGTGAGTTAGCAGGTAGCTAGATACTGCTCTGAGTTGATTGTATTTGCTTAAATGATACAATTCCTATGCAAATGTTTGTCTAGTTCAATAAATAATTGGGAGGGGTTGTATCTCCTAATTTCTTAATGTTGTCTTTATCACCATTGCATTAACTAGCCATTCAAATTTTTGTGAAATACCTAATCCATGAAACATGCAATCATGACTATTCTTGGTTATATCTCTATGCAAGAAAGAAATTAACCAAATATTCAATGACTGTCTCGAAGTTGCAGAAAGAAATGGTGTCAAAACCAGAAATGGAATACTGAAGAATAAAAGAGCAGAAAATTGGGACTTCTATAGAACAAGTTTCATCTCATGTTCTCTTGTCCCTGGATTTGAGTTGCATCAGTATGTTCCAATTCTGAAATTCACTAAATGAATCCCTACAATGATATATGTTCATATACTGCTTGGAATGCTGGGCCTCATGTACTTTTTTGCCTTAAAAGTATCAGTCTTCAAAGGACGAGAGGAAGTTACAGGTTTCTGACAGGTTAATTGATTGTTCACCACTAGTCACTACCTTAAATGAGAGTGGCAGTTCTGATAACTAATAATCATGCAGCTCATAGTTATTAGCATATGCATTTGGACAAGTGTACCCAAATTCATTGTGTTAGTTACTGTGTGACAAAATAAGGACATATAATTTGCCTATAGCAATGATGTTAGCAGCGTAGGCATTGTCACACTTGACAAGAAAGATGTAGGCAAGAATTTTTGTTGGAATATTTGTGACCTTAGGCTGATTATTTTTTATATATTTGCATTAGGAATTCTAGGGTAAGGTGTTAATCCTGTGTAAAATCCATAAAAATCCCTTCTGAAAGAAGAACAATGTTTTCAGCTGTAGGAAAGGTGCAAGCAATGAAAAATATTGAAGTCAAATAAAGCTGTTACTTCTTGATTTATGAGTTAGAACAAGTTTCATTCCAGCAAACTTGTATCTTAACACTCTCACAGAACAAGAGTGACACTGCATTATCTTTATATAACAACAGCTTGAAGTAGCCGGAAACATATCATGATGTCCAATGGGATGGGAGGTTGAATTTCATTTCCATCCAGACGAAGGTATCGGAGGCGAGGGATGTTGCCATAATAACCATAGTCTTCTTCTAGGGCAATGGAAACTGGGCATATTTGAGTACCATTGACACCTGAAAATGTAGATCAACATATTAGGTAATTTTCATAGGAAAAGTTCATTAAGTTAAAATTCCTTTAGGAAACAAATAAAGCAGGCTTTTGCTGATATTTGCATGGAAGAGAGTTGTTTTTGTTAACATTTAACTACTTTTTTGATGGAGCTAAAAAGCATCTTAATGTAATATGATTTACGTCTGTGGATCACATATTTACTGTGGTGTAATTGTGAAAAAAGGCCACTAGATGCATAATTTAACCTTGAACAGAGAGAATACTAATTTAGACAACAACATGGTAAGCATTGAGAAATAGCTTTCTACCCTCCTAAAGAGCAAGACAAGATCAATCTTGAGGAGTTTTGAACATCTTATTTCAATGACAGTAATTTAATTTCAGGCTGATAATATTCTCTAATGAAGATCTTGCATTCAAAATGATAGCAGTATTGAATCAGAGGAGCTTTTAACATTTGTACTTTCCTGTTCTCTCACATTAAGTAGATTTGGTTTTAATTGCAAGATTATAATTAGTGCAATGGGATCTTTTTCTTCCTAATCTGAAAGCCAACAAATCGTTAAAATTCTGTATACATCACACATAGTTTGTTTCTGTTCAGCTTAAATTTGAAATTTTGGCTTAAATCATTAGCCATATTTGTAAATGTTGAATAACTTGGGTTCTTTACATTGTCTCCTCTAGCTTACCTCTGCACTCTCACTTGGCTAAAATGCTTTTTATATTTTTTCTACAGTTGTTTAATAGTTAGACAGCTGCCCTATTTCAACCTCAAAATGGCCTAATTCTAGAAAACACTGATTGTTTATCAAAGATGTCAAATTCCTTTGACCAAATTATGGTATTTATTGGTTGGTCTGACTGCTTGAGGATCTTGTTTGCCTTAGACTAACAGAAAAAAGTGAGTGGAGAATGTGTAAGATTTTTTTGAACATATTTTTTTAGTAATACAGAAAAAAGAAAAAATTCTCTCTTTATATTTATCAATGATAACATGCACAAATCTTTTGATTACAATCCCCAAAATTAGATCAATGTTATGATGTAAAAATAACAATATAAATTACTTTTTTTTGTTTCCCCAGAAGAAAACTCCCCACTCCTTTTTGAAAAACTGCCCAGATGTTTGTAACATCTTGGAAGTGAACTTTTTGTCATGGAAACTAGATAAATACATCCAGCTGGCAAAGACCTGAAACTTTTGTTATATCCCTGATATCAGAATATATTTGTCTGTCTTGTGAAATTTGATTCATGTTGGCAAAGATTTTGATAATCTTGGAAGAAACAAGCTGTGACATTTTTATGTGTGAAGCTACAAGGCAGAATGCTTGAGGGTTTTCATTACGAAAGCAGCGATTAAAAGTATTAGGTGAATCAACACTATGTAGTAGAAAGGATCTGCTTTCTCTGGTCAGCACCACTGCTCATAGGATACAAGATGACTTCAGGTGTGTTCTGAACCTGTCTTCTCTGACCTAGAAACTCATCTTGCTGCACTCATTTTCACCCAGTTAATTACTCCAGCCTTAAATTGACGAAGCAGTTATTTATCCACAGGCCACCTAGGAAGAAGTTATTTCCTGATTGTGTGTGGTATGAAGTGGTTTGGGTTTTTATTGTTCACTTCCCATGAACAGTAAACCCTACCCAAACTATCAGGGGGGTAAAAGTCTGTACCTCACCTAAACTGATCCATGTTAACTGATCCAGGTTAACTGTCAGTCTAAGTAAACAATTTAGACTCTGTTTATAAACTCTCGAGAGAGATGAATCCTTCCAAAAGGGAACTGACAGCTCCTTAAGATGGGATGAGTTTCCCTCTGCAATTGTGTATCTCTTTCCATCAGTTGAGTAGGAGGTCTATACAACTATCACAAACTGGATAAAAAAATCTAAGTTAATTCAAAGAAGATTAATTCCACTGCTTGTCAATAGAATTGTTATGTGGTATAACATTTAAAGATTAAACTCTACAGTGTGATGTACTCTGATGTAAGAGAAAACTGCAAAAGACATAGAGAAATACTGTATGTCTGCTGGAGAACTGCAGAAGATCCTGGGTTTTTTCCAGTTAAACTTGTAATTTAAAAACAAAATTTAGGTACTTGGTCCAAGGATTTCTCCCTTTCTCAACATGTGGAATAATATTAGCACAGAGTATCTATGTGAACCTCCTGGTGTTTTTCTAGGGGAACTTACTGTTTTTTCCCTTTTATCTGTCCTTTGATAGCACTGTAATACCATCTGCTTACCCCTGCTTACTTGCTACATCATCATTTCATACCTTCTCTGTGGTTCCTTTAACACTCTTTTTTCCACTATTTAAAAACTCCCTAGAACTTCACAAGTGTATCTCCTAAATATGTAAGTATGTGTTTTAAAATGCCATGGAACAAGTGTGGTGTAAATCTGTTGGAGCCATAATTAGCTTTGTTTTCAAGTTAATTTTGCTTCCAACATTTGATTTTTTTTTTCCTCTGTGTATTGAGATCCTTAGGGAAGGGACCATAGCTGAAATTCTTGTTCCACTGAGACAAATGATGAGTCTATCATTGGCTTTCCTGGGCTTCAGAAGAAGGTCTTCTATCTTCAAAAATGGTCTCTGGAGAAATAAGGCTGTGCACTTATATGAAGAAATTATGTTAAAAAATAACTTACAGTAAAACATAGATAAGTGGTATTTACATAGGGATGATGATGTCTGAACTCTTGAAATGACAGCAATGTAACTATGAATCACTAATAGAAAATAAAACTGATTTGCAGCTATGAAGGAATATCTGAGAATTAATATTACAAAAAGGGCCTGTACTGCACACATAAAAGCAAACCTTCAGAAGCAGTCTTTTGTGGAGAAACCAGATCCGGGATTTTACAGCTATTTTTCTTTCAAAACTTTTACATTAGTTATCTTAAATAAATGACTGATTGGGGTTTAAGAAGAACAAAACCAATCTGGAGAATTAATGTCACCTCTTATTACTCTGACCTGAAGGAATTACGTTCCTTTTTGCAGTCCTAAAGGCCCTTTGAGATATCATCTATTAGAGCCGTGTCTCACAAAGATTATGTCATTATCCCTTACCTCTTGAACAATTATGCTATGTGCTAAATGTTCCTTATGTAATACCTCATTTTCATATAAGGTATTAGGTTGCAACTATTTTATATTCAGTTACTAAGAATTTATTCTTTTTTTTTTTTTCTAAAATCAGTTTTGTACTTAAGTTGACAATGAATTTTGAAAAGTCATAAGGGCATCAAGGAATGAAAGGCTTGTGAAAGGCTATTGTGATTTAGCTTCACAGGTGCCCTTGTGTCATTGAAACATGGGACTTCAGATTGCACATACCACAAAAGTTAATTTTCATGGTTTTAAGCTTTGTCAAACTTATTCAGTGAAGGAAGATAATTAGACAGCTCTTTAAATACCACCTAGACACAAAACCATTCTTAAACTGGACAGGCTACATTCCATTGATTTCAATTTTGTGTCCACTCAAAGTGACAGGACAAAGTCTTCACCTCAGGCCTTGCAGTGAAGCAATTAAAATAAATCCCTTTGTAACCAGGGGGCAAATAAATATGTTCAGAAACAACATATGTCATAAGCTTTTGCTCTAAGTAACTGTTAGAATTCCTGCAGGACACCTATACATGTGCCAGGTGTACAAAATTTGTTTTTATTTACATTATTTCATACATTTATTTTGCCAAATGTAGTGAATTAATGTAAATTATTAATAAGTATCTTCCTTTCATAGGTCCTTGTTTCATACAAAAGCCAAACCATTATTTTTAGTATATTTGTGAACAAGAGTGGCAATAAAGAGTGGTAAGGGACCATGTATTCAATTAAATCACCATGATAGGAAGATAAATATAGAAACTTGGCTTTCTTCTGCACAGTGGTAAATAAAAAGTCATGACTTTTAATTTGGCTTTTGGCATAAAACAAATTATTCACTGAGCAGATACTTTCATTATATAGAGTATGTGATGTCTAACCACCACATCCCCACTATACCTGGATAAGTTTGGAAACAGTGCTAGCAGTGAAACTGACAAGTCAACAGACTTCTCTTGCCTCAGGTACAAAATCTCGTCTCATTTACACTTACTGGAAAACATTTGAGGACATAAATCTTAGTACAACAAATCTTCTGTAAAATCAGTTAAACACTGAAACATTTTACTCAGAAAGGTGGTAGATGTCCCATACCTGGCAAATTTCAAGAAAAGGCTGGGTGGGGTTCTGAGAAACCTCATCTAGTTGAAAATGTATCTGCTTATTGCAGGAAAGTTGGAATAAATGACCTCTAAATGTCCTTTCCCTCCCAAATTATTTAATGATTCTATTATTTTAATAATTTCATGTCAAAGATCATTTTAATATTGAGTAGACATTTTAAAATAATTATGATTTTGTGGGGTTACACATTAGTAAAATACACTTACTTTTGATTTTGTTGTGATCAAGATGAAGGTGCTCAAGGTGAGCATTGATTGGTGGAATTTTAGTAAGCTGATTGTGAGACAGCTGTAGATCTAGAATAGATGAAACATTAAAGCCATTTGGAGGGATACCATCATCAGATAATTTATTGTAGTTCAGCCTAAGGAAAGTCACTTTGGGTATTGCACTGAAGTAGTTTTCTGGTATAACTTCAATGGAATTGTTGTCCAAAAACAGCTGCAGTGTATTAGCTGGAATGCTTAAAGGCATTTTCTTGAGTGAATTTTTTGCTATGTTAAGTTGCATGAGATTGTTGAGTCCTTGGAAGGTGTTACTTTGAAGAGCACTGTCCAACAAACTGTTCTGGTGCAGATCTAGCATAGTAAGGTTTTCCAAGTTGCTGAAGACTCCTTCTGGGATTCTGGAGATTTTGTTTCTAGCCAGTCTTAGCTGTTCCAGACCCACTGGTAATGGGGCAGGCACCTCTTCTAATTCATTATCTTCAAGGAATAAGTAAAGCAGTCTTTTCAGCTTGCTCAGCACACCACTCTCAATTCCACTGTTTCTGATCTTATTCTTGTTCAGATTTATCCATCTCAGATGAGTGGCATTCACAAAAGGCTTCTCTGAAAGTGTTTCAATTAGATTGTTTTGAAGATAGAGGTACCAAATTCTTGCTGGAATTGCAGGTATTTCTTTAAGTCCTTTGTTATCACAGTATAATGCATTGGGGAAACTAGGAGGACAAAAGCATTCTTGTGGACACTCAGAAGTGTAGTGAGACCAGTGGTCAGGATCCAGATCATCATAAACTTGTCTCACAGTCCGAGTCCACACAGAATTGACCAAGAATAAGAACAAAAGGCTGGTATAGACTTTTAGAATCATTGTGTTTGCCTTGGAAGGGGAAAAAAACAATTAGGTGTTTCTCAACGAAACCCTCTAGCAACATACTAGATTAACAAAATAGTTTTGCATATAAAATAATATTTCTGTCATAAACAGAAAAATTCTGTCCTCTAGGGTATTACCCATGACATGTTAAGAAAATACTGAACAGTAATAGAAGAGGTATAAAAAATTCGGTGCTATATGTTGATGAACATTTCCCTGATTCAGCTTAGACTCCGCATTGGCTACCAGTTTAATTGATGTTCATGCAAATGTCATTTCAAAGAACATGAAAACATAGATCATTTTTATGACAGTAAATCGGTACTTATAAATCTGTTAAAGTTTTCCTGTACAGAAATACAATCTACATCACATAATAAACAATCTTCAGAAAAGTTATAATTACCACAATGATATAAATATATTGTACTCAGTGTATCTCCTTTTAAAATTAATCACACCCTCTTTTCTGTTTTTACTCTCTCTTAAATTATAATGGCATCTGGATCAGATTTTCCAGGATCTTTTGTCTTCATTGAAAAGTGAAAGATCAAATAGTGTTTTAACAGCTGTTTGTTGGGCATGTTCTCAAAAAGCTTGGAGGGAATATGTTTGACTAATCCATTCCCCACCTCATTCACTCTCTCATATCCAAAGTTATGAGTTTCCTTCCCTAAAACAAACAGACAAAACAAATGGCTGATCTAAATGACAAAAATAAGTCCTAATTAAATTATATCTACAAAAAGTAAATTCTAAACAAATTATTTATATACACTCATGCATCTTGTATCTATTTTACCTCCTTAGATATTTACTTTATTTGTTTTATCATCACCCATAATTTACTCCAAAAGGACATATTTGTATAACACAAAAACAATGCTTTTCAAACTTTGTTGTCTTGCTTAGTGCCTCATGAAGATTAGTAAGCATTTTGCAATTTAGAGGCAAAAGACTCCTAGCTGAAATTTCTGGTCAAAATTAGGAGGTTAGTTTTGGTAAAAATAGTATTTAAATAAAAAGTAAATTCTCTCATAAGATTAATGTATCAGTAAGGTTAGGAGTTCAGTTAAGTTGCTGCATATGATCTGTAGTAATTTAATAGTTTTCAGCGTTGTTATTAGCAGTAACAAGTGCATTATCCTATAGCTCTTTCAACCCCAGAAACTGCTATCTGGAAGGATTCCAAAAAAAAAGACAAAAAAATATATTTCTAGATAATAACATCTCTATTCTACACAGTGAAATTGCAAACTTCTAACTCTCTAAGTATTCATAACCTTAATAATATTTTAAAAAAGAAATATAAAGCAATTTACCTTGTTAGTCAAGTTCCTGGAGCTATCTGAAGCCAGTTAGAAGTCACTGTAAAATCACAGCTTTTGGCTGCTAACCACTGTATTTGTTTCCTGTCCTCCTAAGAATTAGCAGCATGTAAAACTGGAAATACATACTGGTATTCCCAGATGTATTTCCATACACACCTTATTAGCTATTGCTTCTAATTTGACATTGCCTTAGAGTCTGGGCTTACCTCAGGTTTCTTGGATCTTCTTCTCTTTCTATTGGTCCCTGTTGTCAGACTCTGATAGCTTGAGTCAGGCTACAAGCCGTGTTCTAGGAATACAGCCTCATATATACGCATCAGTGGTTACAGCTTTTAACCCCTAAAATAGCTAAGGCACCTCAGCACCTAGGCAGGAAAAGAAGGAAATGCTGATCTTAGTATCAAGCAGCCTCAGAGCTGAAGGCATTTGACTTTTTATGTTCTAACAGAGGAGAGGAGCTGGTCTAGTTGAAACAGGTAACCTAAAATGTACATTTATTCAAAATTTTTGTTAGAGGATACTTTACTCACTTACATCATGATTCATTCTCATAATACCTGAATTGGCCACAATGAATTAAAACCAGTGCCATCTGTTTCTACGGAAATATTTTATTTGATTTTTATTAAATACAGATGCTGTCATACCATTTAAAGACAAAATTCTTGATTAGGAGAAGAAGAGAGCAAAAACATTTGCTAAGAATTTTTTAATAACATATTTTCAGTTCTTTAAAGATTAAACCTCACCTTTTCCTTTTTGTTCAGAGAAATATTTCCATATATTTCTACAAAATTATAATACTCTCCAGTACCTCCTGCAATTTTCTTTTCAATGATCTAAAGTAAACTTTTTCCAGCCAACTTGCTCTCCAAAGATAGACACATATTTCTCACATTAAGTATTTTGGAAGATTTTTGTTTTCTTTCTCAGTCCAAATTTAAAGTAACAACTTTATATCAGGAAAGCTATCCATGTCCCAAGCCAGAACAATGACATAAATATTTTAAGGAAAAAGCTAATGAAAATACTGAAAACATAAAATATATCCTGGTACTTTTTATGAGTTATATTAATTTAAAACTTAGTTACATAATTATTTTAATTCAGTTTTGTCCATTGATTTTAACAATTAAACCTGTAGCTACCTATTTCATAATTTTTAATACTTTGCTTCTTAAACTCAGAGTGTTTCAAAAGAAATTTAGAAGTAGAGAAGACAAAAAGTAGTCAAAAAAGGGAAAACAAGCCTTAAATACATGGACAGCTTTCATTGACTCCAGTAAGGCTAATGTTAAACACATCATAAATTCTTTTAATGAGTATGTGTTTGTACTGCCTTGTTGCTTGTTTAGGAAAATATGCATCCTTACCATCAGTGATTTTTTCATTGTAAAGTATGTGCTTAAAAATAAAAGAAATGCTTAAGTGTTTCACTCTGCTAGAACTCCAGGCCCTCCAACACTTCTCAAAGATTATTAAGGATTTCTTAGAAACAGGTATAAATTTGATTGCTTCATGAATACTAAGTAGGATATTTTAATAGTTTAAATTAGATAAAATTCATTTACATCTATGCCTAAAAATGCAGGTTCTAGTTTTAAGCAGATATACTATTAATAAGACAAAATTTAAAAAACCCCAAACATTTCCATTATAAGTGTAATTTTAAACACCTAGGACTTTAAATGTTAAAGTTTAAAACCTTGACTGTCTCAGCAGACCTGGTCCCCCACATTCATGAGAAGGACACTTGCCTGCTGAAGTCTACTGAAGGGTGGTGGGGAGAGGCAGAGGCACCACTGTGTGAAGTTTAAAATAGTTGTGTGTCCAGTTGGGAGTAATTTATGGAGGCTTCACCATGAAAAGTGCATCTATGATTCTTGTAATAACCAAGGAGTGCAATATAAAACTGGTTTGCATTTGTGCTAAATTTTCACAGTGTGTAGGGAGAATATGGAGGCACTGAGGTCTGTTCATCATGAAAGAATGAGCTGAGTCAATCATGAGTGTTATACTGAAGGGTCTAAAATTGCCAGTGCTGATGGCAGATATCTGTTGTGACATACTTCAATGCATGTAGCCAGATTTTTACATTGAGCAGCAACAAAAAAGACTGATTTCTCTTACGCTTCGTGGTGGTCTGAATTTACCTGCTATTTTTACCTATCTATTCATTGTGTTATCACAGAAGTCACTGGCAAAGGGACTTGCTGGTTACCTTATGGCAGGCAGTGGTTTTATTTGTATGAACCACTGTTCAGCAAAGGGTCACAATCTGCCCTTTTGGATTTAGAGGCCAGGTATTTGATCCTTATCAAACACACAAATTACCATCCCATTCAAAGAAGGAGTTCTTCCTAGGAGAAGAAAACAACAAGGTAGGTTTTCTAAGATTTTTCTCAATAATATGAATTTCCATTTCCTCTGATGCAAACAAAGAGCAGAAAAAAATTACTAGAAGGGTCCTCAAAGTCAGGAAAAAAGCGTGTGTCAAGTGTAATATGTATTCTCACATGCACTCAAAAACTTTTGAAATACTTCTGTAGAAAAAAGTGATTGCTTGTGTGTCTAAACAGACTTTGCAGAAAGTCTGATTTCCATTGAAACCTTCCAGATTACGAACATATCATACATTTGTTCTGTTCAGTCCACCATCATTTGGTGTCAATATTTATTATTTAAAGGGTGTACTATACGGTGATAAAGTTTTACAGGCTAATAAAAGACCATAGCCAAGATTTTCAAAAATGACTAATGGTTTGGGACAATTTTTGTTTTGCATATCCAACCTGAGACTCTTTCCAGGACCTTATTTTCAGTAAGAGGCAGCTAAGAATTTTGTGTTAATGAGGTAATTTTTGACTTCAGAAGCTGAGCTATCAAAGGCAAATATCAGTGAAACACAAAGTGCTCCTGAGACCATGAACAATCGCCCAAAAAGTAACAGTATGAAAGGTATCTGCACAACAAAAAAACAAAGTGGAAAAATTATTACAGCAAAAATACTGTGGATACCCACCCCGAATTTTAGAGACATTTTAAGAGATACTGTTGAGAGTATTCTAGTTTGAGAAAGATGTCTCAAGCTATTACAGGATTTTCACTCTGCGTGTCTCCTTTCAATCCACACTGTTAATCAAGAGAATTTGTATTAAAAATGTATAAAGGAGCGAGGAACATCAACAGCTGCAGGGAGTGGTAACATCTCCTTGAGAGGAGTAATGTACATGCTTGAAACTAAAACAGCTCACAACCTTGAGAAAGTCTGGGAGAGTGAAAAAGATAGACTAGAAAGACCTTTTGGGAGGAGGTATGGGCAATGGGGATTGTTGTTAGGAGCTGTTGTTCTGTTGCAGCATCAGAGTTGCTGACAGTGAAAAAATGCATTGCTTTCTTTCAGTAATGGCTGCCATATGTCTCAAATTTAATTCAAAGCAAGGTCTGTTAAGCATCAAGCATGTGTATAGTTCATCATCAGCAAACCCAGAAGTATACTGCAGGCAAAGCTTATTCATTAGTCCTGTGGATTGCTCCATTTAGCAAAGGCTGCAATCCAGCATACCTAAATTTGGGTACTACTTTACTAAAAAGCTATGTCTTGCTCCACAGGACAATCAGTTTATCTGAAAAAGGATCTTGAGTTGTCTTCATGGTTGCTAGAGGAAAGGTAGTGCTTTGGAAGCTGAAGAGAGTAGGTTCAGTTTATGTATCCATCATCTACTCCCCTGGTAACTCCAGACAACTTCGGGGTGGGGTGCTGATTTTTACCCAGGGTTCAGTCTGCCTCTTTCACTTCTGACGACTGACACGTAGTGATCCCTTTCTTTCTGTTTTTCTGCTCTGAGTTTTATTCAGAGTTAAAAAGACAAAACCTATTTCCAAACAGTCCTCTGATCACCAGACAATGATATATCTCAATTAATAATATCTGCTGTGCCTTTTAAAAAACAGCCACAAAAGGTCAGCAAGATCAAAGAGTCTGAAAGAAAGCAGATGACTGAGCCCTTCAAGCTAGCCCAAGGGACACTGCAAACAGATCAAAGAACCAGCCCAGATGTTCCAGACCCTGCTCCTATGGATGTATTTTACTCTACATCATTCCTGGTGAAAAAAGAAAGAAAAACAAAACAGACTTAGGAGCAGGAATGCTGCACCTCTCCTAGAAGCCCAGAATTATCTGTTTAGAGCACTCAGTAGAAGCAACCTCATTTCTTATTTAAATAGGCATTTTTCTGTGCATCTGCAGGCAGCTCAAGTATAGGGAGTTTACCTGGGGAGCTTTCAGTTTAGATCACAATACATTGTTTCAAGAAACCCTGGGGAACTGTTTGACTGGCCTAATTTGTTAAATGGAGATGTCACCTGATCTCTTGTTTGTACAAGATTTAGGAGGATGAGATCCTAGTCTAAAAATCCAGAAACAAAATTCTAGCAGTTTTCTTACTGCACACCTTCACTCTGTTGTAAAACCACAGTGGGAACTGACTAGCTTAACTTAAAGAGATCCTTGCAGAGAAACGCATTTCAGAAAAGACTAACTATGGAAAAGGGCTCAGCTTTTATGGGAAATATATAGTTCCTGAATATGCTTCATTAAATAATTTTTTGGCACTGTGTTCCCTTTCTCTATACCACAGTGACACCATAAAGGGTCCATGACATAATGCCAAGACCTGGTATTTGTCTCAGCTTGCTAGGTTTACTTTACTTGCTATGTAGATGTTGCTGTCAATCTTTTACTTTAGTTTGTTTTCACACTTTCAACAATTTCAACACTGAAACAAATCTATCCTACCCAGGGACTCAATTTTTAAAATGCTAAATGTACCTTAAATTAAATAGCTAACATGCATTTATCAATTACACACATATATTGAGTTATTGGGCCCATGCATGGCTACTTAGATGATTTATACTTTCCAGACAATGAATGGTAAATTAAAACTTGAGTTAGTGATTTGCTACCCAATCTGTAACCCTGTAGTTTTGAAAAGTAGAACAAGGATTAAATATTCTGAGATAACACAGAGAAAACAGGCTGTGCTTTCCCTATCCTTTAATTATATCCTTATCCTTAATTTCTGTTAACTTCTGTTTTCTCATTTTGTTCTGTTGTTAAAGAAGTCCAAAAATACTTGAATTCATCTTCTTTTTAGATCCCCACAGTAGGACAATGGATTCTGAAAAGTTTAAGCTTATATAAAGTTCTGTCCTCCAAAATAAATGACAAGAGTTTCATATAAAAGAATTCCCATAACTTAATGAAAAAATATTTTATTCCACTTATAATAATGCTCTGTTATAGTGATTCTGCCACATGAGGAATTCAAAGTTCAGGGGCCTTGTTAATATTTAGAAAGAAAAGCCAAATGGCATAAGCTGTATGAAAACTCAGCTCTTATTTTCCATTAATTGTAGTAATTTTCGTTTTAATTTTTAATGCAGATACTCTTGGGAAATACTGCAATTAAACATTAGAATATGTGACTTTTATTTTCTTAAACTGCAATATCAGTCATCGCTTTCAAGAGCTGGCATTTCCCAAAGCACTTGAGTTTTCTTCCAGAGTCCCGACTTCAAGCTCAAATCTCACCCACCATGACTACTCCAGTCACTGATTATCCTGTCAGATGGAACACGTTGAAACTAAGTCTTTACAGTGTAGATGAAATTCCTCAACACCCAGCACTTTGATGCAAACTGACACCACTTTTTTCTTTGAAGACTGTCTGGAACCCAGCTCCAGGGAGAATTCATCACCCATCCCTGTCCAAGTATCATGAAGTGCTCCAGAGCCCTAAATAACCAAAGAGTTGTGCTTCAACATTACCTGTTTTCTTAGATTCATCATGGTGGAAGCTGGGAATCACAGCACGACATGCCTAGTTCCTTTCTGCATTCTGTGTTTAATATATACTTCATCTCAAGGCTGTGATTTCCATTAGGAACAACATATCTTTTTTTTTTTTTAATCAAGGATGGGAACAAAAATACTGCAGGGGATGATTTTTCTTACTCAAACTTAGGAACCTGAATTTTAAAAAGCCTCATTTTTTTACACATGTAATGACAAATTCTTCTTGAAATCAATGCAGCATTGCACATAATTCTGAGAACTTATTAGTCATACTGTTTAATTTTTTGACAGCAAAACTGGCTGTAATGATGAAAGTGAAGTTGGGGAAACATTTGTTCATATAGTATGGAAACCAGTCTGCATAGTAACATGGCTTGTAACACAGTCTCTTTGCAGGTCCAAAGGCTACCTGTTAATACAGTCGCCTCGTAGCCAGTGGTAACTGAGCAATTCCAGAACTGATCAGGCTGCAGAAGGAAACGTAACAGAGGCAGAAGCCTCCATAACAGAATGGAACTCCTGGCACGGAAGCAATGCAGTTATGATTAGAGCAGATCTAGCAAGCAGCTCCACAACAGATAGGAGTTGTGTGAGATCTTGCATGTCTGATGAAGAACAGAAGCCGAAAGTTAACAAATTCTTTAGTATTAAGCAACTAGTTAAATATCATGGCAAATTAATGTGCTAAAATTCAACCATTTTAAACAATGTAGGATTTTTTCATGAATATCTAAAAATATTTTTAAACATCTCATAAAAATAAATTTAGGCATTGTAATTCAAAATATCACCAAAGAGTGCTTTCATGGAGGAAATGAAAAGCTCCATGATTCTTTATATCCTTCCCTGTGAGACGGGTTTGCTTTGCTTTCTTTTGTCAGTAGTACTTTTTCGTAAATAAAGCTTTGCTCTTCTTCAGAAGTCAGGTGCATTTGACCAAATCCCTTTGTTTCCACACTGTCATATACACTATAAATATTGTTTCTCCTCCTGTGTATTTGCCTCATTTCTTCACTGCCTTCTTAATTAGACCTTTTTTTTCTCCTTTTCTTTAACAATTTCAGAATAAAAAGGTATGCTATACCACAGAGGTACTGCATAAGAGGGATTATACTTTAAAAATAATTATTCAAGTAATTAAAACTTGTCACAAATATTCTGTTTTCTGATATGTAGGTTAAGAATTCGAATTATGAAGAGGAAGATCATTCACCTCCCAAAACGTAGAAGGGGTGTAGGAGTGGTTACACCCACAAAGCGTCCTGGTTTTTAACACTAAAGAGTAGTAATACGTACATTTTCAAATATGTTGCTGTGCACTGAAACCCTTAGCTCCTAATTATATAAGTATATATTTATAAATGAATGGAGGGATAAACAAACAAACAAAAAAAAAACCCCAGCAGATAGAACCTTAAGGGTCCAGAAAAGCTATAAAACTGAGAGCAACTTAAAGTATCCAAACTGAAAATTTCAAAGCAAAGTGTTTATGTTATTCAGTGGGCACAGTCTGAAGCAATTCAGTCTCACCTCCGAAATCATTCAAGTCGGGCACTTCAGGCAGGTCCTCTGAGAGAACTGATGGGATCCTGCTTGTGGTTGCACACTGTGTAGATATGGGAACAATTACTTCCTATTTAGCCCACAATCACAGTCTTATCTGAGAAGTTGTGTATACCATGATAAAAAGTTCCCCAGCTTCTAAAGCTGCTTTCTTTTACATAATGAAGTGATAATTTGCCCTGGTACATGAACCTGATCTTTCTACATTCAAGATTAATGTCCTAAAGGACAGTCAGCACTCCTTTTCCTTTGCTGTGCTAGCTGATGTTGAACTGTTCAGACTAAGTGAAAAAGAGAGCTATTTATGTATGAAAGCCTTAAGACCTACCAATTAAGTGCTTTTCTTACAGATGGAAACTCTTTTAACCAATATCTAAATGAGAAAAAAAAAATCAGAACAAAAATGTCCTCCATGAGCACCCTGTCCATTAGGATGGTAGCTCATAGCCTGCTTCCCTTATTTTGTGTAGACATCTAAGCATGATTGCCAGTGATGTCCCACAAGGGAGAGTTAGATGGATTGGATCTCTGACGCCCCTGCCACTACTCAGTAAATCACAAGGGTTAAATGGGAGCAGATTTGCACAAGCCAGCTAAGGCATTGAAAGAAATATTCCACAATTTCTGCCTATGGAATCTATATCCAAATGTTAGTTGAGTTAAGATTTTGTGAGTGTCATGGGAGTCAGAATTATAGACTGGAACCTGAAACAAGACATTTTCCACATTGATTTCATGCAAAACTCTTCAGCTGTAGAGCTGGCTATTAAAATTGATGTTGTTCCCCATTGGTTACTGGCATTCTTAGAATCACAGATTCACAGAAATTATAAATAAACTTGAAGAACTTCTTCAGGTAGTTTTATTCAACTTCCTTCTAAAACTAAGTCTAACCTCAAAGGCATATCAGTCCCTCAGGACATTGCCCATGCCAGTTATGAAAATTTCTGTGGTTGAAGAGTCCACAACCTCCTTGGGCAACCTGTGACAGTGCTTATGCAGACATTGTGAAAAATTTCTCTGTATGTCCAGCTAAAATTTTGCTTTCTGGAACGTTACTTTGCCACCATTCCCTTTCACTGTGCACCCTGAAACTGCACACTTTTTATATAGCACTCTTTTAGGCAGTGGATGACTGCAATAAGAAATAGGCTGAGACCTACGGTATATGTAGAGAGGCTAAGGGAAGTAACTTGGCATTACCTGGAAAGGAGAAGGCTGAGGGAAGTTCTCTTAATAGACTTACATCTTAGTGGCTCTCCACCAAACTTAATTTTGCTTTTTAGTATCACAATTTCTATCATCTTCAGTCTATGCTTGTTGCATCTGTATATACAACAACACAGACTGCCTTTCTGAATGATGCCTTTTAGTCCCAAATTTTCCAAATAATTTAGTTCATGCTAAACAACTACCTGTTTATTGCCTTTCACTAAAACCAAGTAGAGATTGCCAGGTTTCTTGCACTAGAGGTACATCTCTAATCAATAACTAACTGCTCACTCCTGTCTGAGTGTCTGTCTGACTATGCTGGATTTATAATGCAGTAGAGAGCATGTAGGATTTATTATTCCAGTAGTCAAAAAATTCCCGTGTCCCTGACTGTTCCTTCTAGGGAATTTCTACAGTTTAAGCTGATATGAAAAGCATCTTTTAAATCAGACAGTGCTTGTCTACTTGAAAGGTAATTCTACCTTTGCAAAAGGATGTACAGCATGCTTGCAGACCAGTTCCTAAAATTCCATGGATAACGTTTCTGTTTGTGGCATTTGTTTATTGTTGTTGCAATGCTTCTTTTCATTATATTTTTAGTAAAGTTTCCTTTATATGTCTGCTTTCAAATTCCCATCTTTCCTAAAGTTCTTTATTGTTTTGAATTCTTCCATATGAAACTTCATTTGAAAATTTTATGCCATATTTAACAATTTTGACCTGAAAGAAGACAAAGCATATATTGTAAGTAAATTGTATAGCTATACTATAGATTGCATAGTATGCTGCCCTAGATTTTGGCTAATTTACCCATTTCACTGTCTGCATGCTACTGCAGCTGAGTTATTTGTTCACATTGCCCACTTTTAAGTAATGTTTGCACCTGTACACATAGGTATTTCAGAATATGACTAGGTTAGGTGGAAAAAGGGATGTATGCATCATGTTTTTCAGTTTCCAGAATATTGAGGGCTTTATAACCAAGGTCTATCACTTTCCTTCCCAGGAAGGGCAGAAATTGCAACTTATGTTGACACAATTTCTAAGGCATTAGCTCTGTTAAGTATTCCTCAATAGCTAAATTTCTGCATAGTATCTAGAAAATAATTCATGTTGCTTTCATAAAATGAGAACTAAGGAACATGTATATTGTTGCCTATTTATGAAACATATGTAGAAATTGGGAACTTTAAAAGTCTCTGTAGTGATTTAGAACAATTCATTAGTGCTAAAGCAGAAACCTGAGCTTCTATATCTCATAATATGAAAGCAGAGCTATAGTGGCCCATTCCCCCTTTAGCAGAGGGATCTCACGTTCTATTTTTTTTTACAGATAGCGTGAGGAGCAAGCTGTGCAGTATCATATCTCCCTAACTAACCATGAATTTCTGAACCACAGAAAAGAGATTTTCAAGACAAAAATGTACTGCCAAATACCATTTTCTTTTACTTGGCCAAGTGCTCATTGCAAGGCGTAGAGGTTCCCTACTCTCCGAGGGAGGTCATTGGTACTGTTTGCGATTTTGACAGAGGACGTCCTTCTATTGTATCCCTTGAATAGAACATCAACATGTCTTGTGAACATCTGTGGATGTTTTCTTTGTAACATAAGGGTGTGTAGAAAGTATCCTCAACAAGTTCTAATCTGTTGGGAGATGGATTGTTCTCAGTCTGTTCACATACTTTAATTTTGCATAAAAGTAATTGATTTGCTGAAACAAATTGAAAAGAATACCTTTCTGTTGTGTTGTTAGATTAAGCAATCGGGTGACAAATGTCATTATCAGTTTGTGTTCTAGAAGTCTTAGTGTTTAGTGTATTTTTCTATGAAGGGGACAGTTGGGTTAAAATCTCTCTGGAAATGGTTAAATACTGGTTCCCATATATTTTTCTTTTCTTTGTGGATTTTTGCATGCACTTCTTCTTTTTCTATGTTATAATGTTTAAGTGCTATTCTATAGTGATTCCCACTCTGATGAGTTCAGAAAGCCCCAGATTTAGACTTCATTCTTCTATGAAAATTCTAGCCCACTTGTAACAAAGTTTACTTTTAATCCTTCCTATATGTGGGTAAAAAAGCAGTCATATTTATGAATTCCAAAATGAAAAAAATGAGGTGGGAAATATTTCTATTGTTTTCTGGATCTGTCTTTTTGTTTTAGTCCCAGGTTTCTTTGTGAATTGTGTTTTGATTTTAAACATCTGGAACTGTCAACTTGCCAACTAAATGGTTAGGTATGGATTCATTTGGGGTTTTTTTGCAGCGGTTATAGTTTCTGCTTTTGCTATAGAAACCAGCAGAGTTTCTGTTTGAGTGTTTAATAGTGTAGTAGTTGAAAAGAAAATAGTACCCATGGGATGTTTTGTGCTTGCAAGCAAGCCACTTACAGCTCTCAGTCACTAACACATTTATTTTAGTGTGTTCCAGGATGTTGACAATATTTGGACTATTTAATCCTGAGTAGAACACACTACCATGTCTTTACCACATGTAGCTGCATTTTACTCACTGCCTATGGGTTTCTGAGAGATTTCATTGTTCTTTTGAAAATACTGAAACCTAATTTGCATGTTTTTGTTGTGCCATGATTCCCGTACTGCAAATTTCATAAGGCATCGATTTATTGGACAACACAAGTGTAGTGCAGCATGTTAAATTGTGTTTACAAACATATTGAAACTTCAAAGTAGAGAAAACAGTTTATTTAACCTTACAATAAATTTTAATAATAACAGAATAGCTTAGATTATCTTGCCTGAACCTGATTTTTTTTTCATTTTATAAAAGAAAGAAACAGTTGACAATGATATGGACAAAAGGGTACTATTTGATATGTTTTATTTTCTACAGTCTGGTTAAAAGTAGCATGCAAGTAATTGAATAAAAATATTTGTATATGTGACTTATTTTGAAATAACAATTATACCAGGAATTAATAAAAATCTTACCATGAAAGTTAAATGAAAGTATGACAAAAAAGAAGAGTAAACAATTTTTTAACCTGAATATTTTTTCCTTGCTTTCACATATTTCATTAATTTAATAATGTCATAGGCTCTGAACACATATTTTCATACATTTTAAATTGTTCTTATATTGTTATTTTTTGCTTTGTAATGGATATCAGTATATAAAAGGCATAATAATTAGGAAAGTTGGATATGAATCTTGTATTTACACAGGCCAGCCCATACTGCTTAGTATAACCCATGATGAAACCCACCTGACTTCACTGTGAGTCTGGAACCTGTTGGCTTGTACTGCACGCACAGACATAGATTTTTATGAAGTTGAATCTTTTACATCAACTCACATAGCCAGATGAAGGCATGTTTTGTACCAGATTTGGTAATTCTTGTGCTTTCTAAATAGAACCATTAGTAAAAATATGCACACATTTCCTTAGGGTTGCCAAGTGCATGCTAAATATTAACAAACAGGATGGATAATAGGCATATTGACACTTGTTTTAAGGCATATCCTAATTTTAAAGCACTATCATGATGTGTTATTCCTGCAGTTACTGCCTCTGGAAGGGAACTGGATGATCCCAGGTATCTCACTCTAGTGAAATCTCAGCAGCCACCCGGAGGCAGTTGTACATCTCCTGTGGCAGGTCGGCCCGAGTGAGATTGTTTCCATCCAGGCGCAAATGTGTGATCTTGGAATAGGTCATTGGTCCAACTACCTTACAGAAGCTGCTCAGTGGGAACTCTGAAGCAAAGGGAACAGAAATAAGAGGAAAATGTGAATAATTAGGACAAATAGGACAAAACCATTATTTTTCTGCTTTTTTAAAAATTTCAGTTGGAAATAGTGACCTTAATTTATTACATTATTTTCAGTATTTTGCATATACACTGATGTAAATCCCAATGTTTGTTGGAATTTGAGGGACTTGTGTTGGGAGAGATTCTTTCCATTAGTTGTGAGAGGTTCAGAATTTCAACTGAGTTTTTCAAACACTATTTTCTCCCATTACCAATTTGACTTTCAGAATTCAGATTTTATATAGAAGTCTAATCTGACATTTAGATAAAAGGAAAAATGACTCTCCAGTAAAACTGGAGATGTAGAGGGAGGAATCAGTCATGTTTGGTATGTTACAATGGAAGGGTAAAGCAGTGTTGCATAAGATATTGAAGGAAGCAAAAAAATTCTGGAGAAATTGAAACCACAATATGGCCTTACCCTTAAGAACAGGCAGTCCAATAGGTGTCTGTGTATTTTGTATGTATTTGATATGTGCCATTTAGATTTACCTGTTTCAAAATGAAATTTGGGTCTAGGGTTGGAGAGGAGTTTTACATTCAAATTGTGTAGTTAACCTTTCCACATCCATGCATTAAAATATTTATATTTATTGTAATTTATATATTGTGATATATGTGGTCTCTATTCCATTGAAGTATTATTTGGTTCACATAACACCAGACTGATCTTGAACGGAAATCTGTCTTGTATGCTATGATCAGTATTAACTGTAAGCTAGAAATTACATGAATCACTGAAGTTCTCTGTTCAGTATACATAAGCACATGCATACATATAATATAGAGCTCTTTCATGAAGAGATCTGTCCTCAAGAGAGAATGTATGTGAATAAATCTGATGTCCCCTACATACCACATTGTGTAATTTTACAAAGATGGTCTTCATTCTCAGCTGTGTCTCCTTTGAGTCAGACAGAGGATTAGTCTATTGACAAGATCCATAGTTGATAAAGAAGCAGACTAAGACACCTGTTCTTCTTCAAAACACTGATGTCAGATGAATTCACACAGAAAATATTTTGAAAGGATAAAAGGACTCCTTCAATGAACCCATACAGCTCATAATTTCTGACTAATATCAAGTTAATATTTTCTAAACTGATTAAAGCAAATCACAGGGATTTCCTAGATTTTGTGTACTGTGCAGCCTGCTTTTGGAAGGATGAGAGGTCAATGGCATCCTTTGGGCAGTCCATATTTTAATATAGTAAAATTTTAAGACTTCAGACCATTTCTGATACTCTTCTGATTCAGAATGTACCAGCAGAAGCAAACTGGTGATTCTTATGTGTTAAAATCATATAATCTGAGAGAACTTTATAGGGTTACATCTGTGTGGAATTTTGCTGAATGAAAACATAAGTTTCTGAAACTTTAAACTCATTTTCTTGGGCTATAGGCCATACCATTAATTATTTAGTTTCCATTTTCTTCAGATAGCTTCAGTTTAATTTGTATAGTTTAAATTAAACATGAATTCTAATATACATTTTTTTTCCATCTTGTTGTCATCCATGACTGACATGGTAAGTAAATTTATGTTGAAGGTAAACATTAAAAAACTTTATAAATTTACTTTTTGGTTTTTTTCCATATTGTTACTTTTGAGCACAAATACTTATGTTTGGATGCATAACACATATGCTTATACAAGTTAGATAGATGTTAATCTACTCAAAGAATGGAAACCTCAAACATGTAAACCACAAAATTTAACTGTATTACCAAAATACTGATCTGTGCTGACTATACACGAGACTGAAACCATTTGGGAATTGGATGCAGATCTTTTCTTCACAGAAGTCAAAGGAACTCTCTCATGGAGTTCACTGGGATTTTGCTCCAATATTTGGTTCACCTGTTTGAATGTGGGTATTAATTTTTTATACTCTTCATAGAATAGAACCATATTAAAAAATGTTTCATTTTGATTGCAGTCCCCACTAGTAGAAGATAAGTGGGTTTTGTGAGTGCACTTGATGTGCTGTTGCCTATATGATCTGTATGAGAACTGCAATCCATGAGATTAGAGCGCTGTTGCATAAAATATCTCAGTAGCTTACTTCCTCTTTTTTTGCACTTATTAGTGTTGCGGGTGTAAAAAATATCTTTCTGAATTTATAATATTCCAGTTCAGAGGCACAGAGGCAGTGTACCTGGAATTTTTCCCACATATTTTCCCAACACAGAATGCCTGCATCAGCCAGACACTGAGACAATAAGAATTGGATGAAAATTGGGTTTTCATCTGAACAATTACATTCTCACTAAAAGTGTTTGTTGCCAAAGAAGTTCTGATACTCCAACAAACTACTTGAAATATGTGGGAAAAAATACCCCAACAAAACTGCCACAAGCATCTCCTCTCCTCTCCTCTCCTCTCCTCTCCTACAGCTATAGAGGAAACTGGGAGTAAAGAAACACACATATTTCACACTGTTTTTTAGAATTTTTTACTATATGCTAGGTGGGAGTATATTCCTTGTACATTAGGAGTATAAGAAGCTGTTAGCTGAGACGAAGATTAACTGTGCAAAGATTCCTTGTTCAGGTGTGCAATACAGTGGGCAATCCTAATAGGATCTGAAGTCCCATAGTCATTATTGCTGGTCTGTGGTCCAGTAATCATATGTGAGACATTTCTACACAGGCCATAGTAAAAAAATCCTTTGTGAATTGATGGAGTAAGCCAGATAAAAGACCATAAAACACCTCTACAACTAATTCTGATTAGAATAAGTACAGTTAGTGTGTATGTCCTGGTTCAGTCGATGAACTGGAGCAGAATATATAGTCCCTTAACTATCACCCAGGACACTTTAATATTTCCCCTTTTATACTCCATTTACATGGAGTAACCCCATTACTTCCTGGGGCTTCATATGGAAGCAACAACTTTCTCCTTAACCCCTTACAAGTACAAATGAAATATAGAGAAGTCCATCTTTGCACCCTCTTCTTGTTTCACTGAACCTCTTTGATTCTTGCATTGTCTTTCATTCTGCAGAATTTATTTTTGCCTTGAGGAGTCTGTAACACTCTGTGTGTGTTTGTGTGCGTTTGTGTGCATGAACAGTGTGTAAATAATATTAATAGCATCTCAAAGCATGGTAGCAAACCAGTGTTGTTACTAAACAGAAAATTTCACCCTTAAATAACCATTAGTAAGAAATAGTAAAAGATATTTCAATCTAGAAATTACAGTTTTGGTTTGAGGTATGGAGAAAGCAAAGGCTTTTCTAAAGCTTCCATGGTGCTATTCCAGCTTGGAGATCCAACCAGCATGAAGTACAGTAGATGAAACAGTAGATTTGATATCTACAATCAATATAATTGATGTGCTTCAATTGACTGGTTAGAAACCAGAGGAGCTGCTCTGAATTTGTTTTCTTAACAGTTTGCTATCTGCTTCACCCCCTGCTTCTTGCAACACAGAGGGAAACAGAACATACTGAAGCAAAGCAAATTCTGATACATATTTTGAATATATTCATCAGTTCTTGTTAAAAAAACTCAGAGTCACTCAAACCATGGTATTTCTCAAACAGATTTTTTCTTTATGTATGGCAATATGTAATGATTGTAGCAAGTCCATGGTGAAAATCATGGTCAATAATTTAGAGAAATATTTCATTTCTTTTGAGTAATATCAAAAAAGTTGGTACCAGATTATGTTTTCTTAGAGAAATAGAAATGTTATTTGCTAGCCTTAAGGTACCTGAGATAAAGGGAGACATAGCAAATTAAGGTCTCTGGAGAAATATATTTATGTTAGGTTTCAGTATAATGAAAACTTTAAACTAAGTATAATCTGAAAGATTATACCTTTTGTACATTTCATGACAAATTATCATTACTCCTTATACAGAAGACTCTTACCGTATATGTGTACCATGAGTCATGTTATGAGAAGGAAACTGGTCTTGTTTACAGTCATCCTTACAAAAATTGATGGTAAATTATAATAATTTATTAAACAAAGGAACTAGTTATTGGTTTGAGGCTTAAATACTCAAAGATCAATCAACTCGATTTTCTGAAAGACTAAGCATTCACAGCTGTAGGTCAGGTGTCATGAATAGTGAAATCCAAGGGCTTTGTTTGCCCTGTATCTGGTGCTTCATTAAACTGTAATGATTGTTTCTAATTACTTGTTTTGCCACATTGCCAATCAGCATCTTAGAGAACTATATATTATGCCTGTGAAAATAGATGATTGAGAAAATTGATTATTGAACTCTTCTAGATTTTATGGTAAAGTAAAAAACAGTAAATCAGAATTCTCTTGCATCACTCCATAGGGTAGCAATGACAGTGCTGCAGTATCTGGTGAACACCTACTCCTCATACCATCTCTCTGGAAATGCACTTCCCTTGCAAAGTTAAATTTTTGTCATAGTCTTTGACTCTGAAGTTCTTGGAAAAGTGAATAGCAGGCAAGATTTTTACCTGGGTATCTTGCAGAAGGCTCAGAACAACCATTCCAAGCAGGGAAAAATGGCTCATATATCTCATGAGAAATTAAAAATCATCATTGTTAGCTATTTTAGGAGTGGCAGAGTATCTGATAGAGTTCCACAGGTTGCTGTATGTATTGCCTTATGTGGGAAGTATTAACTCATTGTTTTCCCTTATCAAAACAAGGAACTAAGATGCAATAGAAAAAAAGCCACCATAACATTGGGGAGTACGTGAAGCATAGTAAATACAAAACATTTCAAAATGTCTTGCTCTTTCGCTGTTAAGTTCTGCACTAAAAGTGTTTGGCTTTAAAGGCTATATCTCTATGGAGCTGGCTATGTATGGAGTAGCTAACAGTGATACCCTTACCCCTTGCTGGATGCAGTGCAGGCAAACAGAAGAGAGGATTTTGTGGTTTACTTTATGCCAACTAGAAAGGTGATATAAATCTTTCAAACTGTTATGTTTGACACATGTTCCTCTCCATCAGGGACCACCACTGACAGAGGTATAGCTGAAGAGCTTCTGACGTGATGGTGAGGCATCTCCAGCTCTGCAACACCTTGTCAACTCAGGAATGGGACAGGCTTGTAAAAGCCGTGTCTCAGCAGAAACCTCTGTGGTCTCATGCAAAGTGTGACATTTATTGACTTCAGAAAGAATTGACATTTCAAATCATGTGTGAATAGAGACAAGCTTGTCACCTGATCATATGGGGTGGGAAATGTGAATGAAAAGATAGAACAGGGGCAGCTCTTTGAATTTCAGTATAGGTTTGGGGGGATACTGCATGAGACAAGGGATGAAAGAAACATTAACTGTTACTTTGATGTATCTTTTTCACTGAGTCTTATGCCTGATACCTTATGAATTTGTTGTCTTCTCCCTCTGTCCTCACTCTAGCACTTTGACTACCAGCCTCCTGAAAGGTTACCATAGTCATATCCTCAGCTGACATCTGTCTTTTTTTGTTGACTTAAGAATTCTGGACATCTTTTGTACCAATCAAATTTTCATAGTTTTTCCTCAATTGTATAAGACAACTCTATTGGCTTCTATGTAGTTCCTCCAAATTACATGGGATGAGAATTTGAACAATAATATCCACATTAATAAGAAACCAGAAATTTCTCTCTTTAAGGATATCTTGAGTAGCTTTTGGGAAAATAGCTATATTTTAACATTAATGTGAACAACAGTCAGCTAAAGGTCAGTGTACTAACAGTCTAACCAGTACAAATTTTTCAGACTGTTCATTTATAATTTCAGATACTTGCACTGACCATCAGTATCTTGTCTGATAAACATTAATGAAACTGTGGAAATTTAACTCACTGTTAATTTTGTTGACTTGAAGGTAGAAATTTTCCAGATTCTCGCTGACAGTTGGAATGCTCTTCAGTTGATTGAAGGAGAGATCCAACTCAACCAGTGATGTGATGTTGAAGACATTACCTGGTACTCCAGAATCTGTTAATTTGTTGTGGGATAAACGCAAATATTGCAGGGCTTTAAAACCTTGGAAGTACTCATCAGGAACATTGGAAATCTGGTTATTATCAAAATACAGCATGAGTAAGGAGTGAGGCAGTCCTGTCGGTAGCTTTGTAAGTTGATTGAAGCTTAAGTCAAGGTACAAAAGTGAATTCAGGCCTTTAAAAGCCCCAGAAATAGAATCTGCTTTCAGCTGATTGTTCTGGAGGTGAATGACAGTCAGATTCATCAGCCCCTCAAGTGCACCAGGATTGACTTTTGTGATCTTGTTGTGACTTAATTGCAGGTCATCTAGGGTTTTGGGGAGTGGTCCAACAGCTTCAGTCAAATTGTTGTAATTAATGTGAAGTTTCTTCAGATTCTTTAGTTTAGAGAAGACTCTTCCCTTAATTTTTGAATTTTCCAGATGGTTGTGATCTAGGATCAGCCACTGTAGGTCTGTCACATTGTCAAACGTGTTCTCTTCAATTCCCTCAATCATATTGTTTCGAAGATAAAGGTATTTTATTCCACTTGGTACAATCGGGATGGTTTTCAGCTTAAGATTGTCACAATACATTGCACTAGGGTAGCTTAAAGGACAATTGCATTCTGGGGCACAGACTGCTGCAGATGGCCCGAAAGGATCATAACCGTAGTCATCTGCAGGACCATAGTCATACTGGCAAAAAATGCCACTGATCAATAACAGAAAGACAGGTAGGGAGTTTAAACTCATCTTTCTAATGTACCCTGTTCCTGTAGGGTGAAAGGGAACAAACAAGATATAACTTTAATTTTTTATCTCTTTCAGAAATATTTGAAATTTTACCACATAAAGGTTATAATTAAAAACTAATTTGGCTTCCTATTGAAAGTTATAATCTAATAAAAAAATATTAGGTTGTTAGTATTACATTGTTACTACTATAAACTCACTCCCCGTCTTGTATAATCTTCCTTTGTAATGCAAAATTCCTGTCCATTCTGCTGTTAAGTAAAACTTTCTTTATATCTTTCTACATTCATTCATTACGTCAGAAGAAAGATGATAAAATACGTTTTTAAACTTGGCACAGAAGTTTTCCTGTTTTGTTGAAGGCCATGTTCAGAGGCAGTTCTGCCATTTAAATTCTATCAAGCAATTCTATCAATGCTGAATTGTTTCATATCTAAACCTGTGGCCATTTGACTTCAGTTTGAAAGAGACAGGGAAGTTAAAACTGAGGGTAATGATCTCATGAATGTGTGTTGTTAAGATGTATGTAGCTTGAAAGGTCTTTTTCTCATGGATTATGTTCAGTAAAGCATAGTCCACTAAGTTTCATGGTCACCTAAAGAACAAACTAATAGAAATATAAAGCATATTATCCTGGACATGCCCAACAACCAGTGTTGCATATGTGTGCAATGGATCTACAGTGGATCTGAAATGACTGAATTTCAGATAGGGAAAATGTTCTTGCAAACTCTCAGTACAACATATGTGTTGATTATATTTTATGGCCATTCTAACTCAATTGAACAATAAAATACTGGCTTCACATAGTTAGTATTTCAGTTCACATATAGCAAAAGGACTTTCAGTGTCCTTGGGAGTGTTTGTGATTTGATATGAGTGGTCTCACTATTTAAGGGCATACCTTTATGATTAGATACTCCACAAGATGTTAATTCATCTGTGAATACTAGTATCTTTCTTCTATTTCTTACCAGCTAGATAGATTTTCTGCTTGAAAAGTGGTTCTAGAATCAATAAAGTCAGTGAGCTTACTTTGATTTTCACCAGTAAAAGACAAGGCTCCAAGTATTCTACTACTGTTCAGAGAATGAGACGATTAAGAAAATCCTTAAAATGTTTTTGTTCTTAAGTAATTTCAGAAAGTATGTGAAGTCTGTAAACAGACCACAAGACATTGATCTCAGATCTGGGCAATCTTCCAGCAGATTAAGTTAGTCTTGCTGTTGTCGTTGTTTAGTGTTACACGGAGGATTTAGTGTTAAAGTACGGGGCCATAGCTGCAAAGTTTTCCTTAATTTTAAATGTGCTTGCTTCTATTGACTTGATAAAAGCCACATAACATTCTAGTGAAGTAACAATCTCAATTAAAGTACCAATAGGCAGGGCCTATTGATCTCATGAAGTACAGCACAAATAATTTTTGAAAAATGTTCTTGTGTTACCTCGACTCAATAACCCACAAAGTCCCACTGCTAGATATTAAGTTTCAGTCCCCTGAAAAAGGAATATGACTGACTATTTTCTCCATGGTGTTGGTCCCATCACATTTACCTAATTACAAACTCTAGGATAATCATTGAAATATTAGTTGGCAATGTAATTTTCTTTCTCTGTTCTTCATTACTTCATGAGAACCTGCAAACTCCACCTTTAGTTCCCTGTTGGTACAAATTAGTACAGCTTGTCTGAAAGCAAAGACTGCAGTAACAAAATTAATCTCAAAAAACTGGTCTTATTTAGATACTAAACATTAAAGAAAGGAAATCAGGTGCTTCTATATTGAAAGTATGAGAGTCTAATTAGCTTCTTGCACTACAGTCTTTGACTTTACAGTGACATTTTTTGCAAATCTTAATTTTATAGTCAGAGTTAAAATAACAAAGACATTTTAATTCAAATTCTATTGTTCTAGTTTCAAATTATATTTGTAATGCTAAGATCGTTATTGATATCACAGTCTGACAGTCCTCTAAATAGTGTGCAATGATGAACTGCTCTGCAGAACCCTGGAAGTAATTAAAATGTTAGATAGCAAGTGTTTTGAGTTAATTTATCAACAACGTATTCGAATGTATGTGACAAATCTGTAGTTCGAGGCCATGTGGACGTAATGTAAAGTAGCAAAGTACATATGTAGTGTACTTAATTGGTTTTATTCATACATTTCTCATTCAGGTATATGAATGCTTCTCTGTCAGAAGTGTAAAAGTTAAGAGATCATGCCTGTTTGTTGCACTGAACTACATGAATCCGAAAGATAGAATACATTCTTAGACATTTACCTTACAACATAAGCATGCTTCAACTAATTGCCTGTGTCTGTTCTATGCAGTTATGTTGGAAAATACCTGTGAAAATATTTGTGAAGTTGCTCAGGCAACCTGCCAAAACATACTAAATGGTAAATCCATGATTTTGGAAAAATGTTTGCTACATTAAAGTAGACATACTATCAAACTATTTTTTAACCTTGTCTATACTTCCTTAATTATAAAGTTATTGTGAAACAGAATAAATATAAAATTATCAGTCATTCAGGCTTAATTCTGTAGCTTAATTTCTTATACAGTTTGCATAAGGCTATATTTTTTAAAAGTTTCAATATTATATTTAAAATGTGCTTTAAAATTAATTAGAAATTTTAAAATACCTACAGCTTTTCTCTCGTTGTCTATGTGACTAATTATTTAAAAAACAAGATACCTTTTCTTTTTGTAGAATGAAGAAAAATGATTTAACAAATGGAGTTTATTTAGCTCTCAGAAATATTATGAATGAAAAAGTAAAGAGTGAGTACTCTTAAAAATTTCTTTGTACCGTATAAAAAATCTTGTTCAGAAGTAGAACACAACAGACTGTAAAAAGTTGCAACACTGATGTACAAAATATGTGAAATTGTTTTAAGAAAACTGAGAAAGTGAATTGACTAAGCAACAGTTGATTTGTGCTCAATTTACAAATTGGCAAACTTATCCTGTCATGTTTTCACATTCCCATTGCAGATACATTTAAATAGCTGAACATTACTGTTAAAACATGCAGCAGCACTTACCTTACTGCCTTGAAGCTGCTTTCCTTAATTCCCAGAGCAGATGCAATAAGAGACTGTATCTACCAATATATGCTCTAAACAGTGTCAGGAGGTACAAGTCTGCCAGATCCTCTGTGTTACAAGAGGGGAAAAAAAAGCCCTAGTCACGCTGTTCTCTGAAGCTGCTATGTCATCATGGTGATCTTGTGGTGTGGCATGTACAAAAATGCAGCTCTCTAATGAAGTGCAGGTGGATACCATATTTCGTACAAGGACAACCCATCTGTTACTCCTGTGGGATCAGAGAATGATATTTCATGAACCTGAGAAAGTTTATAAGCCGTAGGCTTATACAAGGAAATTTTGTATTTTAGAGGGAAAACATTTTAGCTGGTAAAAACAATTGCAAACAGGCTTTTGTTTTCCAACCTATTTTATACTGCTAGACATGAGCTAACACATAGCACTCAGACCTCAATGCTGCTGTTCTTCTTCAGCCAAGTGACTCATTCATTTTTCTGCCTTTTTCTTTAACTATCTTATGACCACAGTAAAATACCCTTAATAAAAGCTTTAGCCTAAGGATCAGATTCAAAGATGCAGCATTATCTTTGAATCATAACCTTTTCCATGTTACATACTTAGTTCAAAGATTACATACTTAGTTCAAAGATTACATACTTGAGTTCAAAGATATTTCTGCAAATAATTGGATTGATTTGGTCTGTAGGTTTTCTTTGGTGGTTGAATATATGTTTGTTTAATAAAAGCAAATCCCGGGAATGGGTTTTCAGCAGTTACTGTAAACTCACTTCATACATTAGTTCATTTTTGCACTTACAGCTTTCTCCTGCTTTTCAGGATCTGGAACTACTCAGCTTTATGTTGTCTGTTTCTTATTCCATGGATGTAGTTCAAGAATGCATCTTAAGGCTTGGATGAGATGTTACTTTCACCAGGCAATGTTGAAAAATAATGCATTAAGACAGTAACTGTTTAAAGTGGATCTTAATGTTTCCATAAGAACCTTCCCTTACCTCTAAATGGTGGATGTCTTCCTTTTTTATGAGAGGTATATTCCTTTTTATAAAGTTGTATATGGACAAATGTCAAATGTGCATATAGAAAGCATACACAAGGCATTTTAAAGTGTCTTGTGCATTTAACTGTAATTGTTGGAGTAGTAGTTGAGGTTTTTTGTCCATTATCAACTTACTATCTTTATGAAAAGTCATGGTACAGAATGTGGCTGGGCTGGAGAACCCTAGCAGTTTCCTGAAGAGGAGCCTGGATGTGAGCTTCTCGCAAAAACTGCTGCTGATGCATCTCAATCTCCATACCAGTAAAGGTTACTGGGAGCAGGGAAAACGCTTCACCAAGAAGAGGAAGGGCAACAAACGACTGCAGACCTCTATGCTTCTGCAATGTCCCAATTAGCAAACAAGTTTGCTCAACACAGAGTGACAAGTACCAGTGCAGCCCACACAGAGTGAATGTTATGCTTTTGATGTTCTGACATCACTCCTGTCTTCCTGGTGTGGGAGAACCATTTACACATTGGGAAATATGTTGGTGACAGATCATAACTACATTACTGCTTGAGTGGTGCCAATAAGTGAATGTGAAGCAGTGGGATTACAATAGTGCATTAATGTAAGTGAAAAACTGCATGGTATCAAGACTAGAAACGTAGAAGTGCACAAAGCTGCTGTTGTTCTGCATGTGGTCAGAGACCAGATGGAGTTTCTCATGCATAGGATGATATTTATCTGAAAACAACTTCATTAGTTTTAGTTGACCAAGGAAAACCTAAACTGTGACTTGACTGTAAATGTAGCAACAAGCAGGAGCACTCAGCAAAAGATCAGTTGGAATACAAAAAAATATTTTTACTAATGAGAGAGATAACCTTTAAGGCAATACCAAGGTTCGCTCTGTGGAAGAAAGTATATCAAGCTGAGCAATGGAGCATAATGTTTGTAAAGAGAATTTTAAAAATCATGGGAATGGCGCTAATTTTTCTGTATTTTCTCTGACTAGAGATTTGTTTTGAAGAATAAGCTCAACATTATGATAAATTAATACATTATTTGAACTTTCAGTAACAGGTGTAGTTTTGCATTTCCAGTACAAATAGGATTGTATATTGGCTGCAAGTACAGGATAATCCGGATTTAATATGTTTTTGGCACAGTTATATTTATGAACCCAGTTTTCTGTACATCCAGTATACATCCTTTTTCTCATTCCAATAACAGAAATACAAAACATGCATATGTCTATAACTTACAAATCTTATTAAACAAGCTGATGATATTTTGTAATTAACATATGGTAAAATCTTGGGTCACATGAAGTTCAGCTGAGACTTGGTCATTCATATAGTTCCTGTCTTGCTGACAGTTTTAAATTAGCTATGGAGATTGCACAATCAAGATGAAGAATCACATGCCTTCCAAGGTTAAGATATAAACCAATAGATTTTCCTCCTTTTTTAATAAGATTTTTACCATCTCTCCACTCTGTTGTTTAATACTGTACCTTCAGCATAATGTTTATGATTTTCCTAATCATACTATTCTGACTCATGAACCTCTCCCCTCATAAGCCTGTGTTTGGGAGAGCAGGTAGGTGCTAAAACTCAGCAAATGAAGGTATTGTTTCTTCTGTAACAAGAGTGCAGAAGTGTGTGGAGTGTGGTTGGTGATTTCTTTTTCTCTGGCCCTATATTTTGTTCTTGGTAGGGGTTCTTTTGGTAGTTCTCAGAAGAGAAGTGAGTTAAACAGCAAGTGAACACAGTCTAGCTAATTTCCAAAGAATATGCAAAAGAATATGTAAATTCAGCTATGTCATCCAGGTTGTAAACTGGCTATGAATATGCTTCACACCTGATCGTGTAGGGACATATTACTATTTCACCTATTAATATCTCACATATTACTATTCACATATTAATATCTCACTACTCTGCTCCAGTTTGTTTTCTTCAAAGTTTATTTTCTTCTTATTCTTCATTTATTCATTTTTGTTTAATGGGAAATGTGATCAAGACCTATTATCCTCTAATTTTCATTGGCTTATGATATATGAACAGTAATATTTCATTTATGTCATCCAAAGATACTTTTTTGGTTTTTTTAAATTCATAATACCGTGGCTGGAGATGCCCAAGTCTGATAGGTTGTAATGAAAGAACCTGAAAGCAGAAATCACTGCAAGTGTATCTATTTGCAGTGGGTGAGATCCAGCCTTCAAAGGTTGTCAAGTTACAGTGTCACTGTTTTGTCTCTTCACTCATCAGTGATATCCTGTCTGCTTTTACTCTCTTGTAAAGCTGCCTGCTTTATAAATTCTATGCACTTTTGTATAAATGGAAGTGCCTCCCAATCTATTTGCTTTTAATACCTTATTTCCCAAAAGACTCAAGTTACCAAAACCTAATAGATATTTTCTAAACCAAAATTTTCTAAACCAAACTCTGCTACTTTGTTTTCATCTCAAACCTGTGCACACATCTTATACACAGGACCAAGAGATTTGGGTGCCCAGAATCAAGAGTAGGGTATTTGTGTCATAGGAGCATATAGGCCCAGATAAATTTCTTGTGGAACTTTTCACACTGCCACATAAAATGGGAAGTAAGGTTTTTCCACTGATCACTCTAAATTTAAATTAAATATTACTCTCAAGATGAAATGAAGGCTAGCTCGTTTTATTTGGCTACCTGCAGCGGAGGTTAAGAAACCCCCATTAAGGGAAAAGGCTGTTCCATGGACACCATGCAGCAAGCCAGTTAATTCTAAAGAGGTAGCATAGTATGTGATGCTTGCTATGTCTCTGAACAGTGAATATACACCCTGTTACCCTATATATAGTGAATAAACAAAAATATAATATTGGCTCGAATCTCCAGGAACAATTAATTAAATGTTTTTGCAAAGTTCTGCAGCATTTTGAAAATATTACTGAAGGCTGACTCATATCAAATGAGTTCCACTAAAAACAATTCAGTTCCAGATTCTGAAAGTTGTAGGTGCTTATTTTTTCATGTGAAAGCTTCCATTCCTCCTAACTGAAATTTTATTTTTTCAGCTTCTACACTGGACTTGCATGTTAGATGGAAAGTGTTAGAGCACATACTATAAGCATTACAAAATTTGTGGTGATCCAAATCCTTCTTTTCCTTTCTCCTAAAAAGGAAATACCAGCTTTGGAAATTTACAAAAATGGTAATGTGTTACAACCTATTAGCAGACCACAACAGATATTTTGGTTGAGCATGAATCTTTGTTTTTGTCCTCCTGAAAATCTGCTCACTGTTTTGCTTCAAACTTGACGGTACTCTAGTACTTGAATAGTATTCTAGTACTGTTATCCCCCTCTCATTTTTTCAGACTCAGTTTTTCAGACTGTTTTTGATTTGATTCAAATAGTCAGCTTCAAAATTCCTTTGAGTTGATTCAAAACTTGATCAAAGCTTTTTTATGATAAAAATTAAAAATGAAGGCAAGAGTCTGTTTTTAAAACAGGCTCCTTAATATATACTGTCTGTTTTGTCATAGCATTTAAAATCTGCTGATCCATGTATAAAAGAAAATAAGATGAATGAAACAATTCAAATTATTCCTCATGTAAAGAATCCAAGCATATCTCAAGGAACTGTTGCATTTGTGGGAAAGTTGTCATTACAGGTGAAAGTTATAGCAGCATCTCTGTATTGTAAACAGTACAAATAATTTATTGGAAAAGAAAGAGTTGGACTTGGCAAACTTGGTTAGTTCATTGTCTAAGGTTTGTATATGCTAATGCTGTGTGAACATAGACCTGCTTTGAAAACAATTGGGTGCTAAACACCTTCTCATAATCTAAGCATTATCAATGTCAGTCAGCATTCAGATCACTACAGTATAAGGCCAGAAGGGACATCATCTGTATTATGCTGTATAACCAGAATACAGCATTTGGCCTCCTGCTAGTATATGTGACCCTAGTCTGAAACAGATCCATTTAATTAAAAATTGTCTTTGCCATGAAGGTGGGACAGTTTGGGATCCACTTAATGTGCAGCTTTTAAAAATGCTGTCCATTGTCATTTCTAAAATGAAGCACTTTGGACAAATCTACTGTTATTACAAAAGATGCTTATATCCACCAAATTTTAAACCTCATGAGCAAGTAAAGCTTGCTGGATAGTATCTATTATATAATTGGCTACCTATTAACATCTATTCTGACCTTCATTGTCACTTAGTTCATTACCAACTGAATGCTGTATGAGATTTTTACATTCTTTTCCCTGGGACTGATGGCAGGTTAATAGCTTTGAGGTAGAGAGAGCATCTACCTGTTTATAGTAACAACACCCTGGTGTTCTAGTATTCCCAGGTTCTTGACAATAGGCTATAAATGAACCAAAGGACTCTTACATGTCTTCTTAAGATGTTTAAGTACAAATTATTATGAAAACCAAATCTAAATTATTTGTCACTAACAAATATGTTCTTTTGGGGTTTTTTTCCCTTAGAAAGAACATGGTATGATAAAAACATATATGTCTGAAGAGAGCAAATCTACACCTCCCCAAATGAAGAAACAATTATTATTTTTATTCATATTTCATTGCTACCCATTGTCTTGTGTCTCCTTATTTGTGCTTCCATAACATTGGTAGCATTTATTTTCCTCATCAAAACCTTCATCTTCTTACAACTTCAGTCTTCAGCCATGCTATCTGTGGATCTGTCACTAATATATTCAGTGCAACCATTTTATTTTTTTCTCATTAATAACATGTACAGGGATATATTACCGCGATGCCTGTTATTACGGCTTATCCCGGTAATCAGTCGAGACGCAGAAATAATGAGAGCTGGAGTCCGAAAGGTCTTGTTCAGAGCAAGGGCGGAAAAGGGGGGAAACCCCTTTCGTTTAATTCTTATATACACTTTTAGAAATCACAGATCATTGGAGAAAGTTAACACTTCCGTCTCTAACTATATTGGTTAAAAGAAGTGTCTGTCAAAGGGATCTGTGTCCATGGGAAAGGAATGTAAAAAGATAATTTTTACAACAACATAGCTATGTTTACAGAAATCGTCCTTGAGACTGTCTAACAGAGAAAACTAGCTATTTTACAGTGAAAAATGGGCAACAGGGATACTCTTATATATACTTAATATTTCTTTTTTCTTCATGTCTCTCAATTTTATCTTCACTTCTAACAACATTTTACTTTTCAACAGAAACAAAGCAAATTATGGCTAAAACTGGCCTTTTTTTGGGTGTTATATCAAGAGGAAAGAGGTATTTGAGGACAATCTCTTAAATTCTGGTAAAGTATAGGTATTCTTATTTTTCTTACAATTTTTTCCTCCCAGACATTTTTGCCCATCCTTTTCCTGTTTGGAGACATTGAACTCCTCTGTTCAAAGACTGGCTGGAAATATGCTTTTGGACATATTAAATGGTCAACTTTGGCAACCACAGATTCCAATCCAGTGATTAAACTGTCTTTATTCTTTATAAGGGGATCCAGAGTGGATTAACCTCTTGCTGTATGCAACATCTTTTGCCTTAGGAATTCTGCAGTGTTGAAAAACTCTACTAATATTTAATTACAGGCTGTGTGGCATTGCTAACTGCATCTCACAAAATCAGTTTTCCCATAGGAAAAGCTACTGGTTTCTTAAGTTACTTATTCTGTCTTATATCTCACTAAGGTTGCTTCCACTTCTGAGTGAGATTCAGACCATCTTTTACTATCAATGGTGTCAGGCATGTTCTGTATCTCCCATTTTACTCCTGAGAGACAACAAACATAGGTGTCTAATGTGTGATAGAAGTCCAGGCACTTCTCAAGGTCAGTGGGGATGTAGTAGTTGTGCAGCATAGGAGAGATTCCATTTCCTAACAGACACCATAATCATATTCAGTTACCTAAAGGTAGGCATCTACTACTATTTGAGAGGCTCTCAGGTGCCCAGCTCATCTTTATAGTCTATGGGAGAGGACTTTAACCCTGTACCCTTTTCAAATGGTAGCTGATGGCAAAACAAAGAACTCCACAGTGCTCAATAGCACGGCATCTGCATTTAGGCAATTGCCTGTTGTCAAGGGTTTTCAGTCAGGTGATGCAAGGACATCTAACTGCTCCCTGACATTCCTTGGGCTGTACAGCACATCCAGGTGGCTCTGGCTACTATGACTCAGGATTCTGAGGAGATCTGTCCTGTCCTGAATCAGTAGCAATAAGCCAGGTACATATAAGCAATCCAAAATGACTTTAGACACTTATCTTTTGGAACCTAAAATGTGCCCTCGGAGTTACAGTCCAGAAGATAATCAGTCTCCTAAGTAATATCCTCACTTTGTGTAAACTGTCTGAATAGTATTTTCTACAACAATTTTCTCTGTAGGCTTCTCTTAGATGAATATTCAGCAGAATTTCTGCAAAGAAATCTCACCGAAATAGAATGAAGCAAAATGAGATGTACAAGTGTGGAAACAGTCATGATCTATTAACCCACAGGTATTTTCCATTTTCTTACCACCTCTAAAAAACACAATAATAACAAAGCCAAAATAAGCAATTTTTTTAAAGGTCAAATAAAAACTTAGAAGACAGTTCTCAGATTTCATTAGACCATCACCTGAGGCCTCACTGAATAGTTTTCTTTTTCTTTAGCCAAGCAAGGCTTTTCATATATAATTGTATAAGTTATATACATTGGAAATGACAGAAACTAGTTAAGACATTTTGTGTCACAGATGTTCATAAACTTATTTTGAATGGACACAAACATATTTAAGGTCTAATTTGATCTCCATCCAACCCAAAATATCTCAGCTGCACTAACTCCTCATCCTGAAATGCTTTAAGGAGAATACAACATTTCCCATTTAAACCTGTTCACCTCCCATAGAGTTCAAACCTCTGTGTACTTAGCCTTACTAATTTTTCTTTACCTTATTGTATTTTTTGGACTTCAGTAAATACCTAACAATTGTATTTGGATAATTCTGTATCTGTATATTTATACACATGTGTGTCTATTTGTTAAATGGTAAACTGAATTGAACCAAAAACTGGAATCAACATCTATCCCTTTAGCTTTCCAGTAGACCTTTTATTGTTTTTATAATATTTTCTTTTAATATAAATACTTTATGCTACAAATCGGAATAGCGTTTTGAAATATGCTGCATCTTTTTTTGGAATAAAGATAGAAAGCTAACTCAGAGGGAATGTTTTCCCTTCTCTCTTCTCAACTGAGTAGCAATGTCTTTGGATTTTGGGTATGGAAAGTAAAGCACTGCAATCAAATGGTGTAACCCCTCCAAAGTCTCAGTCAGATCAGAACTCCATATTATCAGCTCTTCAATGATATAAATAAAACAGAGATAAACTGTACTGTGAAGGACTGGAGAAAGCATTACAATTGACTGAGAGAAAAAGTAAGGAAAGCATTCAGATGGTAAGCAGATTAACAGTATTTTCAATATTTGGGTACATAAATGCAAAATATCACCAGAAAAAATGTTTCTATAAAAGAGAACAGATTACTTCTCTCCCCTTTAGGCTTTACCTACACTAGTAAGTCACATAATGTCCCTGACACTGGCAAGGTATTCTTTACAGTATCAGTTTATTAGAATGGGTTTTTGCACAATTCTATCCTGAACTAAACAATTCCTAGTCAGGATTTGGGACTTAGCACTCTCAACAGAGAGCTTAAATGATGACACCATATTTCATGAAGCAAGACAGCTTTACAACAAGGATGGGGCTAAGTCATGTTCCGGAGGTGGAAACTGGCATGATTTTGCTTAATAACACAAATTCAGCTGTAGACTCTTTAATATAACCTAAGCCATCAATAAGAAAGCAGACATTCATGTCCTAAGGTTTGCTGACCTGCCCTGATCCACAATTTGAATTTTATCAAATTGTAATTTCAGTATTTTCACAATTTTCTCAAAGTGTGTGTGTGTATTTAGATACATAAATGTGTGTATGTGTATTTATACATCACTCTTGCTTTATACCAAAGTTTTGAAGAAGACACATGGATTATTTTTAATTTACAAAAGAGAAAAAAATATACTCTAGAAACAAGATCTGGTTGTAAGATTTAGCAGAGTAATAATATTTAAATAGAAAAGCTGGTTCCACAGAGAACTGTTGACACAAACACTGGTACAGAAGTACCTGTGAGCAATACTATAATTTATTTAATTTTCTTATCCCACATATAACTTCTAGACAGACATAGATAATAAGTCTACTCAGTCATCATATAGCAAACCCATTGCTCCTATTCAATCTCATGAAAATAGAATGAGACTTAGGATCACAAATTTGTAATACCTTTGCTCATAATGAGAAGGGTTTTACACTGTGTTTTAACAGTTAAATCCTTGCAATTATTATGGACATTTTCACCCAAGCATAATGGAATAATCTTGAGATTCATCAGATTTGTGACTCAGATTGGTGACTTTTCTAGGGAGCCCACGAGAGTCACTCTTTCAAGCAAATGGGAAATAGATGTGCAGATGATAGCCTACAACATTTTGATTCAAAGCTCGGTGAAGGGAAGAAGATGTTTGCTTCAAAAATTAGCAGGAAATCCTTTTTCTGAAAGCCACTGCTAATGACTTGTCACATACATTTTTAGAAATGTGCCTTCCAAGGTCTTGGAAAACAGGGTTTGGGCTCCTAATTAACTCAGGTGATGTTGAAGATTTTCCTTCAACCTCATCCTCATTCTCCAGCCACTCTGACTCCACTGGCCTGCAGCTGTATTAAAGCTGAATCTCCAGTCCTAGCTCTGTTGTAGGTACGCTATGCCTAGTTTTGTACCTGGCATTATATTATTGACTTGATATCTGAGCTTGATTTTAAGCCTGCCCTCTGAGTGGACATCTGTTGCTGAATGTGTGGCCAACCCTGGCTACAGTCACTGAGACAGCTTTGCTGTGCTTTATTACGTGCTGTGGGACTGTTACCTTGCTCCTGAGGTTGCTTCATTGCCTTGTATAACTGCTGCCTCCCAGATTGCCTTCCCTTACACAGCTGCTTGTTCCTGTTGAATCCCAGAAATAAACTCAGGGAAAGGACAAGGAACTGAGCTTAAATGTAGCTCCTACCACTCCACAACGAGTGGTAGAAGTCTAGGTGGACAGAGGCTCTGGAAGAGATGGTCTTGGCAGCAAGAGCCTACTGGTTTACTCAGGATCCTGATGTTGCCTATGGAATTACAGAATGGCCTGGTTTGGAAGGGACCTTTAAAGATCATCTAGTCCAACCCCCCTGCAATAAGTAGGGACATGAGGCTAGCTTGCACAAAGCGCAGTCCTACCTGGTCTTGGACACTGCCAATAGTGAGACATCTACAGCTTCTCTGAGCCACCTGTTCCAGTATCTCACCACCCTTAATTTAAAGAATATCTTCCTTATAGCCAACCTAATTCTACCATCTTTCAGTTTAAAATCATTGCACCTTGTCCTGTTACTAAAGGCCATGATAAAAAGTCACTGTCTTTCTTATAAGCCTCCTTTATGTGGTGAGAGGCTGCAATAATGTATCTTCTTAGCCTTTTTTCCCCCCAGAACAATGCCAATTCTCTCAGCACTTCTTTGTAGGAGAAGTGTCTCAGACCTCTGACCTTTCCTGTGACTCTCCTCAAGTCCCATTCTAACAGCTCTTTCCTGTGCTGGGTTCAGGAAAGTGGAGAATAGGAGCAGAATCAACCCCCCTGGATATGACAGCCATGCTGGTTTCAGGAAAGTGGAGAATAGGAGCAGAATCACCCTCCTGGATGTGACAGCCATGCTGTTTTTGATATAGCCCAGGATAAGTTTTACTTTCTAGGCTGGCTCATATTCAAATTTTCATGCACCAGTATCCCAAAATCCTTCTCTGCAGAACTGATCTCAGTCTATTTATCACCCAGTCTGTATTGTAACTGGGATTCATTCTTCATGAGGTTCACATGTGCTCATGTACTATTCCACATGCTTTTATACCAGCCCAGAAGCTGTCCATGGGGTAACCAAGGGGCTAGAAAGCTTTTTTATCTCGTCCTCCTCATTTGAACTGTAAAGGAGGGTGGAGGTGGGCTAGAGGCACCCTCAGCATCCTCCTTTGTGGGACAGAACTTTGATAAATGGGATGTCTTCTCCAATTCCTATTAATGTTATTTCTTTCTTGGCTCTGCAGAATAATCTAAAATCTTTGTGCTGTTGCATTTTTTCCATAGTGTGAGATCATTCCCAATAATATGTAGGGAACACAACAGTCCTGTGTGTCAGAATTCTAACAAGGAAATTCAAAGGAAATATTACAACTTCAGTGTAATTTAGTCCTTTCACATCAGTAGAGAGCCAATCTATTTAAGTTTTTCCATAATAATCCAATTATCTTTATCTGTTAAAGAGAAATTCACACAATCTTCTCTATCTCCCTGCAATCTACACATGCAGTGGATCCCCTGTGTATAAAAAAAAATGATAGGCATGTGTTTAAGGAACATGGTACTGAAAATGAGCAGTAAGGGACAGAAAAATAAAAGTACCCAAAAAGTACTTTTGTTTCATTTTGGTGATGGCATGATGGAATATTAAGTCACTCGAGGTTTAGGATCTCTCAATCTCTCAACCAACACTTCAAAGACAGTGCTTTGTTTCAAGACTTCATTGCAATGCATCCACTTCTTCCTTCCATGTTAGAATTATGCGTATGGGCAAATCTCTGAAGATTTATTCTCAGAAGGGAATAAGCCTTTTGAAGCACTTCAGTTGTCTAGAGTTTTCAGCATAGCCAAGTAGTAGTTAGAATTATTCTGTCTTTCACGTTGAGATTATTTTATGAGTTTTGAAATTTCTTTGATTTTCTTTTTTCTACACTCTGGAATTTGGTTTATTCTTTACAAGCTTTTGATTCCTGCAAAGATTCAATACCTTGAAATTAAAAGATTAAAGGATTCAGCAGCAGAATGCTACATGATTAGATGTAACTGGTTCTGAGTTTTTCTTTTGACAGGGCTTTCTACCACCTGCTTAGTAGCAGACACATGGTCCCTATTTTCCATGCCTTTATAATTGATCACTTTGAATTTGATCACTTTCAAAAATTACTCTATAGAGAAGGACTAACCTAATTTATCTCAATTAAAATCTTCATCTGGAAACAATAATGTAACTTGTACAAACCTGAAGTTTAAAAAACAGCAACAAAATCCTTTAGGCTTTTTTATTCAAATATAATATATTCTTTAACATATCAGTAGAAAATTAATAAAAGGTGTAAGTAGGATTTATCATAAATTATATACTTCAATGCTGTTGAGACAATAACATAAAAAGTTGGGAAAAATTTGCTTGATTTCATGTTAAATATGAGTATAGAAAGTTTTGTAAATTGCAATAATTTATACAGAATCACAGTTGGAAAGGACCTCTGGAGATCATACAGTCCAAGACCCTGCCAAGGCAACTTAGGGCAACTTAGAGCAACTTAGAGCAACTTAGAGCAGGTTGTACAGGAAATCATTCAGGTGGGTTTTGAATGTGTCTGCAGAGGGAGACTCCACAACCTCCCTGGGCAGCCTGTTACAGTAGTCTGCCACCCTCAATGTAAAGTTCTTCCTCATGTTGAGAGGAAACTTCTGGTGGTTTAGTTTGTGGCCATTGCTCCTTGCCCTGTGGCTGGCCACCACTGAAGAATCTGACACCACTCTCTTGACACCCACCTTTGAGATATTTGTAGGTGTTGATGAGATCCCCTCTCAGTCTTCTCTTCTCCAGACTAAACAGGCTCAGCTTCCTCATAAGAGAGATGCTCCACACCCCTCATCACCTCTGTGGCTTCTACTGGGGCCTCTCCAGGAGCTCCTTGTCATTTTTGTCCTGAGAAGCCCAGAACTGGACACAGAGCTCCAGATGGCCTCACTAGGGTGGAGTAGAGGGAGAAGATCAAGTCCTGTGATCTGCTGGCCACACTGTTCCCTGTGCAGCCCAGGATACTATTGGACCTCCTGGCTGCAAGGGCACTGCTGGCTCATGGTCATCCACTGAGACTCCCAGATCCTTTCTTGCAGAGCTATTCTCTAGCAGATCAGCCCCCAGACTGTGCTGGTATTTGGGGTTATTCCTCCCCAGGTGCAGGACACTACATTTGCCCTTGTTGAAACTCCTTAGGCTTCTCTCTGCCCAGCTCTCCAGCCTATCAAGGTCTCACTGAATGGCAGCACAGCCTTCAGCTCTATCAGCCAACCCCCCCAGTTTTGTATCATCAGCAAACTTGCAGAAGGTATATTCTATCTCTTCATCCAGGGAATATAAGGAATAAAACAGTACATAATCTACTGTCCATTCTGTCAAAAAGGTAGGAGGAACACAACCTATCAATTAATATTTGTGCATTGAAACAAAGTATCATGGCATTTATCACCAGAAATCATCGTTTCCAAGTATTCTTCTTTCCTTTTGGTTGTGAGCCACAGTGCCTGGGACATTTCTTGGGATGAGATTTTTCTGGATGGAGGTGGTTTAGATAATTTTTTGCTTGGTTTTTTTTTTTTTAAATATCCTTTTGCATTCAAAGAGCAGTTGTCATCTTTGTTTAATGTCCCCTCAAAATTCATACCCATCTGTAGTTTTCAGTTCCTCTGACTGAAAATATTGGAGCTATTCATGTGGGTTTTTGCAGATACAAGGCCTACAATTATTGCCACTTTTCAAAAGCTTCTTCACTGTATTGCTTGCTGCACACATAGACATGGATATAAAAATATGACCATCCCTGCTTCTCATCATACTGTTATAATTTTGTTATCAGTTCCCTGCTGTAATCTAAAAAGGTGTGTGAAAGAAATACATATATATATGTACATATAATTAAAACAATACAATTTCTCATAGTTTTGTCTATTCTTTCTCCCACAGATTTAAGTCCCGATGCAAGCAGGCAATAACAGAGCATTAACATTCTTCTGGTCTGCTGACTTAAGACACCCACACAGAGGTAATGTCCAAAGCTTTCAAGCAGCATAATGTACACACTGAGTAAAGGAACTGCCTGACAAAGCAGTTTTGAAGAAACCACATCTTTATATCTCGGAAAGGAAAGTGTGGAGTTTAACAGGCAGGGTAAACAGCCTTCTGTAGTGCCTGTATCCAGACTGATCCTCTCATGCACTTATGGCACACTAACAGCCCTGAACTTCCAGAGCAGGAAGCAGGGCAGGAGGCCAAAGGCTGGTTTATGTCACTTAAAATGTAGCCATTGATGAGTCTAGCTGTTTGAGTGTTTGTGTTGAGTGTAATCCAAACAGTTAAACAGTTTTTGTGCCTTCTCAGGACATTCACAGAAACTTTGTTCCTTTGCAGATGGAGCTGCTGGAGCACTGTTAAGATAATGTTTTATACTAAAATTTATCAACTATTTTTAGTTTCACTATTTAATTTTGAAGATGGGGCACATAACACTGAACATCTGTCTCACAGCCCATGTTTCCCCTTCAGTGCTCTGCAACTTCTCACTGACATGACTCCTTAATTTATTTTCCTTTTTATTGAATGGACTACTTTCAACTAAATTAGGCCAACTCTTTTGGAAAACAAATACACAGATATAGGCCAGTCTCTGAAGTAAAACTGATTTCAGTGCAATGTATGCATACAGAGACAATGAGCAAAAACCCATCTTGTTCAAAGCAAGCATATTTGATTGTGGTTGTACAAAAAGACTATGGATTTCACAGCTCTGTATTTCTGACTTAATAAAAATAGAAAAACTAAACAGCAGATTATGTGAATTTGTGTACCCTCTGGTTTTCACTAGTTAACAGTAACTTTGTTACTCAATGACACTAGATGGCACTTCAGAGTAGTGGTGGGATAAGAAAGTTTGTAATCTGTCCCAGTTATTTTGCATATGATATTTGAGATGCTTTCAGTTAATGCTTGCTTCCAACAAACATAATTTGTCAGCTTTCTCCTGGTTTTTTTTTTTTTCATATGAGTGTGAGCAAGAAAATGCTATTTAAATAAAAAAAAAACAAGGATAATCAGAAACACATTATAACAGAGTAGTTCACTAGTAGACCCCCCAACAAAAACCAAAGCAAAACCCCAAAAAACCCGAACTAAATTATGGGCCAAAGAGCTGTTGCCAGATGTTGTGATTAGAGGATTTTAGAAAGTTTCTGGAGCCAACTGAAAAGAATCTATAGTCCTGGAAATGAGAGCAAGACATTGATGCCAAGGATTTAAGAGCTGGTCCTTTCCTGGAAATGAAACTAGTTTTAATGTAATTTATAAATCAACAATTGAGTATATGATGACTGTTCATAACCTAGTGCACTTTAGGAGTAATTATCTTAAAGATGGCCACACCCTTGCCTGCAGTAAGGGATAAGATGCTTTAGGCTACACAAAAGTAAACATATTATTCCTCAAGTATTTGAGTCCAACAGTTGTGACCATTTACCATCTTCATACTTTACAAAGAAATTGGGGCTGTGTGTTGGGCCCAAAGGCTTTCTACTTTAATTCTCTTTTTTTTTTCCACCCAACTGTTTAGAAATTGTTTGTGTTTGTTCTTTTGTTCTTTTTTTTCATTCCTTGTTTTGTTTTTAAGTGGAAGAGCCATCTGTTCTGTATTTATATGAAAAGCAGTTTTAAAAGTATTGGGCTTCCTGCTGCTTTGAAGTGTTTGCAGATGCTGTGTGTGGATAGAATCCCATCAGTCAAACACTGTTGGTGTGACTGCACAATTTGTGGAAAACAAACACTGTGTTTACCTTTCAGATTTGTCATGATCTTGCTTAGGTCTCTTGTTGTAGAACTTGCTTATTCTGTTTCATTGAGCAAGACTGGGAACCAGGAAAGTCCTGCTATCTTTGCAGCTCTTGGTTGTTAGCAGGGAATGTATTTTATGAGGAATAACATGCTTTAGCAACAAGCAGCAAACTTGATAGGGGATGTATCATGGCTATTACAGAGGAAGATGAGACTCAGATATTTTCTTCTTAAAGAAAAAAAAGTTAAAGTTTGTTCTAATTTGAAATAAAAGCCTTGGCATGTGAGATTTTAAAACTATCAATAGGGAAATGAAAAGTTGGTGGAAAGTTGGTACGTATGTTTCTGTGAAGCTTTATGTAATTGTTATTATTTTTATATACATATACATACACATACAAACTCTGTGGAGTTTTTCAAGCTAAGACTATGCCTTTGTTCTCACTTGAAATTCCAGTGCTTAGCTTTCTGCATGAAGTCTCTGTTTGCACAATAGCAGATATCCAACCAAGAACCAAAAGGAAGAAAATATGACTGCTGATTTTCAGGAGGGTTTTCCCTCCAGTGACAGAAAGGTATCATATATTGTTTATTTTAGTTAAAAATAACACTCTGAAAATGTGAAACCCAGAAGAAAAACAGATGGAAAGCAGAGAAATCATTGGCTACTATATGAAGAAGATAGGTAAGAAGAGTGCAAACATACTTTTTATGTGGAAAGGCTTTAGTTAGTCATAATTGTTTTAAATTATTTACTACTGAATAAATGACAGCTATAAAAAGACTATAATGGTTTGCTCCAAAAAACCCCAACAAACCTACGAGAGTTAGGCATGAAACAGTTCCCAGAGGCAAAAGATTTTCACACAACTTGTTCTTACTTTAGCTATCATCATGCTGAAAACATTCAATTTTCAAGACTTAATTAAAGTTCTGACACACTATGTTAGGTTATCGAAACAAGAAAATAAAGACAAACACTTTGGAGCTTGCCTGTATTACATTATTCTTTAATATAAATGACATAAAAGTTTTACAAATTAGAGAGGTTGACCTTGGAGTATTAGGAGTCTGCAGAAGATTCTTTTCAGGTGATGTTTTTATTGAGTATATGTTTAGCTCTGAAGATTGACAGTAGAAATGTGCAGCCTACCTTTGATGTGCTTGCTACCCACTGGTATGGGTTGAAGAATCCCAATTTACAGAGGGCTCCAAATCACTCTAAATAATACTTCTACAAATGATGTCTCAGCAATGTCCATAATTGCAGATATTTCACTTCATATATTTCTATAGTTATTATTTTATTTACAGCCTAAAATCCACAAATTCATCAGATGGAGGAGTCTGCATATCTCTACTTCACTTAATACCTTTGTTTAAAAACCAAAACAGTAAAGGATGCTGACAAATGTACAGTGCAGAACTAGTGAACAATGAACTGCTATGGTTTTGTGTTTAGATAAATACGTGAATTGATAACAACTATTAAACCTTTATACCATACTCTGCAAGACAGTAAAATCATAAAAACTGCTCTTGTGACTAAGTTGAGAGAGATTTGCACTAGACAAATTCAGTCATCGAGCTCCAGATATAGGTTACACATTTTTACTGCAGACTACTCAATATTTTGTTCATTAGGATGATGTAGGCTAATTCTGAATAACATTGCTCTAGAAAATGGTAAACTTTAAAGAACTATGTGTACAATATGAATTTATTTTATTTTTCCAAAAGTAATGACATTAGCAACAACTTTATTCGCCTCTGCTAAATAGATACATTCAGAATTATCTTAGAGTTATAGTGGATATTTTTAAACCTCCAGGGCTTGAAATAAATTGAAAGGAGGTAACTCTCACCTTCTCAAGTCTTAAGATTATTTGAGAGTCTTTTTTCCCTCTACTATTTTTCTTTTTGTGTGGCTATAAAAATAACCTCAATCACTATTTTTTTTTATATCATAATTTGACAAATATTTACTCTGAATTTCATATACAGTGGAATCTGAAAACTTGTAGCATTCAGCAAACTGAAGAATGCCACAGAAAGCATGCTGAAAAAGAAGGCTGATATAAATCAGTTTAAAGCACAGTTGGCAATTCTTTTTGATGGTATGCTCGCTCTTGTACATCTGTAATGTTTCGTTTATTCTACATCAATGGATCATCTCCACTTTAAATTGAAGTTTCTGGCATTTGGCGTTAATTGTTAGCAACGATTTTTTGAACAGGCCTATAACAACAGATACTTTAGCTGGCACACAACTGAACCCCATGTTTAGACATCTATTTGTAGTTTCCAATCTGTACTGCCGAGCGTTCGTGGATACATCGGAAAGCAGAGGGCTGGATTTCCCAGTATTGCACGGGGTTGCTGAAGAGGCTCACGCCGGAATAGCTGGCCTTTTTGGTGTTGTAGCCAAGAGGGCAAAAGTCGTTGATTCCAATGGAAGCAATTTTGTTGTTATGAAGATAGACCACCTGAAAAGCATAGAAGTACTGAAGTGAGAAAAAGGCCTACCATGGCAAATAAGATAAATGATTTCACATCAAATTCTTGATATCTGTTTTACATTATAGTAATACTATATCTTTTTTCCAAACAAATCCTAGACTGTTTACTTTTAGAAATACCTAGAGTACACCCATTTGAAATAATTTCTACATAAAGTGCAGAAACTGTGCTAGGCAATCTAATAACATTACTATCTGTTGGTTGTACTGTAACCAAAAAAGGAGTCAAAGTGAAATATAGAATGTATTTGATGCTAGTTGGTTTATCTCCAGCTCTAATGCTATCATTCTCATGAGTGCAACTACAGACAACTCAGAGCCAAAGTAATAACTAATGATGATTGAAAATAGCTGATAAACATTATTTTGCTACAGATTCACCATTTCTGAAGAATTTTCCCAAGATACATGCAAGGGGTGATTTACATTTCGAAGTCTTCATCCTTTGGAAACTTTCTTTCCTGTAAAATCTTAGTCTGGGTGAAGACACATTTAAATCACTTCCAAGAGGCAACATTTCTAGATATCTGGCCACAAGGACCTCAAAAATACTGGTGATATGAAGTGCCTATTGTGTCTATTTGCCCTCCTGATGGCACTGTTTTGTGAGATAACAAAAGAAAGGTTCTTGGGAAAGGTTGAAAAATATCACTTAGTAGAATTGAAAAAAAAATCAACAGAATAAATGTTCTTGGAAAGTATTTTTTGAGTAAAGAGGAAACCAAAGTACACAAATAAACCCATATCTGTTGCAGCCCCTCAGACCCATAGAGATGACAAATGTACACCTCCAGATCTATACACCTCCATAACCACCTTCACAAAAAATCAGAATGTCTTCCTATTTTATGCCACTTCCCCCTGACAATTCAAGAGTTTATGAAACTTCTATCAGGTTACCAATACCATGTACATTTCTGTTCAAGACTGCTCAAAACATACAAATACCATTAGGAATCTTACAACTTGCTCTCTGAGGCACTATGATAGACTTCACCTGTATATATTTGTGTTCACCCAGCCCACCGGGTACTCTGACAAGTTCGTTGTTGTTCAAGTGGAGCTCTCTCAGGTGAGGTACATTGTTAAGAGAGCCATTCTCAACTGAAGAAATACTGTTGAAACTGAGACCCAGTCTGAAAAAGTAAAAAAAAAAATACCAATAACAAGAAAACAGCAACAAAAATTCGTTAAGCTTCCCCACATAACCCTCCTCCTTGTGTTGATTGCTTCTCTACACTGCTGTTACAGAACAGACCAGGGTAATTTTTAGAATTATGTGTGAGCTAGGTAGAGCTAGTTTGAACAAATAAATTTAAAGAAGTTTGACATCTGATGTGAACAATCATAATTATCATTGTATCATTCAACTTGTGCTTATGATACTGAATACTCTGATGAGCTATATGACTAATCCCAGTGTAAATATGTACTGGGTACCTCCATAGGCACCAGTCTTTCTTTAAAAACTGAAACAATGAATAAGTGTTACTTCTATGGCTTTAGGGGCACTGTCTGCAACCTTCTTTGTCAAACTACATAACCCATGTTCCCAGAACTACTAAACTTAAAATTTCACCACATTCTTCGAAGATACTTAAATAGTTAGAGCCGTGTTACACATTGGAAACAGGAGCTCCGTCATACTTAAGGATCTCTTTAGCAGGACACAGAAGTAGGACTTACACATTTCTCCTAAATCTCAATCCAGAGTTTTCATCACAAAAATCATCTTTTCTTCTTTATACATACACATACAATTTGAACAATGTAGCTCTATCTTTGAATTTCTGTGTTAATACCATTCTGGTTTGCAATTACTGAACTACAGAAATTTTTCAAAAGACTCTCAAAGTACAATGCTCCATGTTTCAGGAAGGAATTTAGTGATGATACTTCAAGTGTTGTCATCACCAAGAATGTTGTAATCTGAGAAAATTATTTCTATAAAGACTAAACCTAGCTAATCTACTTTGCTCTGTTTTTTTTCCTTTAAAAAATAATATTTTTTAGTATTGAGGGTGAAAATGCTCTGAGATTTATTAATAGTTTAATCAATAAGAGAATTTAATATAAGTAACAAGGAACCTTGTGTTAAAATAATTTGCTATGGATAAGTACTTTTAAAGAAAATCTTTGTCACAGTTATCTAATAGCTTGTAATTCTCTGCAGCCTGTGCCAGTTTCAGAAGTCAGGATCTGAACCTATAATAAAATCACAGAACTGAAAATCCTTGTTTGACCTTTATGGCAGAGAGGTTTCCTGGTATTAACTAGTATTACATATAATTCAGTCTTGTCATACTCATTTAAACATTGCAATGTTTTCAAACTCTTAAATGGCTAAGGAGAGTTTAATGAGATCTCCCATCGACATAAGCAGGAATTTATTTCACTCAGAAATGAATTCACAATATCCCATCTCCTTGCTAGGATTTGGTAATGAAGAATTTTCATTAAAAAAATTATTAGAACAAACCGCCTTTTGAGTAGAGTATACCAAGATTTAGGAAATGTTGTGGGATGGGACCCTACAGAGCAATTCAGTCTGAAGTTCTACGAGACGCTTGAAAAGTACTTCAGTGATGGGCACTCATAATGAATGTCTTTGAAAGGATTGGAAAAAAAGCCCCACATTTTGCCAGAGGGTTATAAGTTGTTTGACACATATCTAAATATGCGCTCGCTACACATGCATTTCTACAAGCAGATGTGTCACACTTGGGAGAACAGTATGAAAAAAGCAGTGTGACTTTCATATTGGTCTGTTGAAAAACATATAATACCTTTGCACAGTGTTTTAGAGAAAGAATGAAATTGGAGGAGTCTGTATAGAAGTGGCCCTAAATCCCAGGAGCAGTGAAATTATATGTAATTACATCTCCACTAAATGTCTGACCAAAAAACTCTCAGTCACTTGGGACTATGCTTACAGGGAAAGACAATATTAGTGTGCTAAAGACGGTGATTAAGAGTGTTTGGAAAGAATATGGTCTTCATCATTCTTCCCATACGAAAAAAGAGAAAGAATTTGAAAATTACTCTTGCTTCATACATTGATATATTACTTCCTTCTATATTAGTGAATAAGTAACATTTTTCCAGTGTTTTAGTTGAACTGGTCCCAGTGTTCTAAATCATTGAAGAGCATAATCAAAAATATATCTAAGAACTGAAGAAATTCTCAAATATTTTTTCACCTTTTTTATCCAACATCCCTTGCTTGAGCATTTCCACCCTTTTTTTTTTTAAAGAAACCTCATTGTGCTCAACATCATCATTATTATGGGCTTAGGCTCACTGAGGTTAGAAAAGACCTCTAAGATCACTAGGTCCAAATGTTAATGCAGTACCACCATGTTCAGCACAAAACCATGTCCCCAGGTGCCACAACCACATACTTTTTGAACATTTCCAGGGATGATGATTCCACCACTTCCCTGGGCAGCCTGTTGCAGTGCCTGACTACCATTTCAGTGAAGAGATTTTTCCTAATATCTAATCCAAACCTCCCTTTGTTTGGTGCAGCTTCCACTGTATGGAGCTAGACAGTTTGAGTAAGCTTTAATAAGACATAGACATTAGTAATATCAGATGTGTAATGTGAACATCATCTTGGAGCTTTTTCCTGCATGTAATCAACAAAGTCTTTTTGGGTTTACATTGACAAGATTATTGTTTTTTCAGTGAAGCACTCTATGAAGTCTTTTAAAAGACTTAAGGGTAATTTTACAAGGAAAGCAAACAAATAAAAAGGACAATTATTGTACATCTACTAGAATTCAAGAACTCAAAAGACACTCAGAAGCAGACCTACACCAAGCTCTTGTGTGAAACATTTTGCAGTTAAAAGTACCTTAACATAGTCAGAAAAATTACCTGTTTCTCAAAGTTTAACTGTGCTTTGAGGCAGCTATTAGCCTGACTGTTGAGCTTGAGATGACATGAACAAGGATGCTTGACCCTGTCCTAATATCTCTGAAGACTTGGATGTGTAAATAAAAGCCGGGTTTTTGTCGGTTAAGGGACATGCTTCCCATTAGATTTATCCCATATGCTCTCCTGGAGCTCTTCCATAGCTCCCTCCTTATCTGCTCTGTTTTGTCCAATGTTCTCCTTGTTCCCCAACCTGTGTTCTGCCTTATTTCTCACCTTTACAAAAGAGGATTTTTTACTATTCTTAGGTTACCTGCTTAAGCACAGGGCAGAGAGTGGTTTAAGCCTTGGTGCCTGCTCTGAGCAGCTCCACATTTCCATGTAATGATCAACAGAATATCTTCTTTCTCCACACACTACAGCCACAATAGGAGCAGCCCAAGGTTAGATATTTTTAGGAGTCCATTGGCACTTGCTGTGTAAAACTTTATGCCCTAAGGCAGACTTCCAACAATGTTGTCCATGTGATGCTGCCTGTAGTGTTTCCAAGTGTGAATGTGGAAAAGCAGAAAAGCTATGTCATCTGCAGGACAACTCACACATCCCACAACACTCACTTCCAGAAATATAAATTGCTCTCTACCTGAGCAGTTATCATATTTTCTTGGTTTTGGAGGCTTTCTTTATCATTTCTCTTAAGAATTCTACATTTTATACTATACCTCTGTTATAAACAATAACTGCTCCATAGTTCTCTAACCTATAATTTTATTATTTTAATTTTTCCATTAAAACCCAGAACAGTATTTTTTTTTAAGTTGGTGTTCAAATATGAACATAAAACATAAGATGAAATATCTTAATTTATAAGCTCTAGAAAGCTGTTCTAAGCTTTTTCTCTTGGAATTTCCAGATAAATAATAAGTGTTAAATTACTATATATTTCATTGCCTTGAATTTCTGTCCAAACTACTATAAACAGTGGTAAATTTAACTCCTGTTACTCAGTAATCTTTCTCTGATTACTGTTTTCTGCCCTCATTATGGCAAGTAGAATGATTAAGAGGAAAATCCATTAATTAGATCCAGTAATATGATTAAAAATATGATTAACAGTCATTTTCATCAATTAAACTATTTTCATAGCAAATTTTAAAGTATTAAATAATTAATATAACTTGTAATAAAGGCCCATTTAACTATGATACATGGTTTTTGATGTGAATGAATTCACAAAGAATTCTGTATAACTGCTTTTCGGGAATTCTTACATTTTCCTACAGTCAGAAAAACTTATTCAACAACATATTCACAGATTAACAGAGTTAAATCACTCTGACAGTGACACTTTTTTCATTTAAATATTCCAACTTTTTTAAAAAATCATGTTCCTGCACTCATTGCAGACTTGCATTTCTTGAGAAACAAAGGAACCACTGTTAAAAGAAGTTTTGGTTCCCTTGTGCTTTTTTCCTCAGTTTCGAGGCAAATTCCATGAACAGTGCTGTGTCCTAAGAAAACTACATAAACCAAAGATGGACATACAATGAAAGAAACATATAATTTAAAAAATCTAATTGTTCTCCCTTTTTTTTTTTTTTTAATAAATTAAATAAACAGTTGTCCTGTGCATGCATCACTCATAAATGAAAACAGATGAAAAGTTTTGTCAGGGAGAAGAAAGAAGGGTTTAATCTTTTCAATCAGTACAAAAATACTTAGAAGCCTTTCCTGCTAAGTTATGACTGTTTCAATGGTTCTAACTCTCATGAAGACAAGACTGATGTTCTCTGTGTCTGTGGTGCTTGCAATTGCAACTAATATCTTATATGTAAAGAAGAAACTAATTCTTACTTTGCCAAGTTGGTGAGTCCAGAGAGACTTTCAGCATCAATCTTGCTGATTTTGTTGCCATCAAGGTGAAGTTCAGTAAGGGATGGAGGAAGGCCTGAAAGAGAGAGCACCATCAAATTGCTTCTGATTATACTGGATTATTATTTTTTTAAAAAAGTCTTGTATCATACCAAGACTCTTTTACAGTTGACACAACATTTTTTTAAATATGCCCAAGAACAATTCACTACGTGAAACAAAGAACTTTCACAATCATGAAAACTGAATACAGTTAGTAACAATTTATCATGAAATAAGACCAATCTTCTAGAATAGTTACAGAACGGTTAACTCTTGAAAAATACCTAAATTAAATTCTTCTCAGATATTATTTCTAGCCTTCATTATTATGTAAATGGAACATATATAATATTGTAAGAGAAATAATTATCATTTTAGCCAGACTGTCCACATACATAAATGTACAAACATTTACCACTTAGTAATAGCACAAGTAACAGCAGTGGAAAATGCAATTTTATGGATGAGGTAAAATATTTTTGATGTTATTTTAGTTGGGGCACATACTAGTTTACAAACTCTGTTTATCGGGGAAAAAAAAAAAGAGGAATCATATTTTACCTATCTGAGGTCCCTCAAAGGAACATCCAAAACAGGAAATGTGGGAAGAAAAAAATAACAACCAGAATTAACTTTCAAAAAGTTTTCAGCTATTTCAAAACAATCTGTTGGCTGAAATATGAATAAATTTAATATAATTTCCTCTGGATTTGAACCATTTTGGTTTGTTTGTTTTGTTTTCAATAAATTGCAATGAAGTTGTTCTTATTTTGTAGAAATTTGTAATTAAGTAATTCTAAAAATAGCAAAGGTTTCTGTTTTGTATATGGACACTATTTTTGGCTTCAAACCCACAGACTTGTGGTGGGTTGATTTTATGCTTGTAGAACTTCAGTTAATTCTACATGCATTTACGTTTGTGTAACATTGATCAGGCTCAATAACCAGGGTTGGAGGTTGAAAACATTTTTCCACTTTATATTTCAGCTATGAGACAAGAAAAGCAAGATAACATAAAATGACTTTTTACAGTGCACCTTTCATGGAACTTCTCATAACAGAAAGCCAAAATTTTCCTAACTAATAAAAGTCATCTGATCAAAAAATGTAGTCAAACAATAAGTACTCTAAGCACTAAGTTAAAGGATTTATTTTTTTTTTCCCAAAAGACCAGAAGTCACTATATTACACCTGTGCAAATATCTGAAATATTAATAGAATTTCTTACCTTTTGGGATGCTAGTAATGTTGGTGTCTGCAATACGGATGTAGGAGAGCCTCTTCATTCCCTGAAATGCTCCATTTTCAATGCCTGAACTCTTGATTGGATTGGTGCCCAGTTCTGCCAACAAAATATTGTTGTGAGCTGTGCTGCAGTGTAGGTACCAATATTCTTCAGGTCAAAGCTAATTTGGAGTTTTAATGGAGGTTTATTATTACAATTTATTGGAGTATTTCTTGGCTTTCTACATATAATCACTGATCAAACTAAAAACAACATCTTAAAAAAACACCGAGTTACTTTTGTTATAATTTCTCATGCCCATACCTAAGACAATCACTTGATTCAGTCCATTAAAGACAGCTTTCCTCAATTTGGAGATCTCATTCTCATGAGCCCGTATCTCCTGAAGAGACTTTGGCATGTTTTCTGGGAGTTCCTTCAGGTTGTTCTTGGACAGGTAAAGTCTTTCCAATTTCTTCAGAGGAGCAAAAGCTAATGGGCTTATTTTGCTGATTTTGTTGTTGACAAGGATCAGTGCCTGTGGAGTAATAATGAACAATATCTCAGATGATCACAAGGGAAATTACTTTTGTAGTGAAACATTTAAAAATTATTATTTTATAGTGCCTTTTGGTGTCTTTTAATAGCAAATTTGGTGAGCTGAAGAAAATACAATGCATTACTAAAAAAAATAGATTATAAACTTCTGAAACAGTAAAAGTCCTATAGAACAAATACGAGTGTTATATCATTACTGAGATTGCCATGCAGTATCTGTTAACATCCATAATTTATGTTCAAGAATGAGTACAATAATTCCATTTGAAAGCTGTGAAGAACAAGACAGTCACAAGAAATTATTATAATTTTTATTTGGTTGGGTATTTTTTTTTCTGATTTTGTTTATTCTGAGGATACTGTAATACCTTACCCATCATCACACAACCACTCTAACCAGTTTCTCCTGAACAGGAAATTCTATGACTCAAGAGAGTGAATGCATAGCCCAGCTCAATAAAAATGTGCGTAACATCACCTTGTTCCTGTTAGTCTTATAAGACTGCACTTACTAGATTTCTGTCTGATAACAACCTCTTTATTTTGCAGATATATAAGCTGTCCTTTTGGTAAGTGAAACCTTGTAAGGGGAACAATTTGAAGAATCATGCTCTAAGTCCTGCAGTTAGGAATCATGGACCATACTCACTTTGCCTTCCATGTAGGTGCCTAATCCAGTTCCACAACTGTGATACCTAGACTCAGAGTAACTCTAAGCCAACTAGTTCTCTATACCACCAGGGGAGAAAGGCCTCCATGAAAGCTCTGTTACCTGTAATAGGTGTTCTCCTCATGCCTCTGAAATATTACATTACTTCTAAGTCTCTTATTGATTAATTAACCATGACACAAAAAGGGAGAAGAAAGTCCCCTTACTGCCAGAACATAACACAGTAATGTAAAGTATTTCAGATATAATAGATACTTGAATGACTTTTATTATTCCATCTGTCTGATATCTCCTTATGAGATTTACAGTGTGGCATGTTTGTACAGAGATTTAAGTAGAAGAGGCCATATAAATATAGATATAATATCTACTTATATAGGTATAATATCTACTTATATTTATTATTAGAGAACAGCTAGAGAGTATATTTTTTCATTACCTCCAGTATGGTAGTTTCAGAAACAGAAGACAGAAGTTGTTGTATATGCTATAATTAACATTCAGATAATGTCAATACATTTTCAATATTTTCAGAATTACACTTTAGTCTGTTTTTTGGAGGAAAATGGAGCATTGAACTCATTCCACAATCTGTTAAGTCTTAAAACAATGACAAAGCTATCAGCCTCTGTGACAGCACCTCTCCATCCTGGAAACTGAAAGAGAAGCTAGAAGATGGTTTGAAATGGTGATGGATGTAAGGTTTTTCCCCTAAGGGACTCCTCTTGCAGATCATCCTGAGCAAAACAAGTAGTGTGTACATGGTTTCATTGAGTGCATGTAAAGCTGAACATATCTGGTTTTAATTTTGTATGCTAGCTAGAAATAACTCATATGCAAGAGTACTTGCCTAACAATAAGCCTCTCCCAAAAGAAAAATTTTGGTCAGTGGAAGCCATGGCCCCAACTCTCTTGTATTTGGTCCTGTACTATAAAAACTGAGAACACATGAGTACTCATTGGGTGTGATTGCCGAAATTGTGATACAGATGTAGATTTTACCTGCAGTGAAATACAGCTACCTGTACAGTATTAGGACATGGCAAAGAATTCAGTTATTTAGAAGTGGCACAGTTGGAATTATGCAGATTAGTCTCTTACATTGTTTTTATTTCAATAATTGAATGTGCTACTGCTAATTGTATTGTTCTTTATTTTTATTCATTTCACCATGGATTTCTTTTCCAGAGATCTCTGGACTCATCTTATGAGCACTTGAAATTTTTATCCTGCATCCTGCTTTGTACTGCTTTGTTATTTGTATCAGCTAAAATTCTGCCTTACATTTTAATTTTTTTTTTCTTTTGATTTCTTTTAACTTTGTTACCTTTTCCATAAAAATGTTTGGGCTACATTTATCACAACTGATGTTTTGGTGTGAAATATTTCTCGACAGAAATGGGTAGGTATACATTCAGCTAGGCATGGTAAATATTCTCTGAGTAGTGGATTGTTACGTCTCTTCAGAGCAGTACTGATACCCCTGACCAAATCCAGAAGTTATCTAGGTACCTAGGATTAATCTGTTCTGCTTTTCCAATGGTTTCTCCTGAATATGTTCATGCTATCTTGGGGAAACACACTGGACTGTTGTTCTGTTCCAACTCTTAAGGAGTCTCTCACTTAGAAATGATGGTGTCTATGAAAGGTATGTTTAAAAATACTAATTTCACAATAGGAACAGATGTTCAGCACTATAAAGCGGGAAGGTACCACAAGTTAGAGTTTACAAATTTTTTTGTACTAGAATATTATTTCCCACTTAGACCTGTGTCTGCAAGTCCCTGCTCCCAGTATTTTAAACTTGCACTATTTGTCCTCATTGTTGTGCAGCTGTAAAGAAGAAAAAATAAACCCATACACTAAAGTTTGCAGGAGAATTTTACTGTCTCCCAGAGCAACAACAAATGATGAGGATAACACACCACTATAGCACCTGGCAAGCCATAACCCTGAATTCCTTTTCCACTTTACAATAACTCTATTATATGTAATTCTTAAAGAACTAAGTTATTAGCCTTGGAGCAATGCTATTTACTTTCCTCAGAATGTGACCCGTATGGTTTGCATGTAACAAAAGCTAAACCAAACCAAAATAAAGTAAAATTAAAAACTCAGGGGATTTAGAGGTCAATGAAAACAGGAACTAGGGGAGAAAAACCTAGGGAAAACATCTGCAGGCAGTGATTCTGAGGAATGGATCTTAGGCAAAAATGGGTCACATGGACCAGATATCCTGAATAAAGCCCAGATGGCATGATGGGATATTATATTCACTGTGTTAAAGGACATATGACATTTTTGTACAGGGCGAGAAGTACTTGGGCAGAAAAATAAGGGTCAACCTGAAAGTGCTCAAAATGCTGATGCCCTTAGTCAGGCATCACTTGCAATGCTGCAGGTATGAAATGATTTGGCAGAAATCTGACAATATAGAACAGAAAGTCACAGGAATCAATACTTTTATTTGAAAATTGACACTTTTATTTGAAAATCGACCTTCTTCCACACTTTCATTTTTAGTGGAGGAAAAATTATGTTTAATTTAAAATAAATATAATCCCCAATCCCTACGTCCCCCTCAAAAAAATTGACCAATTAACAGTACAAAAGGATAAGCATACAACTATGCAGCTTTCAACATGATCTGATATGGGTACAATGACATATAGCCTTAGGTAGGAAAAAGAGGCAAGAAATAAAGAGAAAATAAAGAGGCACAAATACATCAAGTATTAACACACCACTATGTCAGACTTAGAAGGTTAGTAGCAATTTCCCATGGATAAGAGAAAATTTAACTTCCATCCTCATTTTCCTTAGATGAAACCTTCTTCCTTTGTCATAATATAATGCGTATACTGTACAGTAAACATTGACTCTCTTATAAGATTGCACCACATTATCATGACCAGCAGTTTAAGTGGTGTTCAGAGAGAAAAAAAATCCAAGCTTTGCTCCAAAGATGACTTTCTTTTTTACTGAAACACCTCTGGTATTTCTGTAGTCAGGAAAATAAAAATAAAAATCACTGAATGACAGGAATAGATGCTGCCTACATTGAAGTCAGTGGGAATCTGGCCATTTAGCTCCCTCTGACCTGATTTCTACCTCAAATATTTATTCCCAACACAAAAAGGAGGATTCACAATTCAGGAGAATTTTGGAACCCTTGTTGGCAGGCTTTTGCCAGAATACACCCTGACAAACTGCAGAGGGAGTATGTGGCAGTCAGGTTGGAATTAGCATAGGGTTGTTCTTCTTGGGGTTACTAAAACTTACAATTTTTGCCCTATCTGGGGAGGATGGGGTGCAGGGGATTGAATTTTTTTGGTGTAATTTCATTATATGAGTGTCTCAGGGGACTGTTCTGTAGGGTTTCAACCTCAGTTCATATTAATTTAGTATAGTTTGAAGACAGAGCCTTGCTAAAATCAGAATTAATCTGTAAAATTGTCAGCAAACTTTTATCATCCATAATACATAGTGATACACCTGTTTTGCCAGCTGGGGATGGTACTCTTATCTAACATCAATTTTTACTGATGTATGCATCCTTCAGGGTTGAAACTGAAAACTCAATCCACTGACCCAAAGGAATTTCTTTAATTTCCTGGGTTATGTATTACATTATTACCTGTTTTTCATTACGGTGCTGCTAGGAACAGTTATGCCTTGAGAACTGTAAGCTCAGGAGACAGGAATCTCAATAAAAATAATAATAAAATTAATCTCTTTTGTTTACCTTATGTTTTCAGTTATTAAGTCGTACTCATAACCTGGACATACAGTCAAGGTTTTCTTCCAAATTGTTAAGAATTTATGTATACTTATGGGGAAAAAAAACACCAAACAACCCAAGAACAAAAAACAAAACAAAACAAAACAAAAAACAAACAAAACAAAGCAAAAAACGAGAAACCTCAAAACCCCTAAAAACAGAACTAGAACTTAACATTTTTCTCTAATTATCCAAACCTAGTATCAAGAGGACATAACTAAGAAAAGCAAGGAAAAACACATGACATGGAAGTAACAGGGTGAATAAACTGTGAAGGAAGGAAATGGTAAGGCACTGAAGAAAAAAAACCAGTCAGTACAAACAAAAGAAACCTGTGGAAAGCAGATTGATCACATACACAGTACCTTGTTGAATAATCTCACAAAGCAAAGGAGCCTGCTGCAGACCTAGTTTCCCTGGCCTTTGAATTCTCCCAGGTAACTCTCATGCAACATGACTTGCATAGATGACAAGGGAGCAGGTGGCTCTACATTTTCCTTTTTCTTTCAACTCTGTCTTTGTCTGCTATGACAAGCATTTTTTGTCATTCATTAAGTTTATTACAGTTGACCTGATTGTTTTATTGGATTTTATTAAAATGTCCTTTTTTCACTAGCTTAGTACGCTGAACCTTGCCAGAATTTTAAGGACCTCGAAGTATCCTGTCCTGTTTTCCTCACATGAAAAGATCTTTATCCACCATACAAGAAAAAATGTTTTCTGTGCATGTGGTTTGTTGCATGCTTCTTTCAGTGGAAAATCTCATTGTGTGTTAAGTACAATGTAAAGGAGAGTCTGAGGAAATGAAAACTCTCTAAAGGGAGTGTAGTGTTTTAGAAAAATTAATTTCTTTTCCCCTTAGAATATGTGTTAGAAATCTAAAGCTGCACCACTGGGAAAAAAAAAAAAGTAAATTTTAAATAAGTCTCTCTCAGTCCTGCCATTGATGATCTTGGGAATTGAGTTCAGAGGTAGGATGTGGACAGAGACATACGTCTTTTTTTTTTAATAGTATGAATTTTTATAATATGATAGTGGTTACTGATTCTTCATTCTGTGATTTACAGAGAATAAGTGTTTACTCAAATTCTTTTCATACCTGGTAAAAGGGAACTGAAGCTGTAAGGAGTCATCAGAAGACTGGATTATTGAATTAGCATTTTTTGATCTCTTAGGAGTTTTCTGTATCCTTGAAAATTTTCTTAGACTTTTGTTCAGGTTTGTTTTATTTGTTTTGGGGTTTATTTTGTTTTATGTTTGATTGTTTGTTTGTTTGTTTGTTTTTTAAGGATGGCATGAAACTTTTTAATGCAATACATTGTTTTTCCACTTGTTATTACTACAAAGACCATTTCAGTGTCTCTGCCTGTACATTTAGTGTTGATAATCCTTTAGTGTGAATATGGTCATAACCTAAAGTTCCAAGTTTCAATATTTTATCTCTTTGGTCTTTTCCTTCAGCTCAATTAAAACTGGTTTTTGTACTGTTGTATGCACAACCATGGCTTTGCATAGTTCTGCTAGTTTCAAGTAAACAATGTTCCATTTGATTTCGGGCCAATAGTGCATTCATCTTCTTTCACTATACTAGCACTGTGACACTGAAAAATTCCTATTGGAAAAGCATGCAGTCACTATTCTGTGTTTGTGCTATTCTTATAGTGATCTAACACAGAGTAGCTTCTTTTACCTCTTTTTCCAGGTACCAAGCATTATGTTGCTTTGCTTTGGCTTTGCCACACAGCATGCAACTCCATGTGCTGTTTGTATAGACTCCTCCTTTACTCTGCATGAGGGCTTACTCATGTAGTATTTTGGATTCTTTATTGTGTCCATGGGGTCAAAGCACTGAACTCCATCCAGAAATGTCAGCCTGCCTGGAAAATTCTAACCGTTTCATAGAAATAGAAGACTTTTTTCCTGGCTTTTCCAATAGCTTTCCTGTCTGACTTTTTTGCCACAGGTCTAAGTCATAAGCAAGTTTTTTACATAATATCAGACAGTTTTCTGAAACCACAAGGCTCAGTTCTCAGCCCTTAAAAAGGACTGCATTCAAATTTTCCCTTATTCTGTCAAGTCCCCTGGTTAAAAAAAAAAAGTAAAAATCTTATATTTCAATTTCAAATAGAGCAACGTCTCACTGAGTTTTTATAGTACAACAATAATATTTTAGCCACTTTTTCCTGGATAATTTAAAACTATAAAAATATCAGGTGCACTATAACTGTTGACTCTGATGTTTCCTGGCAGGAATCTATTATTTGTAGGTAAATATTCTTTAGTTGCATCCTCTTCTGATTGCTTGCCATATTTCCACAGCTGAAAATTTAACTGTTCTTAGTAATCTACTTAGGGAAATTTTCAATACAAAGAACATTTCGGTAGGTTCTAATTTCTCTTTCATCTCTAGTGCTGTGTACTCTTGTGTTGTGTAGCAAAAGCAGAGACTGAAAGAGAAGCCATGGGCAAGTTACAGGTACATCCTTTCCTTTTTTCTCTACTTATTCTGGGTTTTAGTACAAGTTGAACCTTAGGTTCAACCCAACCTGTTCATGAAAATCTCTTGTAAAACTATGACACTTGTTGATGACAGCTATAAGGGAGGTATTTAAATGGATTATTCAAAAGTAACAAACTGTATATATTGCTAATTTTTTTCAAGATCCATGAAAATTGGTGTTTAAGGAATTGTTCCCTTAAGTGATCACTTCATGAAATGAGTTAACTCCAGTTTCTGATTTACTGATTTTTTGGAACAATAATGCTGTTAAGTTTTGTAAATCTTACCATTTTAGTAGAGTACAAGAAAGCTTAGTAATGTCTAAGAAATTTTGAACATCCCACTGTCAAGTGTGACCTTAACCCAAACCATGTTTTATCAGGAAACAAGATTTAAAATCCCATACATGTTATATATATATATCTCACACTCAAATATCTTTAAATAAATGTGATAATAGAGCTCTGTCAAAAACAATACTTTCAAGTTTTACTTTCTAAAAATAATATTACCTTTTCACTATCACTCTGAAAAGTATTTAATTGAAAGTTGGCGAATGGGAGTCATTCCCAGATAATACATAGGGATATCCCTGCTGAGAGCAAAGATGGTGCCTAGTTACATAAATGTACTGCATGGCTAAATTATTATTTTGGGGAGGAGATCATAGAATCAGAGCATGGTTTGGTTTGTAAGGGGACCTTGAGAGAGTTATTATTTGCTCTAGAGTAAATCCAGGAAAATTGCAGTTCTGAAGGTTATTTGTTAAAATTTATGTTAATGTATGATTTCCAGTGGTCCCTAAGGATGTACTGAGTACTTTTGTGAGTACAACAAATAATCTCTTCCCTGAAGAGTTACTTGTTTAATACACTATTAAACTGTACCTGTTGTAATAAAAGAATAAAAACAAAAAAAAAAAAAAACAAAGAAAATCCCAAAGAGTTAACTAAATAAATAAACTAGACAAACAAATAAACTAGCAGGACATGTAACCGAGACCTGAGCTGAGTGCCAAGCGGGTAGAAGTCGCAGGAAGCAGTGATTTTCACCTGCAATACCATGCTCTGACTTATTTAATGCAGTGTCATGAAGATTTGCCAAAAGATTAATTTCACTGATAAGAATTTTGTCTCTTTTATCACCGTGTAGATAATCATCACTGAAAACACAGGACTTCTTTCCAAGGTGTTAGAAAACCAAAACAAATGGGCAGGAATTACGGTGCCTACAGTGTTTGTAGCCAAGGAGAGGAATTGAAAAAAAAGTCTGGGGAACAACTTGTCCCATTCTTAAACTTAGCCCACTGAAATGTGATGTGGAAGAACAAGTTTTGTTGACTTTAGAGGTTATCTATGGAACTACATCCAGTATAGACACCTATGCTAAAATTAGGTTACATGAATCTCATCATCCTTCACTCATGCAAATCCCTTCTCCATGGATAGACTGGCATTTTGCTTATTTCCAAAAATTGTTCAAAAATTACCTTCTTGAAACAAAAACTTACGAGGCAATTTGGAAGGAAATAAGGAGGCAAAATTTTGCAGGATTTTTTTTTCCGAAGTATAAGTGGCTGAATGTAGATTCCTGGGTGAAACGGTGCTTCTTTAGGTGATCATATTGGCACCAGTAATGGATAAAAAGTGAGAGTTAGTGAGAGTTGGCTTCTTGTTGAGGAGAGGAGAGGAGAGGAGAGGAGAGGAGAGGAGAAAA
>VZRZ01002847.1:252412-286311 GCA_013398175.1 Climacteris rufus
AACAAAACCAAAAAACAGAGAGAAGAGAAAACATATAGAGCCAGAATCAAGTGTATCATCTGAAACTGGAACATCAGTAATTCAGGTGGTGATGCAAGACCTGTCTTTTACTTCTACACTGGCAAAAGATACTGTTTTTTGTTAATATAAAGTAGTCTACATCCAGGCTAATATTTTTTTCTTGACAATTTTTCAAGAGTGTTTTCTAATTCTTGGGTTCTTGATTTAACAATTTTACAGAATGTACTGGGCCCATGGCTTTAATTCAAGTTTTCTTAACTTCCACGACATCCCCCAAATTGTATCAAAGAATATATAAAAAAAATAATAATCCATGGAAAATTTATCACAAAACAATGCTAGCAACATTGGTTTATTTTTCCTTGCCTTAATTTTATCACACATAACTTCATTAATCTGAAATTAAATTGCATAGCCTCTAGTGGTCATTGACCTGTTTTAGCAGTTTGATTCTTCAAGAGTGATGTATCCTTTTCACCACTGACATCTACCCTAGACAGGATGAACTACTGCATGGTCAGCTGCCTAACTCACCCCATGTCTGTGAAAGGAAACCAGATGACTCTTAGACACTTAACATCACCTGAGATCACTCCTCAGAGTGATTACAGAGAATACCTGTAATATTTCATACGTATCTTCTAGTCTGACCTCCAGCATGTTAAGTGTATTTGAATTTACCCAGTCAGCACGTGGCAAGCCCAATTACTCAAGCTTGATGACAGCCTAAATTATATTTGGCTAAAGAATGCGGTCTAAAATGGCTTTTAGTCTTCAGTTTTAAGGCCAGGGTTGGTGATGTAGAGGCTATTTGCAGTATAAGTGACAGTACACTTTCACAGATTTCATGGCTCCTTTTTTAATGATAATAATTTTGTTAAATGATCCAGTTCTGTGAAGCCAGGGGATTTCATGAGATTATCAGTTTGTATTAAACTTAAAAGGAGTAAGTCTTTTATCCTTATTGTTAGAAGAAAATAAATACATAAAATATGAAATAACTTGTCCTAAGGTCTCATTGAGGACAATGTAAATTCACATTTTTTTTTTAATTCAAAAATTGTATTTGTGTGTATCTGGTCATTTAACTACACCTGCTTTCTCTTATTGAGTGCTTAGGAACCTATAAGATTTGGAGCTAAGCATTTAGCTTTAAAGATTATGTTTTTGAAAAGTTGGTAAACATTCAAATAATGGCAGGGATTTTAAAGCTAAGTACATAATAAAAAGTGTTTTCTTGAACTCATAAAATTATTGAGACTGACTACCAGGGAGGAATGTAATAGTTTTCTTTAAAAAGACTTTATGTTGACAAGAGTAGTTCAAATCAAGTTATATTGCAAAGGAGATAGTTTCCTGTATCATGAGAAATGAGGTTCTCACATGGAGTCATGATCATGGAGAAGATGGGTGCTCAGATATTTCTGGAAGATTTCATACAATGAGATAAATTATCTTTTGTCAACAAATAAATTGTCACGTTACCATGGTTCAGGTGTTGAAGACCCATCAGTTAATATATTGGGACACTATGTGTTCAGATAAACTGCCTCATGTTACCAGATCCCAGTGATAATGCTTCATATATCTCAGAGTTTTTAATCTCCTGATCTCACAGTGTTTTTCAAACACACACTCCAATGTCCATGCTGAGCTCTAGAGTACTTTTCTTTACTTAAAGCTGGAGAAACCCTGCATTTCTGAACTGTGAGCAAAATTCTAATTTTAGCCATAATACTGCTTGAACTTTGATTGTTGATATCTCTCTCACACACACCTTTCAGAAACCACAAAACTTTCACGAATGGTCCCAGTAAGAGAGATGGAGAGTCCCCTCCATTATGTCCTGTAAGGTCTCCAAGGAGGGTGATCTCATTGCATCCTATGTAGAGAAACTTCTCATTTAGAAGGGGCTGCCAGACTTATCTGAAGATGAAATAAAGCTCTGACCACCACTTCTGAATGTGCTTATTAAACATTCTGCATCTGCTGCAGGGATGAGTAATCACACATGCATCCTCTTGCCTACCAGGGCACACTGGGATGAACTTTACTTGAGACTCCCTTTGGGAGGATGACACTTTCAATGGAACTGTTAATCCTTGCTAGGGTTTTTATGAGGCATGTTTGCCTGGCCAACTGACTACACATCTTCCCTGTACCTATTACTTTGAAACAGGAAGAGCAGCCTCTGACCAGCTATATCAGCTACTCCCACCTGTATTGTGCTCTAATAAGGAAGATGTTTGTGATTTCTATTGAAAATTTGAATATAGCATAGTAGTGCCTTATATCTAAGTATGACTAAAAAATGAACCTGTGACTCCCTTTTCACAACAGGAGGCAGATTCATAAAAGGCAGCACTTTTATAAAGATAACACATTAGCCTTCCTTGATGAGATTCTTGAGCCTGTTGACAAAGGTAACACTTCTCGTGAAAGGTAGGCACACGGAATTCTGCTTGTGATCCAGCAGTAACACAACTTAGAGAGAACACTTTTTCAGGATGTGAGAAGGCAGCATTCTCCTTCCTGCCAACTCAGCTCTTGGCTGGGAAGCAAAATAAATTAATTTGTAGGTGTGTACTTAGGAAGATATGACTGAAGTTTCAAAGTACAGGAATGCAAAAATTCAGCTGACAAAAGTGTAATTGGACCACTGGACATTTTTAAACTGTTTTTATTGAATTTGGATTTTTTTTTTGTTTTTTTTTTTGTTGTTTTTTTTTTTTGTTATTCCCATCCAGCGCTCATGAGAAAAAGGGTTAACCTCATGTCTGGACTCTGGATCCAGTAGTTCTCCTGTGGTTTATTCACATAACCTTGTGTCAGATAGTTGTTTTTTCCCTTGTGAAGTAAGACTCTACAAATAACGAATGACCTTTTAGTCACAAAAGAAACAGGCTGAGGAGGAGGAGACCTCTCCATATGTTGCCCATGTTAGGGTCCTCCAGCTGCCTTGCTCTAACGTGTCCCCTGCACCCATGGGCTTGTGGCTGTAAAGAGCCCTTCTGTGTCAGAGAGTGAGCAGGAGAAAGTTTCAACTTTCCTTTGTGGGACTTAATTTAGTAAGGTCTTAATATGTCCTTGTGAGGAGTCTTATTGTTGCCTGAAGTTTTTCCTCAATTAGTACCCAGGGGAGTAGATGACTAAATTTGATAATTTTGGAGGATGAATGTTGTTAATTTTGTTGGGTCAGAAATGCCCAGAGCTGAAAGGAGAGGCAGGCCAGGAGCAGTAGTTAATAGAGAGGCAGAACTGTCATTGCTGGTTTCATGGCTCCTATGTGCAAACCAAGGACATCCCACAGCTCAGGAACACGTTGAGGTCACCTCCATAGTTTGCAACAAAAGTCCAGCAACTACCTTTCCTCAAGTCAATAGGTCGGTATGATTTTGCCTGGATCTGTCACAGAAGCAAATTCAAGGCCAGAAGAGAGTGGAGGACAGGTTTGCCTGTAAGCTGGGGGCACACAGATGTCCTGTCCCTGCTTTCAGGGCAGCCATCAGACCTGTGTCCTCATGAGTTTCCCACTTGGGCCACAACCCATCAAGCCATATGCACCAAGGATAGGTGAAACTTAATGCCAAGGCTGGCACTGAATGATTATTACTTCCTTGAGCTCTGCCAGGAAAACATTATTTATTTATTTTTCAGGGCTGTACATTTTGAGCTTAGGGAGAACTCTTTTCTGTCATACCCAAAGGCTGGATGTTATTGGCCCAGCTGCTCCAAAAGCACGATCTTTTCATTGCATGATATGCAGCTTGTGGGTTTAAAGCAAGCTCAAAATATATCTGTTTCTTTTCACCCCAATTGAAATTATCTGGAAAACACTGACCTGGGGCCTTAATTGTTGTATTTCTGAGTATCCTTGTCAGTATAGGACTCTATTAACCCTGAAGTATCTTATGCAGTGGACTGTAGTACAACCCTTTGTAAACCATGTGCATGTGCAAGAGAACGGCATGACCACGGGAACAGCTATAGCAGGAAAGGCTCCCTGTGTGAATGTATCTACTTTTTTACCAAGTGAAAGCTTGGTAGAATTGAAGCAGACTGAGAACAAGTTCCCAAAAGAACATAAATTCCATCACCATTTCTAAGTGTAACAACAACAAACCAAAGACTGTCATAGCATGTGGGGCAACCTCCTCGCCACTCCCCACTCCACATTTGCCACTCTCTTGTACTTAAATGGCAAAAGAAGAAAATATCTTTCCAGAGGGACAGTACTGTGGAAGCTTTATGAATACATGTCTAAGTTAGCCTGCACTCATTTGTACAACTTGGCTTGCATTGTTCACTGGGTCTTTGCCAAACACGACTGTTGCATAATTATGTGGCTCACTTTAATAAATTCACAGAAGTTTCTAGGGTGTAACTAAAGTTTTCCCCTCCTTTCTGTAATTATAAAACACACACCACAATGAGACCTGAGTCTTAATTGGTGGATTTGTGCCATGATTTACAGTAATTATCAAAGCCAATTCTATAACATAGGAAAATAGAAACATCCAGCTATATGTTTAAAGAGCTGAGAGAAGGCTTTAAGAAAAATCCTCTATAAAATCATGAGAAGTTATTTCTCTGTCCCATGAAAAAATTCTGTAATTTCCTTGTGAGCAAAACCAATTTTAATTGATTTTCTGCACTTTACACTAACTCATACTGAATAACACCGGTTTGAACCACGAGCAGTCTCATTGAAGTCAACTTCATTGCTTGAGACTTCTGTATGAAAAGCCAAATACAGTGATGGCAGACATGGCTTCATATCCTGCTGCTCCAACTGTGCACACAAGCCCTTGTACATGAGGGAGTAAGGGAAGTTTGTGAAGAAGGTTCTCACGATTTTGGCTTGTACAGTGTCTAACAAAGATATTTAATAAGGAACTCAGAATGTGTTCATTGTTTTGGAGTGTTTCCAAGCTCTTTCCTCCAAAGAACTGGTTCCAGGATATATGATTCAGTTGGTTATTCCATGCTTATGTATTCCAGTGGAAATTAGATGACTTTTGTGTTGAGGTACTAGAGAGTATGATTAAGGGTGTTGGATCTTGGACCGTGCAATTTAAAACCTTTCAAAATGTTTCCATTGCCACATCTGACCTCACTGGAGTTATTTAATATTCATCTGAAGGAATAGCTTGGAAAAGTTATTTTCTCTGCAAGAGAAACCTGTGGTCATTCAAAGAACAAATGAAATGTACATATTCATAATACACATTAAAAAAATCAATCATTCTTCGTGATCACAACAAATTGTCCATCTTGTCAGGACTTTATGGACTACTTTGTGCAGCAAATTCTAGTTAATAGTAGCTGTAACATATTTGAAAAAAAATGGTTATGGAGTGACAGAGTATAGCAGCCTCACTGTCTCGGCTGCAAACCAGTGACTAGAATACAAGTACAGAATCTATGAAGATAATCTTTGGCTTACCTAAGTCAGAGCATTGCACCACACGAAGATGGCACTGGCAACGGAAGGGGCACACTGGTCCAAATCCAGATATGACGGGATCATCTGTTGGAGGCATGTCGGCTGACCCTTCATCCTCCAGCATAAAGTCAAAGAGGCCCTGCTGGTGGAACGGCTTGGCCAAGCATGCTGGCAGCAGTAGGATAAAGAGGAGAGCCAGCCTCTTCATGCTTAGTTCATGGACTCCCAGCAGAACCTAGGATTCAAAGTAGCAGATTAAAAACAAAAGTAGCAGTTTCCCATAGCTGCACAGTTCCTGCTGAAGGAGGTCCAGCATATCCACCAATTGCATAACTGTTCCTTCCGATAAAAGAAAACTGAATTGTAAAAATAGGACAGTTATGTGATAGGAGTTTGGTAACTGCTAGTCAATAGGCCTTTTCTTTTTTTACAGAGCAGTTTGAAGGCAACTGTAAACACATCTGTTTGCATATTTAGAGTAATATTTATCAGGAACAGTCAGCGCTGTCAACTTTGTTATGCACAACAGTCAAAGCAATAAGCCACATTTTCCATATGCCTGTTTTCTGCCAACGTAAGTCTATTTGATTTCATTAGCATTTATTTCATAGCAAAGGGTTTGTCCCCTGGGGACAAACCTGAGGTTCCCAAACTCACTGTAATTCAGTATTTCATGTCTTGAGAAATATTTTTAAGTGTCAGCTTGCTGTGTGTTTTAAATTATAGCCTAGTAAAACTGACTGAGAAAGAGTAGGATCTAGTGACAGGGCGGAGAGAGAGGTGAAGATCTTTAGTTGTTTAAATGCACCATATTTCTTTCCCAGTTTAAACAGCACAACAAAATAGAATTCAATGTTGTGTTATGTTGAATATTCTTGGCTTTCTTTCCAAATTTTGAAGTGTACCCTGAAAATCCTCTGCTTTGCACTGCATAAATATTTGCATTGATGTTTGTAGGATTATGTGCATACTTTCTAATAGGACTTCAGGGCTTCATTCTGCAGACTTTCATGGTCACAAGCAACTTTACACAAGTATGTATTGCCATAGATATTAACAAGCAAAACTGCTCAAATATACATTCTCAGGACCTAGGCCTAAATGCATTTCAACAAACTGTAGGTTGTGCTCCCTGCGTTGTTGTGTACTAAGGAGAAGTTACAAAACTGTTTGCAGCCTGTATAGACCAACTAATTTTCTGAAAATTATTTTCTTTTGCTGTGTACTTTATATAATGGAGTTCATACTTTACAAAACTTAATTGGTAAAAAAAACCAAAAAAAAAAAAAAAAAGGAAAAAAAAGAAAAATTAAGAAATCTGCCTTCAAGTTGCCAAGTGACAGAAAGACAAACTTGCCATTTATATAGATTTTTCTTAAAATGGATGGCATAGTCCTGAATACAGATGCTGCTCTTTGTAATGAAAACAAAAATGTCCACTTGCTTCCTCAGGTCAATATTTTAGAAGTGCCTGTTCTGGGTGCTAGCTGGGATTGTTTCTTTTTCTAGCAGAAATTATCTGACAGTTAGGGATGTGGTATAGCATTTTTCAGCTCCATATTTACTGTTGGAAAGATAAAAAACTGGGGGAGGCAGAAAAGGAGGACTGTCTCCCTCTCTATGTTGACATATGGAACCTACCAGGTAGATGACTAACATGAACAGATGATGTTGGGGGAGAGTGATTTACTGAAGCCTGTCTTTCTAAAATACTGCAACCAGGTATTCTAACAGGAGTGGTTAGTGTAAAAAAAAAATCTAAATATATAAAAAAGCCACAAGACTGGAATTAGATACAACATATATTGTGCCTGAGTTCCTTTATGAATTTCTACCTACAGGTGCCAAAAATGCAGTCCTGCAGAAACCTTTAGGTCTGTTTCTTGAGAGGATGATAAAGTTACCTTGTAAAATATGCTGATGACTTAAAATCATAGCCTACATTTCTGTGATCTACCTGACATGAAGGCAAGTATCTAACATCAAATATCCCGAAGACTTCAAGATGAAATCCCATGGAGTAAATCACTGTTTATGTTGTCTCTTTAAGAGACAGTTAATTTCTTAGTTGGACATGAAAGTACTTCTATTCCTGGGACAGACATCTTTCTTACTCAGGGTATCACAGACCCCAACAAGAATTAGAAAGCCAGAGTTTTTAGCACGTCCTGTCAGCCAGTGCTGTGTAAACTCATGACATGTAGCAGGGGCAGGCTGTGTCCCCATGTGGATCATCCTCCTGTACTTCCTCCTGCCCTGGCTCCCCACTGACATTGGGGCTGTGTCCCTTCCCCAACAACACACCTACAGTGTGGGCAGAGTACACGTGGACAAGCCAGGATGTCACAGCAATGTGCACTTAGTGCATGGCAGTGAGCTGTTACCAGGGTTTAATCTAAAACAAGATTTTTGAAATAATAATTATTGTATGCTAATTATTGTAAAATAAAAATGTAATTTATTAATAGTCTTGAATGAGAAAACAAATTTCCTAAATCATCACCATTCATCACAACAAGCTGCCTTGTGAAAATGATCAATAAAGCATTACCCCAGCACAAATTATTTTTCTGAATGTATATTAACAACAATAAACATTGCAAATGTTGCACACTGATCCTTCAATGGCAGTGGTGGTGAGTACCTTTTAAAGACCTCCCTCAGTATTTTTTTATGTATTAATATGATTTTAAAACATTTAAAAATATTTAAAACTTCTTGTATTCTCTCTCAGGGTCACTGCTGAAATACTGTCCATCCCAAGAATGCACAATCAGGATCTTATCCTGGAGTTAAATTGTTACCCCTCAAAAAAGCCGAAGAAAATGCAAAGACACTTTGGAAGTGTCTTCACACTTTGCTTCTTATTCACACTAATATTGATGACTTAATTTATCTCAGTTAAACCCTGCAGTAGGCCTTTTCCTTTGGACTCTCTTTTATAAAAACTGTAATAAAATCACAAAGAGCTGGCTATAAAGGAAAACTGTAGGACAACAAAGGATATCAAGTATATAATTTCAGGATACAGTAGAGAAAATAGCAGACACAAGCTACATATTAATCAGGATATAGAAATAGATATCTTCAGTCATATATATACATTCATCCTGCAGATACATGTATCACTTCCTATTGTTTGCATGTGTAATTGAACCTAAACAAAGGAAAAGGTATATACAAAACTGTACTACCAATAAATATTTACACTTCACTTACAAAGAAAATGTAGAGAGGGCAAAAAAATCTGAATTCTGTGACAATATTTATGTCTGCAGGACATAACTGTTTAAATTTGCTTTAATTATATGTTTACAATGAAGAAGAATTTTCCACAAACAGAGGAAACTATATCATAGGCTTGGACACATTTCAGTTTAAAACACCACTGGAAATATGTTTCATCAGTTCACATCACCACTGTATTGGTGGTCTTCTTGTCAGTTTACCTTAATATTAAGTTTAAATTATTAGTTCACCTAATGTGAGAAAACTCTCAAAATTCCACAAAGACAAGATAAACAATATGTGCAGTTTCAAAAATAATCCGCTCCATCTTATGCTTTGCCCATTTTGGGCAATAAAGTCTAGATGTGCAAACATAGGAGCTGGAAGTTTTAAACAGAATAAAACTCTGTTAACAGGAGTTTCAAGTGCAGGAATTTTCTTTTCTAGTATTTCATTCATAAGAACCTTCTTCAAATGTGATTCCCTTGTTTGTACCCTGTAACACAGCACTTTCTAACATTACAAAGGCTTACACAGAGCCCATTTAACTAACTACTATTCATTTTTTTCTCTGAAATTGAAATTATACTCATCAGTGTCTGAAATATATATGAAGCAACACATGAAAAAGAAATCACAGAGTGCATTTTAAATCAGAAATGTAAGCATGCACACATTTTTTACACTTTCTACCTCACCGATTCTAAACACTGGATTGCAGACAGAACATACTGCTTCAAAAGTTTACAGTAAAGAGAAAGAAAGGACTATAGCTATGCTTATACAAATCAAAACAAGAGACAGAATAGTCAAATAAACCTTAGGAAATCAGCATAGTCTTTGAGAATGCATTCTCATGTTTCCAAGAAACAAAAGTACTGGATAGAAAACTTAACATTGCTAAATATTTAGCAGGATTTTAAGCTTGTTTCTCTTAGAATTCAAGTAGTTCTTTCCATAGACTTGCCCGAAGTTTTATTAGTGCAGCATAGTTCAGGAGAATTACTAAAAAACGTACCTTTTAATCCAGGGATTTGCAAGAGGAGCTCTCAAAGCTGAGATGTAATTAAACTAAATATTCAACCAAGGGAAAAGGCTTTGCAGGTGTGGAAAGGAGGAGGGGGTAAATTCAGCCCAGTGACTGTCACTTGGTGGAAAACCCTCCTGCTTCTATTCCATAGCACAGTTAAAAAATAAGGTTTCTCTCAATGAACACAATCCAGGCTGACACCCACATTAGATCATATGGTAATGATATGCCTCCTGTAGTGTAGCCAGAAACTTTATCAGCTCTTTTTCTTTCTTTTCCTCCTTTTTCTTTTTCATTTGCTTTATTTCTCTTTCATCTGTTTACAGTCCTAAACTGCTTGTACATTATAAGACACATTCTTAGCTGTAATTCATCTTACTTATTTTATTCATGTCCCTACAACATATATTTAGGAAAGTTTTCTTGGTTTTAACTATGGGGGGTTTTATGACTCATTAATGAAAAAAATATTTGGCTGTTCCTCTTGTTTATACTATTTGGAAATCAAGGAAATGATATAAAATTAATCTTGGAGTTAGGCAAAGTGGAGATTCATATCATGAAAAAAGGGTTAGCTTTAAGTGAAACTATTTAAACAGATATCAACCTGCCTTTGCTTATGCTATAATCATTGTCAAACTAAGAAGTATATAGTTTAATATACTATTATCTTGTCTAATAATAGGGTTTGTATGTATTTTTTCAAACTACAGCATGGTTTTGATATATATGAAAATCATGTTTTCATTAGTAAAATGATTCTAACATTTGTGGTTAGAGCTGCTTTATATAAACTTAGCTTTTTTTTTTTTTTCTTCACTGCCTTCTCACCAAGGGTAAATTAGCTTTAACTCTTTGGGTTTTGGGTTGGTATATTTTTGTGTGTTTTTAAATTTTTTTAGCAGAACTTTTTTTGTTATTTGGGTTTTTTTTAAAAGACAGGAGATTTTTTTAAAACATGAAAAGAAAAATGCATCTGATTTATTGTTCATATTTATATTTTATTTTAGTAATTTCTGATTTTATGCAAATGTCAGTGGACACTCAAATGCAGTTTCTTTATTCCTGCACAATTTTAAAAGTCTATCGAACTGAAATGAGAGCAAATAAAATAATTGCTATTTATTTAGCAATCCAAACACATTGTGAACATGTGTAGATTCACTGTGCTGTTAGCTGTCCTATCTAAATACTGAAGGCTTGTGTCTCTGTGTTTTAACTTGCATCCTTTTTATATCTGCCCCTAGGCTAAGGCCAGGTGCAAATCTGAAATTAAAGCCTGTAAAATGATGTTCAAAAGAAGTCAGAATTTTTAGAAACACAATAGACTGTTGAAATTCTAGCTGTCCTCCTCATTTATATTCAAGAAGAGCCCTTCTAAGAAATCTTAAAATTGTTCTTCTTTGGTGGAAGAAAGCATGGTAGAATAATTGTCTGTTAGTTCTGGTCTGTGTAGAACAAAGGTGTAATCAGACATCTTACATTACAGCTTCTTTATATAACTCACTCTTAAGGTTCACCCCTAGTCCTTAAGCTAACTTCTTTTCCCTGCCTCTCCACTGGATTCAAGACTGCTAATGGCTTCTGTTGTGACATTTTTCTACATATGATTAGTGGTGTTCCAAGCTTTCATGCTTACAACAAAGCCTTATCTTTGTCCAGAAGTGTCGCCATGAGGCTTGCTGAAATCTAGGCTGCATCTTAATAATGTCAGTTATTTGAACCTTGGTCACCAGCTGCATCTGGTGTTTAAAAACATTTCAAAGCAAGATTTTGATGAGGAACAGGTCAGGGTAAACTTGTTGTCAGTTTGCTTCACAAAACACATTCATATGCTTTCCCAGCAAGGCCTTAATACATTTGTTCTGATACCTGTTATGGGGTTGAAAGGTGGTGTAATTTAATAACTTCATAATTTATTTGGAGGCACAGGGGGAAGGGACAGTCACCTCTACTTCTTTTTGTCTCAGTCATTAGGGAGATTCAAACCAAAATATGAAGATAAAGGTGGAAACAGGTGGAGAACAGGGTGCCTGCTGGGTTGACTGGGGGCTCCCAGTCTGCTTGCAAAAGATCTGCTGCCCGTAGAGGGAGAATTTTCCTACATTTTCTTTCATGAAGTCCATTCCAAGAATCTCAAAGGGAAAAAGGTGTTACCACCTTAAAGAATGATGGAGATAGTTCTTCTACCCAGAAGTAAAAGAGGTATGTTTCTGTTTTAGGTTTTATGCCCAGTCCTTCCTGAAATGGAAAGTGGAGTAGGTGGAACACAGAGCAACTGAATGGGAGAGGACTTGTGACATTGAGTATTGATGTAGTACCCTATTAATTGTTTTGAGTCAAGAAATCACAGAATTATTTAGGTTGGAGAAGACCTCCAAGTTCATTGAGTCCAACCTTTGACTCATCACCACCTTGTCAATTAGACCACAGCCCTAAGTGCCACTTCCAGTTGTTTCTTGAACACCTCCAGAGGTGGTGATTCCACCACCTCCCCGGCAGCCCATTCCAATGTCTAACCACTCTTTCCATGAAAAAATTCTTGCTGATGTCCAACCTGAACATCCCCTGGAGCAGCTTGAACCCATGTCCTCTTGTCCTTTTGCTGGTTGCCTGGGAGAAGAGAGCAACCTGGTTACCTGGTTACAACCTCCTTTGAAGTAGTTGTATAGAGTGATAAGATCCCTCCTGAGCCTCCTTTTCTTCAGGTTAAACACCCCCAGCTCCCACAATCGCTCTTCTTAGGACTTACTCTCTAGACCCCCTCACCAGTTTTGTTGGCCTTCTCTGGACACACAATATTTGTGGGCATTCATGGGAATGCAGATCCTTTCTGATGGAAGTATTCCTTTAATCCCACTCTTTTCCCCCTGCTGTGTCGCTCAGAAGATAAACAACCTTAAAAAAAACTAATAACCACAGAAAAATATTAAGTCATTATGTAATTTTTTTGCCCTTGAGCATACACAGGGCCTAGCATCAATCTGCTATCCTACCCAGTCTGACCTACTTTGAACACTGCTTAGTCAATATAAAAAATCATTTTTAGAACAGTCTTGGTATCTATGTGATTTTATTACTCCAACGTAACAAACTTTTAGAGCTACATGCTGCTCCAAATACTGATTCCCGGAAAGTTACAGGCAACTGCATGTTAATGTTATTTATATAAGAATCTTTTTATTAAATTTTGATAAGTAGCATCTGCTTCATTTTTGCTTCGCTTATTTTGTGGACCTTTCAAAGGGCAGTGATGGGAAAGAAGGTAGGAAGCCTGCCTGCCAGTGAGTGTTTCTACCTGGGTCCAGTGGAAGTCTCTGCAGGAAGGAGATGACTACTGCCCTGTGAGGAGCAAGCATATCCTGGGGAAATTGTTCCTGGAGCTTGGGTCTAAGCTGGGAGAGAGGCACATGTGGTAGGCACTTAGTGCTGGCAGAGCAGATTGCAGAATCCCCAGAGGAACTGACATAATCTGTCCCTGGGGGTGGAAAGAAAGCCTTTTTGGGGGGGGAGTCTGGGAAAAAATGGGTAGCATTTATTGCAGTACAGAAACCTACTGGAATGAAATCAAAGCAGGAGGACAGGATCTGTTCTGCAGGAACATGGTGTCCCAGAGATTCAGATGATTCTTCATTCTAAGTTTTCACTGGAGAAGAAGGTATTTTCTTGGGCTGCCTTCTAATAGATCCCAGCTTTGATGATCAAAGACTGGTTAGAATAGTTGTGGCAGTTGTGGTAAAGAAAGACAGGCAAGTCTGCCTCAAAGTCCTCTTAAACCAGCTAGGTAAGTGCCAATCCCCATCAGGACGGGATGAAAACAGATCCCTTGTTTGGCTGTCGCATAGGAACCCTCTCCATGTCTTTGATATCTCACACCTGGGCTTTACTAACTCCCAAACATGGCATCTTCCACATTCACTAGGCCTGTCATTTCTTTCTACACTAGGCATAATAATTTCTTCCAATTAACTGTAGTAAACTCTTCTTAGTTAGCAGTTGAGTTCCTTTACTAAAAATGTGAGTATATATTCACCCCAGCTTAGTAAACATTGATCCAGGTAATTATTGATCGAGGCACAGGCTAACAAGGTAGTTAGAGAGAAATGTAATTTCTGGATATTCTGAGTATGAAAGTTTCCTTCAGTGCTCTGTGACCTTAGAAATTATCATCCTGAACTTCTTTATATTTCTACAGATCAAAAGGACCAATGTATCAGATTTTGTATGTGTGATACCAGTAACATTTATTGATGCATCTGTGAAAAGCAATTCTGGTATAACTGTTTGAACAAAATGCAGTCCAACTTCAAAAGAGATTCATTCTCTCTTTGGATGAATAGTCTCTTCTGTCACTGTCTGTCTTCTCATCTCTCCCTTTCCCATGCAAAAGCATGTACTGTGTATCCCTCATGGTCATCTCTTTGCTCTCTTCTGAAGGGAGTCTGTGGCATCTACAGGTCACTCTAGGAAACAAATTCAAATTGCTTCAGCTGATGTATCTGACATATCCTTCACTTTGGTCTCTTTTCTTTGGAAAGGCCTATCTGTTCCTGTACTTGACGCTGGCATTTGTTTCTGCTGGCTTTTCTATTCTCTCCTGAATCAAATCATTTTGTCCAGGTCTATCTTGCAGCTGCGGGAGTTAACCACATATGAATATAACCTTACTGTTCACTACAATTTGAAATGCTCTGAACTTAACTTTCACCCTTTAGGAGGAAGCCTTTCCTATCTATTCCTCATGTTTTTGTAGTGTAGATGTACATTTTGAGTTTGCTGTTACCTCCCTCCCTCAAAAATGCAACAAATAGGTAAAACTAGACTTTGTATGAGTCTGTTCAGCTCCTAGTGATACTACAAAGAATGAGGGAAAAGGAAAAGCGATCATGGACCAAAGATCCTAAAACCTCACTTTGGCTTTACCTATTCACCTTTAATTAAAGAAATTTAAGTGAACATAAGCAAGAACATTTGCTATCACACACTTTGGTAGACCCTTGTATCAGTACTCAGGTACTCCATTCGCTGTGCTTCAGTGTTAGCATTAAATTTTATTCCTGCCTGTCTTCTGTGTGTGTCAGCAGCCTCCTGCCCTCTGGAAAATCCCTTATAGGAAGGAAAGAGTGTGCTGACAGATATCCCACAGCAAAGGTTCCAGGAAGTTATAAGTCCCCATGAAACACACTTTCCCAGAAGAGTGTCACTTTGGGACAGGGCTGTGAAAGGGGAAGTGATGGCTGGAGAGGAGAGAGAATTAGTTTAGGTAAGAGGAGATTAATTTTCTTTCAAGTGAGCAGCTATTTCATCATATTTTGGCCTTTCTCTACATTTTGTAGTATCTCAAGTTGGAGTCCAACCGTTTTCATGGTTCAGATGAAAAATCCAAACCCTAATTCTCATTTTGATGGCCCTTAGATCATGGTTTGGACAAGCTTCGTCATCCCAGCTGAATTACAAAATGCCCTAGAAAAGGATGACAGTAATTCATGCAAATGTTGGAACTGTATTCCTTGCATGTTCTCTTTTAGTCATGGGTTGTGAACCAGCATTCAAAATGAGGCACATCCTGTGCAGCTCTGAACAGCCTAGTCCCAGATTATGAAAAACATGTGCATACAAGGGTCATCCTGGATTTCCAATTTAGTCATCACAGAGTTGTTCAGGGGGGCTGGTGACTGTTTTAGTGAGGAAAACCCTGAAAAAAAAGAGTGGAATAGAAGAAAAAAAGGACATTTACATAAAGTTTTGTGTCTTTTTCTCTGTATTGAATTGCTCAGTTTTGGCAATCTACTGATGAAAAAAAATTCTAACTTTAGCCAAACATACAAAATGGTGACTTGGAAGATATAAGCAATGTCATTCACAAAACTTACCAGTCTTGAATGGACTCAGTGCCCCCACTATAGAGGGAAGAAGGGTGAAATGGAAGTTCATAAAAGAGTGCAGTAGAAACTTTCAAATTGATTTCCACACTATAATGACTAAAATATAAAAGTCTTCGATATTTTGGGAAGAGTCTTAAAAATTTCCATTGTATTTCCTTAAGCAATTGAAGAGTCATTCACTTTAACTTGCTTTACACAGATAAGAGGGTTTTCTTTGGCTACTATTTAAAGTATATATATTTTACTTTTAGTCTTATAAATAAAATCTTCAAATAATTGCTCTGACCAAGAAATTGCACTGATATTCCTCAACAGAAATTTCCCATAGTCAACCTGATAAGATATAGTGAGGTTTTCTAAACAAAACAGAGTTTAATTCTACATGGAAAAACTTTAAATGTGATGTCAATTCCTTCAGCCACTTAATTGGAATGAAATCTTTATGGGTAATCAGAAAAAAATGAAGGCTATCCTTTTTCCACAGTGTTAATTGTTTTATTTCCTTCTTTACAACTTGTTTCTCAGTTACCTTTGGGAATATTGTTTTTCAAAAACCAGGAACATTTTACTGTAGAAGATAACACACATCCATTCTGTTCAAACTGAATAAAAGTTAAACTACTCTTATTACGAATATTTTTGTTTTGCATTTACTTGTCTGACTTTTGGTCTTATGGTTGGTTCTTTTTTAGATTTGCATATGTAATAGATGAATGTATGAACATGCTGGGACACAACTTCAGAAGACATAAATCATACCATCTTGTTGAAATTGCAGCATCCTGTGTTTTATGCCATTTCAGAACTTAGCTACTGATTTTCTTGACCCATCTTCATCTATCAAAATTTATGAGGAACCCAAACCCTTAGAGGTCTATGTCAAGATTTGTAAAAGTGACTAACAGTTTTCTAAAATATCTCTGACTGATTTGATTTTCAAAGAGATTTCAAAGAGCAGTTTTTGAAAATCAAGTACTGCATAATGCATTGGAGGATGGACACAGAAAACAGCCAGGTAATGATGCTATCTAACAGCTTTAGAGAAGATCAGTATATTGTACTAGTTAGAAACTACCAACTAAATTTAAGGATCGACTCATTCTGCTTTAAATGTAAAAATTACATAGGGTGTTTCAAAATTAATGTATCAGCTTTTTATAGCAAGATGGAAAGCTTGCCTCTGAAAGAAGCAACATGTGCCTGCAAGAAAAAATTAGTTCAGAGACGGTTCTTCCCTTATAAAGCCAAACTCACTCCATACTAGATCTTGAGACTTGGACAGGTTAAAACAGTTATTTCTCATCACATTGTTCACTGTGTTCCTGCACACTGTGTTTCCTCCAAATAGTTTAAATCAACTTCACAAGAAGAATTGCCTTTCAGTCACAATTAGAACATTAATCTCTCTGAGGAGTTCACACTGTATGTACCCACTCACAGCCTGAAATACCATTCTGCTGTCAATTTAAAATGAGAAAGGGTTGACAAAAACCAAGAGAATTAAGTCACAGAAAATAAGCAATTATTATTCAAATTGTAGGATAGAAGTGAGAAAAACAGGTTTTAAAAATACATCCAAGAAAATGCTAGTAATTTGTAAACTCTGTAGAACATTTTAGGCCTCAGAAAATCCTTACTTTTGCGTCTTTTATTTGTTTGTTTGTTTGTTTGTTTGTTTTCACGTGTCTCACTATGGCTATAATTCAGCTCATCTTTTAGCCTAAAGGACACCTGTTATTTAGTGTGAAATGCCTAACTAATAATCATGATCTATTTGTCAAGTGCACATCCAGGATGGAAGCATATATAGTTTAGAAGGAGTCCATTTTGCAACCTCTCTTTCCATATTCCAAAGATGTTGCATTCCCCCAGCTCCAACAGAATAAATGTCTGGATTGTGGACTACAGCAGGCTTGCAAGGACAAGCTAGGGTTACTTCAGGTTAGGATTACTTTAATGCGTCTTTGTTTAGTTTTGTGGCTTTGAAGTGCTAAAACCTGAAGTGACTGAGATCTCTTCTCCACTTTGCTATAACCATTCCCAGGACATGCAGGAGATGGTATTGCCAGGCTGAGAGACTCAATGAGCTGACCTGCCTGTTGAGCTCAAGTATCCAACAATAATGACATCAAAACATTTTGCTCTGTCTGTAGATCTCTATTTCACCCCTTGTCACCACTGTACATAGCCTTGTCTCTGAATATGTTCTGACTACTGTCCACAAAAATTGCGGTCTGTCACATTGTACAAATTTAATATAGAGTTATGGACCTGGCATCATCTACTGACATTCTCCCTTTTTCCTGCAAGTTTCCCCATGACCTCTCAGTTTTTCGTTGATTGAAACAGTTTGGTGTTATTTTTCAAAGCAAGAAGCTTCTTCATATAGTTTCTTTTTCAAATAGTGAATTGATAATTTATTACAGTATGTTTCAGATTTAAGGGCAACAGTCTCGGTGATGCCAAAAAAGTAAGAAATGCAGTTGTCAAATACACTGGAAACAGCAAGCTGGGTTTTGTAGTTCTTCAAAGTATCCTTTGAATCTTGAAAGAAGGTTCAGCCTGTTTAGATTACTATTTTTTACAGCTTTTCTTAAAAGGTATACCTCAGTATATTTTATTTTCAAAAACAAAAGCCATAATATGACCTTCTGTTTAAAATAAAAGATCAGTGGCTGTAGAAGGTGAAAATTCACATTGTTTTATTTAAAGCTTAAATCTTTTAAAAATAATATTAGATATCTTTCATCAGTGAAAAGCAGAGTCAAATTACAGCTTTGTGATGAATGTTTGTACAGTACTACCAGTCTTAGAATTCCTGGGCCTATTTTGAAAAATGTGAATTTTACCTTTTACATACTCCATTTTTCACCAAGACATATGTGTAAGGGTATATTTTCATCTTGTCTGGTTAAGATGTGATGTGCATTTTGGGATTTGCCATTTTGTAATATAAAGGAGAAGGAATTGTTGTTTGCTAGTGAGGAAAGATAAGCCTTGTGCTGAGTGCTAAGTGGGACTATAACAAAAATTGCAGTGATGCTATGATTCCTATGACTATGAACCCTCGAGTCAGGGCAGCTGGCAATTATATAGTAAACTGGTGCAAAATGTGACTTAATTAAATATGACATTTCTGGACATTCAGAGTACTTTACCCTACATTTTTTCTCCTAGTTTCATTTTGTTTCTATGAAGCTGGTTAACAGATGTGACTGATGTGACATATGCAACCCTTTTACCAACCTCTGACCTACGGTGTGCCTTTGCCCAGACTTCCCAGGCTTATCTTCAGTGTAAGAGCTTGACTTGGTTTAGGTCTACTGCTTACTGAATTTTGGATTTTTGTGTTAGCTTTTCAGAAGTCCAAGACCCATAAACTCTTGATTACATAAGACACAGAAAACTGTGCATCAGTTTCTTCTTTCCATCTCTTTGCTCTTGGAGAACAGTATAGGCAGTAACTGGACAGAAGGATACTTTCTATCACCATGAGCAATGGCTTTATGTCCACGTGGACTTTTATTTAGAAACTTTAAAAATTAACTACTTTATCAGAATGTAATTTTGTTTGTCTTTGTAGTCACCTGTGTCTTTGAAGGCAAAAAGACACAAAATCATCAGAAAGGAAAACTGATTGTCCAAACTGTGTGAAGAAAAAGTACCAAAATATTTAACAGAATCAAAATTGAGGTTGTATAGTATTTTTAAAGCAACCAACACAATCAAATGGAAAATTAATGGAAAATTATATTCGTACTATAGACCTCTGCTCTACATCCTAAAAGTTCTCTTGAAAGAATTTCACTCCTTATTTGGTTCTCCTGAATTCTGAGTAATTTCTGTACAAGCACATTTATTTGATTCTTATTTAACTCAGTTACTCAGCTCTACAGATGGTTATTAAAGCTTTCCCAATATCAAACATGAGTATCTGCTGCAAATTAAGTCAATTACACTTTGTGCTACTTCCTGTGAGACATCTCATGACAGTCTTCTTCGTAACAACCTTTTGTGTACTTAAACTGTCATCACTTCCTTCCTCTTCTCCAAACTGTTAGTCCTCTAACAATTTTGCTTGTTACACTTTTTATCCAAATCTTCCAATGATTCATTTATTCTTTTATTTATGATCTTTAAGATCTGTTCCTTAAATTCAAACCATTTATGATTCTCCCACAGATTCTCTTAAATAAATCTTAAAATGGGATACTGGAAGACTTCTCCAAAGTCTCTGCAGACACTTCTTTTCTCCAGACTCAACAACCCCAACTTTCTTAGCCTGTCATCATAGGAGAGGTGTTCCAGCCCTATTGTAATCCTCATGGCCCTCCGCTGAACTGACTCTGACAGATCCATGTCCTTCTTATGTTGGTTGTCCAAGAGCTGGATGCAGTAATACAGGTGGGGCCTCATGAGAGCACAGTAGAGGGGGAGAAGCACCTTCCTTGGCCTGTTGCTTTAGGCACAGCTCAGGGCACAGCTGGTTTCTGGGATGCACATGCACCCAGAGTCATGTTGAGACTCACACACAACACACTCAAGTCGTTCTCTCAATTCATTCTCTGCCCAATCTGTATCTATACTTGGGAATGCCCAAACCAACATGCAGGACCTTGCCCATGGCCTTGTTGAACATCTTGAGGTCCACATGAACCACCACTCAAGGCAGTCTGGGTCTCTCTGGAAGGCATCCCTTTCGTCCAGGATGTTGATCAGAACACATAGATTGGTGTCATCAACAAACTTGTTGAGCGTGCACTCAATCCTACTGTCCATGTCAGCAACAAGGTGTTAAGCAGTGCTGGTTTTAATATCAACTCCCGAGGAATATTGTTCACCACTGGTCTCCACTTGGACATTGAGCTGTTGGCCACAATTCTTTGAGTGTCACCATCCAACCAATCCCTTATCCACCAAGTGCTCCACCCATCAAATCTATGTCTCTCCAGTTCAGAGACAAGAATGTTGTGCAGAACAGTGCCAAATGCTTTGCTTAACTCCAGGTATATAATGTCAGCTGCTGTTCCCTTATCCACCAACACTGTCACTCCATTGTAGGTCACCAGATTTGCCAGCCATGATTTGCCTTTAGTGAAGCCATATTGACTGTCACCAACCACCTCCTTATTTCCTACATGCCTTAGTAGAGTTTGCAGGAGGATCAGTTCCATCATCTTGCCAGACACCAAGGTAAGAATGACCATCCTGCAGTTCCCTATGTGCTCTTTATTTCCCTTTTTAAAAATAGCGGGTAATTTTCCTTTCTAACAAATCAGTGATAATTTCACTAAAGTTATCAAGGGACATCTTCTCAAATATGATGGATAGTGTCTTAGACACTTCATCTGCCAGTTCCCTCAGGACCTGTGGATGCACGTCATCAGGTCCCATGGACTTGTGTATCTTTGGGTTCTTGCATGTTCTCAAACCCGATCATCTCTTAAAGTTTTTCATTCTCTCAGTCTTCACCTTTGCTTTCTGCAACTTAAGTGGCTGGAGCCCTTGCAAGTGAAAATAAGCAAAACACATAATTGAGTACCTCAGCCTTCTCTGTGTGTCCTGGATAACCAGTCCTTCCATTTCCTTCTGGAGAGGGCCCACAGCCTTCAGTCTCCTTTTATCACTGATGTACCAATAGAAATTCTTTTTATCATCCCTGATGTCCCTGAAAAAGAGCAAATTTCCACCTTTATATCCAATGACAAGGCACCAGACAATTTACCATGCAAAAATAACAAATTAATTCAGATGACTTTATAACATCTTGCAGCTTCTTTTCCCTTTTTATTGTGGGAGAATGGTGACACTGACTTCCTATGAAAACTATTATTGAGCTTGTCAAAGATTTCTACATCTTGGTGAGTTTATTATCACACTTAAAAGACTTTTGTGATTGATTATTTGAATGCCTGTCCCTCCCTCACAAGCTTTAACTACCTGATTTACAGTACTGAAAAAATCTACATCTAGTAGACAATTCCCCCACATCAGAATCCAAAAAAGCAGGTCCCAAACAAACAACTTCCCTAGAAACAAAGTTTACTTCCTATTCTGAAACCAGAAAGAAGAATTGGTATATAATCTGGTATATAAAACACTGTAAAAAGTATCCATCTTGTATTCTTGGCTTTTCTGTAGAAGTCAGAAGTGTCTGGATCAACAGACATGAGTTCAGCCATTGAAGGGCTGGTGTCTAAATACCCTCCTCAGGTTTGACAGTGAAGGTCAGTGCCAAAATTCTGAAAACCATTCTAAAACTGGGGTAGTAACATTATATTTCAGTTGCTTTTGTCTGTTTTAGTGTACTGATTGTATGAACACACTAACAAACACAAGGAGAACCCAGCAAATCAGCTTTGATCAGGTTGTAGCCAAACTCCATTGTGTGTGCCTTGGAGTCAGAGTAAGAGATCAGCAGAAAAAATATACATATGATGTGGATGCTATTTTTAAGTTCTTCATTTAACAGAGAATTAATGACACTGAACATCTACTTCAAATGTCTGGAGTACCAGATCTGTCTGAGACTTCACAAAAAATAAGTCATGCACAAAGATTACTGTTTTCCTTGAGGGATTGCAGGCTTGGATTTCTTCCGTTTTTTGGTCTAAATATTGCAGAATAAAATTCAGTGTAAGTCTATGTCCAACTTATAACTGGGTTTACAGCAGTCATTTAAATTGGACTGATTTAGTTCTTTTTATCCTTGCAGAGATTATTTGTAAATATTTTGTGAGAAGCACATATTATTTTAGAGAAATCTTGTGGTTTGTTTAATTTGGTCCAAATAAAAGATTCCTATCTTTTAATGTGTCTGAAGTAAGAAATTATGGAGTAAATTTGCAATGCCACTGAGTCTGTGTTTTCCTTTTCACTGATACAATGAAAACATGGATGCAAATTTTTTAGCAATCCATTCCACATGAACCAGTTACTGAGGGAACGTATTAACACTGAGACACACAATTCTGTGATTTGTAGGCATGAAAGGATAGCCAGGCAACTTTAAAATAGCAGCTCAACAGGATTCTAGAGTCATACAGAGACAGCACAGTCTTTTTCTGGCATTGCAAAGATTGTCTGCAATCCAGATATTTACTTGTAAAAGCCCTTCTTGGAGGGTGGATATGGAAAAAGCGAAGTAGTTATATTCATTATATTTTGTGTTAAATGCCACTAAATGTAAGGCAGTCCAGTGTGCAAAAATATGTATGCCTTGAATATCTGAAAAGTTTACGCTTTAACACACAGTGCTATAAATGAGTGGTATCTGGGAATAAGCATGTCTTTTGAAAAAAATACATAATTCATATATTGAATGTGAATAAATTAAAATATTAAACGAATTAAAGGAGGAAATAAAAAACATAAGACAGAAAAAGTGGAAGGAGAGTACTAGATGGAGAAAGATTAAAATTCTAGCTATGCCTATTGCTCACCAGACTGAGTCATTTAAAGTTTTCATCCCCTGGTACACATATTTTTCTGATATTTTTTCTCATTATTCACCAATGAGACTTTAAAAATATGTACACTTGAACACTCTCACAGGATAATACTTCTTTCCACTTTCTCTCACACTGAGAAATTTCTTCAGTCACTCCTAGAAAAAGGAATATGTATTGTTTCAAGGAAAATTCTATGTTCCAAGTTTCTTAATCTAAAAAGTGGTCTTCCTAAAAATCTCAAAATGACAGGTAGAGTGGAATGAACACTGGAATAACATAATTTAGTACTAGACTCATTTCGAGCTTGTATGTGACACAGAGGCCACTGGAAGCAACCTGTCTGCTCACTGACAGCTGCCAGACAGGGCTCTTGCTGGACATTTCAGCTGGTTTCCCTACTGTAATTTTTGGATTACTCAGAGTATGATAAGAGCAGGAGAGTAAAGGCTGTCAGAGCCTGTTGGATAGCTTTTGTAGGTTAGGTAGGATGGGCCCCAAGGGAAGTAGAAGTCTCATGGACATTTATAAATTAGCAGGCAAATCTGTTTACTACATAGGCATTGCATGATTTTTTTTGGTAAGACTTTTTCCTCAAATATTTATTTCTCATATTTAAAAGATTTTTTTTTGTTTATTTTATAAATAATCCTGCTCTTTGGAGCGAGTTATTCAGTAAGTGATTTTTTTCCTCCAAAGTCATCCAGTTTTGCACATAATTTAAAGGAAATCATTTTTTTCCACAAGCCACCGGGAGTTCTAAATGCTTATTTAAAAAAGGGCAATGAGCACTTCCCAGTATGATGTAAAAATAAAACAAATACCATTCTCAGTCACATATTGTTCAGACAGACACAAAACATTATATGAGAGGCCATGAAAAAACTGCCTGCATTAATAGGCTGAGAAATTAAAAGTGGTTGAATAGTATTATTATAGTCCATTTGCTCATGTTATTATAGTGCATTTGCTCAAGGCTATTTTCATTATTCTCCAGATATACCTCTTTTGCCTTATGGTAGAACACTGAAAAGTAAGATTTTTTTCTTCCAAGTAATTCTGAAGGAAAATTTTTGTGTGATATTCTGAGTAAGAAATATTGTAATATAGATATTTTTTTGCCACTCTTCCTTATTAACAACACATTATGGTACGAAAGACTTAGAAACACATTTTCCAAATTAAGTGTCAATGATCAGAAATAAACATTTTCCTCCAAATCCAAACTTTTAAACCAAATTCTTCTTTTTGCATTTGAAAGACACTTTTCATAAACTTTTGTTTGAGTGGGTGCCTAAAGTTAAAGGATGTAGCAAACTCCTTCATCTTGCACACAAGGGATTTTTTCATTAATTTCAGTTGATGTTGGATAGGACCATAAATAAATGGGTCAATTTTGCGCATCAGCTCGGTTGTGTTTGCTCAGTGGGAGATGCGGAAAAATTCAGTACTTCTAAAATGAGACCACAGAGCTGGATATAAGCATATATTTTGGGAATTGTCTCCGAAAATTTAAACTACTGTGAAATCATGTATGAATAAAACATTACAGGATGAGTAAACAGAGGTTTCATGTACTGAAAAACAAAAGTGTTGGCTGCATACACTTTAATAAAGACCTGTATTTTTATTTCTGCAGAACATGTTTAGAAGGACCACTAACTTCAACAGTGTGGATTTAGCTCAGATTGCATTTTTCTCCACTAATGATTAAGAAACCAGTTGCCATCTCCCTACTCTGATATCTAAGACTTTATCTTTCCTTGGTCTGACATTCTTCACGTAGGGACTATTTTTGAAATAGCATGTAATATACTGGTGTGTTTTGTTAGTGAATGCTGAGTTTTATGTTATTACCATAGGCAGCTTAGTGGGCACTTATGGTGAAAATATGTTCAGTGAATTAGCTAGACAAAATGCACAGGCTTCTTGGCAGCATTACTCTTTCACTTTTTGCTTTTCAGTGTACTAGGAGTACATTCTAAATATCAAGTAGAATAAGTTTTTTATGCCAGAAAACATGTTTCTGCCATATAAAAAGTTCAAACAATGAAAAATTCAAGGCTGTAAACTTTTAGGGTTTTGACTAGGAGCGTTTCTTATCAGGTATTTATACAGTAACATGAAAACAAGGCTTATTTGTTATTTCAGGTTGGTAGAAGCTATGGTAAAAATCTTAAATTTAAAATTAAATATATTTAAGTGACATTTGAAATGCTGATTTTTATGTTCCGTCCTCATGATCTTTTAGGAAAATGTCTTTTGTATGCACTTAGCAGCACTCATGGAAATACAGAGACATTAATAAAGGCAGCAACTAGAAAACAGCAAAAATCACTGAACTCAAGTAATATCCTTGACCTATAACTTGTCTTTCAAAAGTTGATCATTTCTGCCTTTGAATTGTTTGCTCTCAGTGATTTTAAAATATATTGATGGTTGTTACAATTTCTGCTGGAGGTAACAATCAGATATTCATTTGAAACAGTTTTCATGCTCAATAAAAACAAATATGGAAAACAAAAGGAAAATAATTTACAGCTTGTTTGAATACTTGAAAATATTTTGCCCTCATACACACCTGAATGTAGTTATAACTCAGAATTCTATCCAGGTTAAATACTTTTAAATTTCCATAGGTTTGTGGAAATTCCAGCTCACATTTTTTTCATACATAGATTTCTATAGACAACGTGTCAAATATTAGAAACAACTCCACATTTTCTAAACATGCTTACAGCTGTTTGAGATTTTGGATATGATTCATGTAGACAGGCAACTCCCAGGATCTTACAGATAAATTATTGCTTGCCTTACTTTGGGTTAAAATTACACCTTATAAGATGTCATACGTACTAGTCAACCCACTCACTGTAAATATAAGTAACATATTGGTTTTGACATGCACATTCATATTTCTTGATTCACCTTGTAGATACGTCCAAGAAGTGTGGACATAATATGAAACTGAAATTATTAGCAGGCAATGGATTTCTTCTCCTAAACACTAAAACATAAACCACATACTATTAGATATATTGTCTGAAGTCTTTGCTCAGTCCTGGTTTGTTCATTACTGAACAAACCTGCAGGACCAAATCTGTTCAAATCTGATAATTAGGGCTTTTTCCTGGGGCTTACTGATGATTTCCAGCAATTGTGTACACCACTGAATGAATGGTTTCTCTTTATTTTACTTGAGAGACTTTGAATCATTTTCAGATTGCTTCAACCACATCACTATAGGTTTAAAAAAGGTGGTCTGAATGAAGAATTGAATTTATGTCCAGGTCTTTAACATACAAATACTTAATCTGTTCAGTCCTGGTACAGATCTGAACTGTCAAGATGTATCTTACTATAAAGGCATTATATTTTTGACAAAATTCGGCCAGTCACAATATTTCCCCCAAGTTTCTTTCAACTGATAAAATTATGAAAGTTGGAAGTATAAGAGCCAGGGGTCTCCCAAAAAAAAATGGATTTCCTGGCTGTGCAGGGAGTGGATGATGAAGCCTGGCCTGAGGCCCCTTAGGGACTGCCCCCAGAGCAGTGTTGATGTGCCGTTCCAGGGCACCACTCAGAGGATACCCCTCTGTGCAGGGGTGTGCAGGCCTGCCTGGGGTCACCTGAGCCAAGGCTGCATCTGCAGAAGGTGAATGGAGATGGTGCCCTCACAGCCGCTCGTGGCATAGGGCACAGTCAGGGACTGAGCCACCACCCTGTGCACTCTGGGGTCCCTTCACATCTACAGTGAAGGGCAAGCTATGTTCCTGAAGGTCTACAGCCTAACTCATTAGGAACAGACAATTTGGAAGTCTTTGTACTTATTTTAATTTGGTGGCTACTGCTTTTTTACTACTATTTCATAATTATAGCTTACTTCATAAGCCATCCAAAAAATTAACAGACAAAGAATGTGAAAAACCAAATAGAAGGCTGCAAACCATTCATAATTTCATGAAATATATTTTTTGCCTGCTGATAAATCTTACAGACAGTAAGATACCTATCTTAACACCTTTAACACTGCAAATATGCTACCTTTATAAATGTCTTTTGGAAGTGTTTTGCTGCTAATTCTAGTGAACCTTCATAAACATCATTTGCAAACAGATAAAAAAGGAAAGCATTTGAGTTACTAAACAGTGTTTGTGTTTTCTAACTAAAATCATGTTAACATTCTGTATGCTTCCTTAAAATTAATTAACGAACAGACAGCTGACAATCTAAGAATAAAGCTAAAAAACTACGAATGATTAACAAAATGCAAATGAAAGTCGGTTTTATACATCTCTGCTACAGAGTCATAAAATACAACTTGTACTGTGACAGTTGCTCAAATATTTAGTTGAATAAAGCAATTTATGCATAACAAACTAAAACTATAAATACAACTGCAGCCAGGAAACTATACAACTAGAAAAAAAAAGAATTTAAATTGAAGCCAGAAGTATGGAGATGTTCTATCATCCCTGTTTTCCAGTGGGGGATGGTTTTTTCATATGTGGATATCAGTAGGGGACCTTGGCCTCTCCATGGATGTAGGGGGTCTGCCCCATCTTGTCATTTTTAGGCTGGTTGCCATAGGAAGTGAGCTTTTAATCATTAATGACAAACATTTTTGATACTGATTAGTAATTCAGAGCTCTGTCACTAAATGCAGAATTTTATGATTTTGCCTTTTCCAGTGTGTACACAGACAGCTTTCCATTGTTTTGTGCTGCTATGGGAAATGAGACAGTTTAAATTTTCACCTACAGGAGAAGAGAAACCGGACATGAAAAAATTCAAATCACAAAGGGAAGTAGACTGAAAGTTTCTTCAATTTCATAGAGTCATAGAATCACAGAATGGTTTGGGTTCGAAGAGACCTGCAAAAGCATTTTGTTGTTCCTGCCATGGGGCAGGAACACCTTTCACTAGACTGGCTTGCCCAAAGCCCCATCCAACCTGGCCTTGAACACTTCCAGAGATGGGGCAGCCACAGCTCCTCTGGTTAATCTGTTCCATTGTCTCATCGCCATCACAGTAAAGAATTTCTTCTTCATATCTGATCTAAACCTACTCAGTTTGAAGCCATTCCTCTTGTCCTGTCACTACATACATTGTAAATAGGCCCTTTCCATCTTTCTTATGGTCTTCCTTCAGGTACTGGGAGGCCACAATTAAATCACCCTGAAGTGGTCTATTTCTCCAGGCTGAACAATCCCAATTGTCTCAGCCTTTCCTCACAGGAGAGGTGCTCCTCCCTCTGATCATCTTTGTGGCCTCCTCTGGACTTGCTCNCTCCATCTGTTCATCCCACAGTCTGGATTGATGGCAGGGGTTGCCCTGATCCACGTGCAGCACCTTGCACTTGCTCTTGTTAAACTTCATGAGATTCCCATGGACCCACTTCTTGAGCTTGTCCCGGTCCCTCTGGATGGCATCCCATCCTTCAAGGGTATCATAGTGGTCAGAGCTTCAAATTCTTCCTTATCAAGAAATGAGTTAAGATAATAATACTATCCAAACACAAGATATGAAGTTTGGGCTCAAAAGGAAACTGAAGTTGCATTCCTGTGGGAAAAAACAAACAAACAAACAAATTCATAAAAAAAAATTTTGTCACAGCAAAAGTGCTTCCTTCAGAGTAAGGCCAAGGGCATTTTTGAGCCTATAGGAGGAAGGGAATACCAGCAGTAGTGATAGCCACTGTACAAGCCCCCTAACACATCATTTCAGAAGAGTCAACTTTGGTTTCCTTTCCAGATATTTCAGATTTCAAATCTAATTTCACAATTCTTTTTTTTTTTTCCCCAGAAAAGCCACATAGTGTTTTGTTTAAAAACTATCTGAACTGAGGACAAATTGGCAGCCTTACTTGTGAATGTTCTGCCTGTCTGTTTGTTGGTTTAAAATACTTCCTGATGAAGTATAAAGACACTTTGTGCCTCACTAACAAGACTACAATATTCATTATTTTGAATAACTTAGATGTCAGAGGATTGTCTGAGCATGTGTAATCAGAAGAGCACATATGAAAACATTCTCTAAGGAATGATATCATCTCTTTGGACAAAAATGTCATTTCAAATGAAACTTTCAGCTATTTTCTGCATATTAGTAGTAGTCAGATCTCAAGATGGTCAGTAAATGGCAGAAAGTCCAGTAAAAACAGCAGAATAGGCACAAGTTCTTTGGAAACCCAGTATTATCCAAAGCCAAAGGAAAAATATACGGCTCTCACTACTTATACAGAATTTCAACTCTTAAAAAAGCTAAATAATACTATGGTTTAGATGCTGCACTATCATAAAACATCTGGATTTGCAGGTGTTTTTATACTGAAGATATAGAGGGAAGTATCTGCTGCTGGTTTTAGGAACTCCCTCTTTTCTGCTGTTTGTCTGTGTACTGTTGCTGAACTGCAAGTTTTCCAAAGGAATTATGTTTTTGATAGAAAACCATTGAAAAATAAAGTCAGGGTTAATATATGAAGTGAAAACATGAAAAAAACCCCAACTTGGTGCAAAGGCAGAAATTTATATCTGAAGAATTCCTATTTAATTGGTCTTGAGAAAAACTGATTCTTCTGACGCCTGAATTTGGGCTCACTATATTAAAAACCTAGGCCCAAGAAGGGACAATTGTGGTAGAAAGGAACAAATCACTGACACAGAAACAGATTGTTGACCCTCCAACTAATTCACGAATCTCTACTGTGACAAGAAGAGGAGGAGGAAGAAGAGGACTAAGAACAAGAGGAAGAGTAGGAGGGATAAGATGAATTGGCTGCCATGTGGCAGAGTGCCACCCTCCAAAAATGTGAAGAAATTATGAGAGGTGTTAGTGGAGAAGTGGGTCCTCTAAAGACACCAGAAGCCCTCTGCTGCACTGGGCTAAGCCTCACAGACCCATACTCAAAAATTAAATTAAATGTCTATAGTTTTTAGATGCTAGGAGACAAGAATTTCTGATGTGTTAAACTCTTACTGCTACCAGTTGACTTCAAAAAGTTTGTGGATGTTACACGGTTAAGTGAGAAATAGTATCAAATTAAGAAAAAGCAGCTATATAAAAAAAAACAAACCATTAAAAATACCCTCTAAAAATGCCGTTTACTTTCACACATACCAGTATGGAAATGGTTACAAGAGGTGTGCTTGAGGAACATTTGTCACATAAGAAATCTTACATTTCAGTGACAAAGGTCTTTATTCTGTCTTTAAAATCCCATTAAAATGTTTCCAAACAATGGTGCTTCCAAACAATGGTGCTGAAGAGTGTACAGGAACTGGAAAAAACAGAGAAGAGAAAATGACGAAAAGATTCCTAAATAGACAAAAGCACACATTAGTTTACTTCTTGAATTTTTAATTAAACAAAACTTATTATACCGCTGAATACCATTTCCTGTCCTGTAAGCTAAAAGCGCAATTCTTGTTAGTTGGATTGTAGGAGTAGGGTACTAGTTTGCTCAACAGTGTTCAGTCTTCCTGCATTTACTAACTCATTTGATTACTTTCTTAACATGTTCTACCAAACTTAGTTCTCTAAATCGCTAGTTTTAGCACCAAATATTACTTTAAAATGTAAATTTCTGAAAAAATTTCCAGTGTACTTGTAATGCCTTTCAATCAGAAGAATAATTTTGAAATATATTTCCAAGTACCCAAAAATGAACTTTTCTATAAGCATTAAGTAAAGAAAATATGAGGACATGGTTGTAGCTGTAACTAAAAAAAAATACTAGAATTTTTCTTCTTTTTTGTTTTCTGATGGGTTTTTTTTGTTGTTGTTGTTTTGGTTTTTTGGGTTTTTTTTGTTTGTTTGGTTGGTTTTTTTTTTGGACACTTCAAAGCATTTTGTTACTCATAAGGATAGTAGCCACACATATCTGAACAGATTTGGGCAAAGTTGCCTGCTGTCAGATGGGCTACTAACCTATCTATTAACTGCATAATTTCTGCAACACTCTCCCGTCCTAAACTGATTTTTCCAATTTGTGTAATTTCTGAGTAATATTGTTACCATGGTTACAATGGTTTCTTTTTTATCCACTTGTGTGGCTTGTGCACATAGACACAAGTAACAGGCACACTGCTTATACTGCTGAATAACATTTAAATAATCACATTTTAAAATGTACTTCAAACTATCTTTGCAAGCAGTGCAGGAAAGGAAAAGATGTCAAGCCAAAAGCCTTCTCAAGTCTTTCAAAACTACATGCAGAAGTAATTTTTTTATTTTTAAAGCTGACATAGGAATTCTAACAAGCAGGTTTGCCAAATAATTGCTTTTATGAAACTGAAAAGTTTAAACTGCTTAGTTAAGATAGAAGAAATAATTAGATATATAGAATTCTAATTATCCTATTATTGTAGCTTATAGCATACATCTTAAATAATAGAGGATTGATATATATTCCTGAGACATTATAAGATTCCTAAACTCAGCCTAGCATGACGACCTACAGAAGTAGTAATGTGGCTCCTACCAGTCCTTTGGGGAAGGCAATGAGGACACTAACCCAGGTGTGCAGCAAATACTGGTTTCTATTTAACATCCGGGAACTGACTGTACACTTTCAACACAGAGATGCAGAATAGGGACCCCATCTCCCTGAGAAACTGTGATCTGCTCAATGGTGCTTTCACTTATTGAGCTCTTAGCCCCCTCATAGCTTCCCCAATCCACGAAAAAGTTGTCTACTGGGAAGCTAGAGTAGCTCCAATTCAGTCTTTTCAGTTGGGAAAAGCTTTAAATAATGTCCAAGAAATCAGGAAATCTTGAATCCAGGCAGGGCTTCCCAAAAACATTGGAAGACCTTTTCCTAAGTCCTAGTTGAGTTTTGGCATGACCTAAACGTTGAGAAATCATTTTAGTCATTTTAGACTTTTTATCTACAGTAATATAAGATGTTGCCCATGACAGGAAAACCAGTGTGAACGTCCCCTGTAATCCCATCTCTGCACCTCCAAGACCACTGTTTTATTCAGAGTGTAGAATAAAAGCATTTTCTTTTCTCTGTAATGCTATTTATTGTAGTTTCGTTGAGATATTTGATAACACTAAGACAAGTTGTAGCACTACAACTGAGGAGACAGCACAGGAGAGGAATTAATGACCAAAGGCAGTTAACAAGGAGAGGAAAGTTTCCATGCTGGTTTTGCAGCTGTAGCCATCATCTCATGAATCTATCAAATTGTTTCCTTAGTAAACTTTGCCCTCAGTGCTGTCTATTCCTGTTCAAATTTCTCAAAGCACAGACCCTGCCATGTCCCATGAAGATTTTGGCACAGAACGAATCTCTTCACTGCTCTCTACATGCTGTAACTGATAATTAAAAAGAATAAGATAATGTTTTTGCCCAAAGCCAAAAAGAATGTACCCTACAGCTACTGATATTCCAGTTTAATCAAAAAAGCTTACGTGCCACCAGTTTAGTCCATATTCTTTGCATTGGTGCACAAACCATCTGTCACTCAAATGTTGAGTTTTGTATTCAGAAATCTCAGGAATTCCCATCTGCCATGCCCAAAAGTATGAAAACTAAATCTGTCAGTCACAGCTGCAGGATAATTTTCAGCAGTTTTATCATAAGTTTGTAGTTGTTAGAAACAACTCATGCCCTGATAGTGGGTGAGTTTCCACAGGGAAAATTGTTTTAAGTAATATTTGTGAGATTTGAGAGATACTATGTTTATTTCCCAGCTGATGGATGGAGGATGTAACTAAAGGTTACTAAACTAAACGATAAACAAACTATTAATTACATTACCTTTGGGGTTAACCTGCTGGAAGTGGAAGAATTTAGTCATAAATTCTACATAGGTACTGTTGCCTTAGGTTTTAACCCTTATATTTTTCAAATCCTGCATTGTCTGGTGCGTATGCTTTATAGCTCATTGGTTGCTGTTTTCTACAGACATAACACTACCACTCTGTACTTACTCTCCAAGGACACTTAGACTGCCCAGACCCACACTTCTAAAGGGGGGGGGGGCCGAGCTAGGGGGAAATTGTAAAGTTTCAATTGGTAAATATATGCTGATATGCAAATGTACCAAATCTATAAAAGTGTGGAGAACTCGTGACTCATCATCCATTTTGGCTGATGCCCCAAGGAGGGGGCTTTGTCTGCCCTAAATGTACCTTTGAAAGCCCTTCAAATAAATACCCACCTTTTATTCCCTTACTCCTGCCTGGCCTCAGTTTTTGGGCTAGCCTTTTAGGCATCAGTACAATCTGATCACAGTTTGGCTTTTGGAAAAAAGTAACATGTTAAAGTCGATTGCTGTTGTTGCCTTGCTTTTTGCAGCTGAATATTATTATTCCCTGGTAGCTAGTTTCACATGGTTCTTTTCTGTAAACATAGCTATGTTATTGTAACTGTATCTTATCATTCACATTCCTTTCTCATGGACACAGAACTTTGATGGACATTTCCTTTGACCACTGTAGTTGAGGGAGGAAGAACTGATTTCCTCCAATGAATAGTGATTTCCAAATGGATATAAAAAAATAAAGAAGGCGGGTCTTGTGCCCCTTCCTTCCTTTCCTCTGAACCTGGACACAGGTGTCTCTGGCTCTTCCTTTTGTGTGTTGCTGTATCATGCTGTAGTTTGAGATTTTCAGAAGTTATGAAACTTTAAATAGAAGAAGATATGTGGGAAAATTAAGGAATGCAATTACATTATTTAAGATGCTAGATCTCCTTTAATGTGAAGAGAGTGACTACTGAATAAAACAAAGTAGCACTACAGTTCTTGTGCTTGTCCTTCCTTCCTTCCTTCCTTCCTTCCTTCCTTCCTTCCTTCCTTCCTCCCTCCCTCCCTCCCTCCCTCCCTCCGTCC
>VZRZ01002847.1:286483-300549 GCA_013398175.1 Climacteris rufus
CCTCCCTCCCTCCCTCCTTCCTTCCCTCCTTCCTTCCCTCCTTCCTTCCTTCTTTCCTTCCTTTATTGTGTGGTGGAATATTTACACAGTGCCTATATGAATGTTTCAAGACCTGTGATCGAGATACCAAGTACAATTTTGGTATCATTTCAGCACAATACTAATAAGTAATACAATAATATCACTAAATGGTGACATATGATAATTTCACATTGCTAAGGATAAGAATATATATAACTAAGAATAGGAACACCATAAGAGAGATAATGACAAAACAGGACAATGGAAACAAGAAAGTGTTTCTGAAGAGTAGCCCATGTCAATAGATTGACAGAAGGGAAAACATAGGCAAGCACAGGGAATAAGAAAAGAAGAGGAGGATCTGGCTCAAGTGGATTAAGAAAGCAGGACTGGCAATCATGGTGTGACTGAGTAGAGTTCTCCTAAAGAGAAGGTGTCAGAGATTTTGGTGAGAAAAGTTTTAGTAGAGCGGAAAAGGGAACAAACAAATCTTGAATGAATGCACATCAGTTCTAGTTCCTCTTGCTAGACTCCAGGACTGGTTTTGGTTGACCTTGGCTAATTTTGTTTTCACATCAAATGTCTTGAAGTAATATTTCATGCCCTGGTTGTTGAAAACTGCAGATTAATTCAAGTTTTGCCATAATTAGATATAATCTTAGTACATCCACTGTTTCTACCATATGCTTAGCAATTTTTGTGAAGTGCCACCCAAAATTTATACAATATAGTACTTGCAGGTGCTGCATTGCCAAAGCCATGTTAAGCACTCAACATATAGGAATCTCATAATCCAGAAATGGATTTATACAATGTTTTGCAAGTTTGCAGAACTGCAGTCTCCAGATAGAGACTGTAAAGTGTCAGAGGTTTCTTAAAGTCCATACTTCTCAGAAAACTGCATGTTTGAACTTTAGGGTAGAGCAGTGCTGCAGGCACCCACAATAGAGCAGGTCTGAGGCTTCTCTGATTCCTGAAGTGCATGAAAGCTCCTTTCTTCCATTCTCCACCAGTGGTGAATTGGGTGTACTGTCTTTATTTGGAAAACAAAAATGTGTGATTTTTTGGGATCTGGTACACATCTCAGAACTGTCCCTTCTCTCCATTTCAATTCCGAGCTCTAATCTCAATACTAACGTATTAAATCAACATGGTAGTATCACTGATTCTTGGGGTGTTCCTGCACAGGGCCAGGAGTTGTACTTGAGGATCCTGAAGCGTCCCTTCCAACTCAGCATATTCTCTCAAATATACCAGGCACCATAATTGTATGCTATGATAGCAATGGAGCACTGTACTGCTTTTCTTAAGTAACATGGGAACAGATGCATTGTGTGACAGTCATGTCAGTCAATGAGCCTTATAAATCCCAATAGCATTGCCTGTATCTTTTGGTTAATATAACCCTCCCTTGGAAACTGAGAAGATCACTAGAGTGCTCTGTAGGAGTGAAGTCATCACCAAACTGAGGTTTCCATGGTTAAAAAAATATTTACAGTTTATTTGCCTATATTCAAATATACTACTTCTTCCCGACTAGTAAGAGAGTCTGAAATGATTTATAACTTTTTGTACTAACTCCCAAAAACTGCAACAACCCATCTATTAAGAGAAGGGAAATGGTGGAGAGCAAACTTCCACATTAAGAAAAACACTTGGAAAATGATATTTTTATTATTTCATCACATTTAACTGCACTAGCCATCCAATAACACACCCAAGAGGATTCTGGAACTGAAAAAAAAAAGATTGTGTTCTTTACTGATTCCTTGTTTATTTGTGTGTTAACAATGGAGACTAACTACACATTAACATCAACCTAGGAGGCAGCCCTGGAAGAATCACAGCTACATCTTGCTGTTAAAAAGACTCCTGAATGGGTTTGACAACACAAACATTACCCCGGAAGTGGCAGCAGATCTCAGACTGGTGATAGTGTCAGAGAGAGTGACGATACTTTGGAGGAAAACACTAAGTAAAAGCCAAGATAAGAAGAAAGAGGACATTGAAAGGAACAGGATAATTAAATAGTTTAAGAGGAGAGGCAGCTGTGGCTTAGACGGAGGCAAGTCCATGGTAATTACAGGTCCAACTCTCCCCTAAGTAGGAATGTATCCAATCCTCACAGGACCCTCCTTGGGCTACATCTGGAGCTGTGCTTGTAGCTGAAGTTGCTGGCTAGATATTGCCTCTGAATTTCACCCTGGAAAATGGGTAGGAAAGGAAGATGACCTGAATTTTAGGTTTCCCAAAACTCTCTTTTGCATGGTTCTAGGGTCAGAATGACACTTGGGAGTTCAAGAGTTAACAGCTCAGTCCCATCATATCCTTTCTCCTCCAGGACAGCTGCCCATGCCATCTGGTAGAAATGTGGTTTATACCTGACACAAAGTCTCTCTCTCACCACACAGTTACTACAAGGTCTGTTTATTCCAGTGCTGTAACATATTCCCTCCTTTGCATTTTTCTGTTCCCACCCATCATTTATTCATAACAGATTACATTGTTGCTGGACAAATATTTGGTGAAGGTGTTTCCAGTCTTTGTAAAAGCTCTAAAACCTGTGCAGAAAGTCCATTATTAACTTAGGTTTGTAAAAACCCTCCCTCCCTCTTTTATTGTTTCCTTTTGGTATCCTTCCATATAGCAAAGTCTACATACATATAACCCAAGTATTTAGGACCCCAAGCTCTCAAATGCAATCCATGCCTGTTCATTTTCTTTACAGAAAGTAAGGCTGTGATTAGACATGAAATAACTGTAGCTAACAAATCTGCTCCCAACGACTGAGTAATCTCATTACAAGTGGGAAATGACAGTTTATTCATCAACATGTGGAGTGCCTTAAAAGTGTTGGAATTGCCAAACTAATGTAGAGAGGCAGGAAAAGTCTGCTTGAAGAGAGGAAGGAACCTCTGGTGATGTTTTACATATGTAGAGACTTATGATGGAAACAAGAATAATGTATTTCATGTTTACCCTGGAAAATACTCTAATAATAAAAATCTTCGGGATGTGAGGCCTGCATAAATGCTTCCCATTAACATAGCAGGTTCATTTTGTTGTTCTTATTAGAGGCAAGAACATACGTTGTATGTGGGGGAAAGGAGATGTAAATTTGTTTGGAAGTGCATTTTCTTTCTGCTTGGAAAACCTCATGGTGAGGTGTCAGTCTGGTGTTACATGAAATGCAAGATTTGCTTCCAAAAGGGTTTTCTTTTGAGCCACTTGTGGGTTTGCTAGTATAATTCAGTCTGGGAGAAAAGGAAATCTATGCAATTTTCCAGAAAGAAAATAAACTTTTCTCTAGAGCTCTTTTCTTCCTTTCATGATTTGATACAATACCTATAATGACAGCTGTTTCCACTGAGAAGGAAGCTGTACTATCAGTTGAAAAGAACTTGCAACTGTTGACACCCAGCATGATTTTAAGAACCTTTATTGTCAGGCTAGAATGCTTAATTATCACATTTTTCCTCTTTTCATCTTTGAAATGTGTGTGCAATTTTTTAATTCACACAACGAAATCTGAACAAAAATCAGTCCCTTAGCTGTCCTTTGTGGGTTTTTGGGCTTTTTTTTTTAATTACCAGCTGTGGAGGAATGTTTGCTTTCAGGGGTCAGAGGTGATATTAATTCATCAACAGTGCAGGAATTGAAATGAAATTTTTTATTGGAAAATAAAGCACTATGAATATCTCACACAGAGGTAAATTAAATGTTGACTTTATACCTGTCAGCCTACATCTTTCATACAGTAATCACAAAGATGTTCTGACAGTTGCTAGTAATTGAGCTAGTTTATAAGCCTTGAATATTTGAATTGTTCTTCATTCTTTACAAGTGGAAGAAACTAGAATAAGATGACCATCACCCTCAAAGCCAGAGGTCCAGATGTCTACAATGCCTCAGCAGAGATTTAGTAACATTGGTGAAGTTGTCTCGACAAACTGACAAGAGTACAGAACAGGGTGGTTTTTTGTTGAAATTGGCTGCTTTGTTAGAAGCAGATAGAAATTAAAGATACAGGTTCTACCTTTTTCAAAAACCAGTCTAATTTTATGAATTTTCAAGGTAAATATGAAACCTTTGTTCCTCTGTAGAAAAAAATAAAATTCTGAATTACATTCGGTACAGAAAGATATGTTTGGCAAAAATATACATGGAAATATAAAAATAATATAGCAGTGGTAAGGCAAGTACCAAAGAAAAGTACTCATTGGAAAAATGAGTTCATGATTTCAACAAAGATCAAACTAAGAATTAACCAAGGCAATATTTTAATAGCTTCCCATTAAGCAAAGAATCAGGGACACATAAAAGCAGGGAAGCAGACAAGACAATATCACCACCATGATGGTTCTGAAGCTTGCCAATAAGTTCCAGAGGAAGCAGAAAAAAACAACTCCAGGGACAGAAGGAAACCTTCTAAGTTGCATCTCATGATGTAGACTAGCTGATTGTACTAATATAGCCCTGAGGCTGCTTAGAGCACCCTGATAAATGCAAACTAGTTCGGAAATTTGGAAAGTGTTTGATTTAGTGGTTTGTTAAGAGCATGCTGAACCAATACAGAATACAGACGGATACACTGGCAATCACAAATATGAAGTCTCTTGTTTATAAAATAGAAAAATATGCTATAAATAAATGTCTGAGAAGCCCTGGTACTTACCACTTAAATTCTTGTGCTGGTCTAGGCAATAAATAAATATTGTTACTCTTTTCCATGCTGGTGGGTAGAATGCTCTCACAGTGTTTCCAGTACTTTACGCCTATGGCTTGGTCATAGACCACAAATAAACTTTTCCATGAGCATTCTGGAATTTCCACTTCTGCACAAAACTGGGAAATGCAGTCATCATTAGCACAGGAGGAAAAAAAAAGAAGTTTCAAGAAACTTCTACCAAACTCCTGCACCATAAAATTGTTTGAGTCTTTGAGTTATTTAGTTTTCACATGGTGTGTGTCTCCTATAGCACTCCTTAACTCGTTATTGTGACAACGAGAGCACAGCGCCATGCATAACATGACAAACCTGAGGACTTTGATCCAGATAGGACCTAGAGGTTTCATGAAAGGAAAATGTTTGGAGGTGTTCCACAGAGGTCCTACAGGATCTCAGAAAGTGAAATAATGTTGGAATGATCAAAGTGGAGTTTGTGTGGGGAGTGGAGGGCAGCAAGCGAGAAAGATGGGACAGCTACGGTGACAGCAGGAACAGGGAAGGTCTTGGTTTTGTCTGTCATCAGAGCTGATTATTGGGTCTTTGGTCAGATTTCCTGGACAGCCAAGGCAGGGAAAGAGTGGTCTTTCACCTTCTGTTTGCTTTTCCCCATTTGATTGGCTATACCCAGCTCCCATGATGCATGGATGGGACAGAGGAAGCAATAGCCCATGTGGGCACCACAGGACTGCCACGCAACTGCTCCCTGCTCTTGGCACACCTATATCTTCACCTGCAAGCTTCACCTGCAGCATGTACCATGGGCAGCTGAACTACTGTGCTGCTGCCGCTCCCTCTGATGTCATCTTGATTGCTCTGTCGTGGCCTCCATGGCCTCCTCCCTTTCTCTTCTTAACGTCAGGTAGAATGGCATCTTCTTCCAGCACTGTCAGGTTTCAGGGGCTGTCCCAGTAAAGTTTTTTTGAGACAACATCATTGAAGCAGATGGTTGGAAGGTGCCCCAAGAGGGCAGATGTTCAGCTCATCCCTGTGTTTGGGGGCAGCTTCAAGCATACCTATACCATACAGATATCTGTGCATTTGAATGAACACATCTTAGGTGTTTCAAGAGATTCTGAAATTCCTCCAAGTAACCTTACAAGTGCTCAATTAATAACTGATCTAAATCTGTCTTGATGCAAAATAAGACAGTTTCGGCACGTCTTATTCCCTGGGATCCAGGAACCTAATCAGTCACTGTTTTCTGCATAGCTGTCTTGGCATACCTGTTATAATTTTCTTTTTCAACTTCTCCTTTCCAGACTAAACAAACCCAGTTCTCTCAGCTTTTCCACATAAGTCTTATTTTCTGACTGTCTGTTTAGTAGAAAACCACAGACCAGCTTACAGGCTTAACTTGGAAATCCAGGACTAAGTTTCTATTATCTACATGCTAGAAATAATACGGCAATATCAAATATTACAAGGTAAGTGACAGAAATTTCAGAAGGTAGTTTCATATCTTGATAGTATCTAAAAAGCTCTTATGTGCAAAGGGATTTAGTGCCCTGAATAGTTTCAAACTGGTAGGTGGTGAATATACTAGGGAACTTTGGAACCACCATGTTTACAATTGTGAAAAACAATCTCTCCTCCCCGATTCCTTTCTCTCTCTATGTCTCTCCAGACAATTTCAACTGCATGAAGTAAGGGAAACTTATGTCTGAAAGCAGAAAAATGAAAGTATGGATGATCTCATAGGTTCCTACTCAATCCGTCCCAATGTTTCACACACTTCAGCAAGTGACTTGCTTGGCATTTACAAGGGGCACTTCACACTTTGTGGCACAATTGCATTTGATGCTTTACCAAGGTTGGTATTTGCCATTGATGCTGCAACTACTGTTAGCAATTAGCTGTACTGACATTGTAGAGCCACTACTGTTTCATAGCGCCAATCAGGATGTGTAATTTTTCTCCTTTGAGATTACTTTTCACCAGTTTTTTTGATCTTGCTCTTGTCTAGAAACCATGAGCAGCAAATGGCAAGTGTGTCCATTCTGGCAAGAGCAGGCAGGAGCCTTTCACAGGGAGCTGTCAGTGTAGCACTGTAGCAGCTGCTCACAGAGGCAGGGCTGGTCCAGCCCCACCTCCTGTGTGAGTTTTGAACATGGCTCCTTGCAATGAAACTGTTCCAATCCACAGCTCAACATGCAGTGTCTCCAGAAGCTTGCTACAGACGACTGGTTTTCAGAGGTTGCCAGAGAGTTTCCCCCAGGATGAATGGAGCCTCTCAGTGAACAGGGGCACAGAGAAGAGCCAAGTGGGTATCCACTGTCCCCTCCCTGCTCCACTGACAGCTAGCACTAGTGCCACAGTGACAGCAAGATGAGAGGGTACTTGCCCATTGGCCCCAGAGCAGTACTGTGGAGGGGGATAAAAGGATCCCCCGAGTGTGACAGAAAGGCATTTTCTAAACCATCACAGACTGGGAACAGCAAGATAGTGAGGATGTGCTACTGCCATGTTTTACCGACATATGGTCATGCTAAGTCCTGGAGGGAACTGCCTAGGATAACATGCCAAATATATTCAGAAACTTGCAAGGCAAAGAGATGTCTGATCCAGAAAACATCACGAACTTTCTTAACAAAGATTCTACCTTGTGCTGTATTAAAAAGAAAGTATGAAGGTCAATGGACTGGTGGGCCAAATACTCTTCCTACTCCAGAGTGCTTGGTGAGCTGGAGGAGAAATGCCTGTTCTCACTGGAAGAAAATTATGTGTTTCTGCCATGTTGTAAGAGCCTTCCACCATGGTTAATTCTGTTTCCTCACGGGTCAGGGTGCTAATCTAACGTTTCTCTCTCCAAGGCAACATGGTTGCTATTGGGACTCCTAATTACTTCTACGCCCTCCAGTACACCTTTTACTGTAGCAAGGGGTTAAGATAATAGGAAAATGTCTACATTTGTGCTAACAAGGTTCTAGGCATAAATCACAAATATGTAGAATAAATAGTAGCTATAGCAAATCAAAAGCCTTGGAATAGTAATCTGGGGCTGCCACGCTTCTCTCCAGTCCTGAGGTACAGTTGTTTGTGTTAAGTGATGTACTCAAGATGTGTTGGATCTACTTACTATATGCACAATTTACAGTATTAGTCTTTGCAGGGCAAATCTAATGATTTCAGGACAATGACGATGAGCACAGTTGCTCTCTAGGAAGCAGATACAAAGTAGATCCAGAGCTTTTCAGATCCACAGAGGTGTATTGCATCGTGCAGTTGCTTAGGAACATACCTGAGACTTTTGGATGTATGTCAGCCTGGATGAAGTTTCTGACTGAGAGCAACCACATCTTATCTGCCAGCACTACCAAACATCTGCTTATCTGATAGAAAATCTGCACAACCCCTACAAATACTTCCAGAAAAAAAATTCATTTTTGATAAAAAATTGTTATTGTAGGGAAAATACAAATATATGGTCTCTGTCCTTCTTCATCTTTCCTTCCCTCCAGTCAAGTTATCTGCAATTTGCCTATTTTTTTAAAGTCATTTACTCCATCCCCTCCCTCCTTCCTTTGCTCCCTCTCTCCTTGAGTAATTAACTCTGCAGAATCCAGCTAGAACATAACAGGACCTTGTTCTTTTCAGCATCCTCTGTTGTAGGAGATGCTAGAAATAACATAACTTTTGAGGTTTTTCTGGACTGTTGAGCTGTCATTCAAGCAGGTCATGTCTAGGACATCACTGAAATGAAAGACTGCACCTTTTTCAGTCAGTTTTCTTTTCTGCTTGGTCTATCTGATCCATGAGCCTCCAAGGACTTTTCCACTCACAATATGTCATCTAGGCCACCAGCATTCTACTGGTTGTCCATGCCTCACCTTTAAATTACTTCCTTTCCTAAAAATTAAATCCATATGATCTTCTTTTCTTTTCTTCTTACCTATCCCAATTTCTGACAAAACTGGAGACAGGAGGAGGGCACTGTTGACCCGTGACCAGGCTCTGTAACCCAGAACGTATCTGGAAGGAAAAGCAAAGCGATCTCTGGTCCCAGCCACATCTGACATTCCCCTAACTCCCTGGCCTGCTTACTTCCTCTTTCAGCTGCCCTGAACTCCCAGCCCCCTCCTTTACCCTTTAGCTGGTCCCTGACTTCTTATTCCATTTATTCTTCTTTGTCTCTCTGCAGTTCCTGCTTCTTTCCCAAAGCTGCTGCTTGATACTTGTTCAACACCTTCCATCCAGCACACACATCTTGCATTTTCTTTTCATAACCAGCTTCTAGTTGGCTGGTAGACTCTGATTACATTTCTTCCATGCACACATACCCACTTCAGCAGAGTGGTGTTTTAGTGAAATGCCTGCAGACATTTCTCAAATTTCAGTCAAGAGCAAGGGTCAGATTTACATTGCTTGGGTGTGACATGGAATCAGCAACCAAAGTATGTTCTCTTGAGCAATTAAGTTCATTTAACCCCCAGCTCATGGGCAGATACTTTCTGGGATGTTCTGCCTGCCAGTGCTCGCTTTAATTCATCTGGTGCCTTACATCTAAGCATAACTCTCTGCAAAAACTAATCTCTTTCCCTTTTTTCTTCTTTTTTTCCTTGCCCTTTTTTTTTATTTATGTAACAAACATGGCTTCCCTAGTCTTGTTTCCCATGCAAGCAGCACCGTTGCAGTGAGTCCCTGAGAGGTCCTGGGATAGGAGTGAAGCCAGTCTTTGTGGCTCCATAGGCAGTTACATAGCAGTTCATATGTACACACAGCAACAGATTTCACAGTCTTTTATTCAGAAAGCTGTATCTTAAGAAAATCTTGCTTATTGAACCAGGTCTGGACCACAAAACTAATCTTGCATCATGAGAAATTCTAGACAAGACCAGAAGGAGTTTATGGTCTTGCACAAAAAAAACCAAACTTACAAACATAAGGAGTTCTCCACCTCAGTTACAACAAAACTGGCAATGTACTATAATAGAGCACTTGAGGGCTCTGGCAGTAACAAAGAAGAAACATAAATGCAGTCCTGCTTTCCTGACATAAGCACTACAAAAACAGTTCTACTGTAATGGGTAAAAGAGCTGTTAGACAAGAGTGCCTTTGATTATGAAATTTTAGACCACATCAGACTACCCTATTGTCTCATAACAACCACTTTCAGAAAATTCACAACATGGGCTGGTTATGCCAAGTAGGACACTTGAAATAGCCAGCCACTATCACTGCCTTCCCTTTGTGATCTGACACTGAGAAGATCAGCTTCAACAGAGTCCTCTCTCCTTTTTCTTAATGACTCACAGATGACTTTGCTGGCATTTCCTGCAGTTCCTCCCAGAAGTTTACGAAGTGTTTAGGGTTCAATTATTGCTGAATCAGTGCATCTTCATTCAACAGAAAAAGAGAAATGCACTTCCATTATCGTCTTGAACTGAGGTTAATTAAAAACAGCTCTTCAGCTGGTTGTGGCCTGTCTGCCAGTTGTATTTTGTCATGTTTTGCAGTGATATCTAAAAGCAGCAGTTCTGCTTGCTTATTGGGGCACACAAGTATGTCTGGTAAAGGCAGTTCTGCATAGAAGTGCTTAAAATAAATATGCTTATATATGTGTATATGTGGATGTGTGTTTTTACACATATATATGTATTCTGGGGCCTCATTCCCTCATACCCTGTAATTCAACCAATTATTCATATCAAGGTCAATCTTGCCACAGTGCATGAGATCTCATTTATAGAAGACATCAGGAAAACCTTGCAAAAGAGCAGCTTCTGATATTCTTATTTCACAGTTGTGGCACCTCAGCTACTTTCAGAAAGCCATCTCCAGCATTGTTCTCAAATGAGACTGACTGTTTTAGAATATTCTCAAATACTTATTGTTAATTGGCAAACCAGAAATAAATTTAAAAACTTAATTTGCACCACATATCTATGCAGGGCTACACTCTGAGGATTTTTTCAGAAATATCAAGCTTCCACAGTGCTGTGATAGCTTTTTTCACACATCCTGTATAGGAACCAAAAGCCCTGCTTGCACAGTATCCCCACTGACTTCTATTTGGTTTCACATTTTCCTTGCTTGTAGTTGGATATTTGAAAATGTCTGCTGAACCTCTAATTACAGCTGCAATAAACATTAAAGACTTCTGCAGTTAAATTGCTCTCATAGCACTGACTTTGGTTTGGTCTTTTTCTTTAATATGAAAACAACAAACATTCCACAGTTAATTACACATACCTTAAAAAAGCTCAGAGCAGAGAAAGACCCTGATCACTGATGCTATTTAGCTCTCTTTAAGTAGCCAAATCACAGAACTACAGAGACAGATAAAGAAAGGCTACCGGTAATCCACAAAAATGTTGAAAACAAATGCTTGATCAGCCCATCAGTCTAATGTCTGTCCATAGTTCATATCACAGAGTTAAAGGCTGCTGCTTTTGTTTTTTTCTCCAGAGTGCTGGTTTTACACAGGGAAGAGTGGCGAAGGTTACCCAACATGCAAACCCCCCCTTCAAAGACAATCCTACTGATTTTTGCCCTGAGAGGGGTTGATCAGCCCCTGTTTGACAGCGGGGAAAGTCTTCTACCCTCCAAGCTCATATGATGGAAGGTATGAAGAGCATTAAGGGAGTGGCTTCAAGAATGAAACTGCAAAAGATCAAAAGGACACCGTTTGGATTTGTCTGTAGTTGAGGCTTGACTTGGGATACTGCTAACAAGAATTTCTTTGATCTAGAATCTTTATTACTGCAGAGAATATATGCAAGGAAGAAAATATTCACTTTAATTATTTTTCTCTCTGCCCTGCCCCAGGACAGTGAACAATCCAGATCCTGTAGGTTCTGGAAGTGCAGCTGTGTACTGTGTTTCCAAGTTCCTTTTGAAACCACATTTCTAGCAACCAACCACAAAAGTTATAGATTGTTAAAAAAACCCTGGGTTTGGGCTCATGTTAAAATGAAAGACTGATTCTCTAGAAATCCCTGAGGCAAAGTAAACTGTGCCAAGTGTAATTTTGCCTCCTTGCTGATTGTCCTCTTTCTCCAGTGCAGTCATTCATTTGCTCTGTCACATGTTCCAAATTATAAGAACATTATAAGTAAAATTTATCAGAACACTTCTGGCCTGTGACTGTCAATGACTGTGTGGGTTTCTGTGGAAGTTTCCAGACTTTTTCTCTTCTCTGTTCCAAAAGACATTGTCTGTTTCTATTTTCAAAGAGGAATTGACATGTTATTCCTGTAACTGCAAAAATTATTACTGTGTCACTCATACTTCATTTTTCTGTTTATGCAGAACTACCAGGAACATATCTTTTTCTATTTTATACCTTTGTCAAGGGTGGCTGTAACTGGCTGATAAATCTGAATAGAAGCCACCCGATTTTCCAGGGGCTTGAGCAACACAAATTTGTATTTGAGGCTTTGACTGAGATAGGGCTGAAGCAGATCCTCTACTCCCCCCACCTTATTAGTATGATTTATTAGTAATTTTTTCCAATAAAGCTTCAACTGCAGATCAGAAGGTATCCTTTTTTAGTTTTAGAAATTCCAAAAAATTTTATCCAGAGCCTTTAGCCTCAGTAAGACAGAAGACAGCTTGCTGAAAAAGCAGAGTAACAACAGATGCATGATGGTTCCACCAGGCCACAAAGTCATTATGCTTAAAATTACACAAAGGGGAGGGGGTGGGAAGTAGCTTTTAGAATCATGCCATACAGGCTTCTAGTACTAGGAACAAACCGGATGAAAATCCAGAGAGGAACTTGTTCTTTTTACGTTTGAAAGCCCCAGTTGTTCTCCAAGACTATGACCTCTTACAATCTTCAGTCCACATTTTACTTCTTTATTACTCCTCTGCTGCTATTTCTGTGACGGCTGTCCAGATGCCAGCTTTCAGTAAAGTGTGATCTTTTCAGGATTAAAAACTGTTGGTGTGAAGACTCTCATAAAGGGGATCTTTTGAGAGATGATCCTTGGTGTCATGTAATCTCATATTCAGATACAAAGAAGAAAACAGGAAAAGGAACAAGTGCGGTTTAAGTGTTTAAGGTGTCACAATGGAATAAATGTCATGTAGCTTTACTATGACTACTTCAGTGTTTGGATCAGCTGCTGTCATAATAGGACCATAACTTTCAGGGCAGTTCTATCCCAGAGCTGGTAACAAGACAGAGCAACCATACAGGAACTTCAATTTTTATAACCATGACTGAAAGGGAGGTATCTTGACAAATACTTGGTTCTAATTCACTCCATTTTAGTCCAGATTGTGGCCAATTGTAGTACTCAATTTTCTTTTTGTTCTGGTTCTGACAGCCACAGACTCCCTTTGTAAATGCCAAACAGGAACTGTGATGTAACTAGTAAGTCTGAATCTTCATTCTTTCCATGCTGTTTATATAGTGGAGTTTTGAATAAATTCAATTTAAAAGAAAGCTTCATGGATTGATCTTGGCAGTTAATCACAGGATGTGAGCAAGAAGGAAGCTTCTACTTCAGATTTCTTCAGATTAGTTACTGAATGCTGTTTCCTAACAACAGTTCCTCTACTACTGCCAGTGTTATGAAGCAGAACTCTCTGAAGAAAATGTCTCTATACAAATTTGGGGGAAACAGGCCTCTTTTCCTCACCATGATATTGAGAGACTCACTGTACATAAGAGAAAATATGAAGTCTCTCCAGAGTTCTAAAGAGCCCTGCAAAACAATTTACAATTACATTAACCCATGGCATTATTTCTGGAAGCAGTTTCTATGAAGGACTCTGAACAAAGAGAAAGGAAACATAAAGAATTTAGGGCAAGTTTTAATAAGTCATATTTGAGTTTAGGCTTGCAGATTTTTGTGCTTTTCCAAATAGAGTTTGATGGCATCACTAATGTGTAGCATAACAGGAGACAGAGACCAGCTGTGCATTTAATCTCATAAACTGCTTCCAGAGAAGGTCACATTCAGAACCCTGAGGGCTTCCAATCTGTTCAGACTTGAAAGGTATGTCAAGAAGGAATTTGCTTTAAACCATCCAATTTTATCATGCAGTTGGGCCCCAGCACTATGAATCCCCCAAGCACACAGCAAAACAACAGAGGTCTTGAATTTTGTCTCTCTAGGTGGAAACACAATAACCAGAGATACACAAAACTTAGTGATTTATTTGACACCTTACATCTTATGACATTTAAAATAAAAAGGTGCATTTCCTCTTAGAACAGTCATATTGCTTGCAGTGCAAGTACTGTGTACAGCATGTAGGGCTCTGATTTGTTAACTCCCATGCTCCGTGGATGTTTTAAGGCAAAATACCCCTAAAACTGCCAGACAAAAGTTCACATTGCTTCCACATACCAAAATAAAGACGGGAA
>VZRZ01002847.1:300685-327513 GCA_013398175.1 Climacteris rufus
AAGGGAAGGGAAGGGAAGGGAAGGGAAGGGAAGGGAAGGGAAGGGAAGGGAAGTTGAAAGTTCATTAGAATATTAAAATATATAACTATATTGTAAAAGACCAACTCTCAATCTGAGATTTATGTTCATTTTATTCAATACAGACATATGTAGAAATCCGAGGAAGTGTTATCCAGCCCCTCTTTTTACTTGTTTTTTGATTGTTTAGAATTTTAGTAATCGTCATTTAGTAAACAAGGGAAAATATCCAGAAAAAAATCAGTAAAGTTCATTCTTTCTAAGGCTGTGATGTGTTGCTGATTAACAGCCAGTCCATCTCATTTAAACTAGAGGAAAATTATTAGTAACAACATACTTCTCTATGAATTAAAAGGAGACAGTATTTTACAAGGACTGAGAAAAATCTGAGTTCCATGACAGACTGTGGAATATGACTGGGGAACTATCCCAGAAAAAAGTCCACTGTTCTGGATGAGATTTCATATCTTGTATTCATTCTCTTTTAACACCTGAATTGCCCCAAAACAGAAGAAACTTCCTATGGGGAGTCTGAAAATTTTGTCTTAGGCATCATTGCTTTTCACAAAGACCAAGATACCTTGCTAACAAGTTACACGATTACCTGTTGTAGTGCTAAGGAGAAAGGGCTTTCATTTACTCTAACTTCCTTTATCTATAAGTGAAGCATCCAAAGTCATGAGATATGTGTGCAACCTTTCTAGTGCATAGAGAGGGTTAGGATGTTATAGGAAGTGATTCACTCTGTTAATCATACAGATCTATATTAAGATGATTCAATGACCATGCGGTTATACAATTTCTTTCCACAGACCACAGAAGAAGCCTAGATGGGTAGCTGAGGTTGGATATCTAAGATCCATAAACCACATGCCTAAAGTGCTGGAAACCCTTTAAAATCTGTCCTTTCCACCATCTTGCCATTCCAGACAACACTGCAGTATTAAGTTGTGAGGAATATTCAGTATTTTAACATCAATAACTTGCATCCAGGTCCTCCTCCCATTCACATACTGTTTCTTCAACATGCTGTATGCACTCAGTGGCTAGAGCCAGGCCTTCACCAATTTATAAAAGGAAGGCAGTAATTATACAACTCACCTGTCCAGGGTTTCCATATTTCACATACATATAGCTAGGGTATACAGTATAGCTAGGAGAAGGACAGTATCTGGATGAGTATTTTTACTTAGGAATAGTGTGAGGCTGCTACTTTAGAAACATTTTTCTATGAAGTTAGTTTATATTTGTCTGTCTTCAGAAAGTGAAAGTCCATGGCATATCTCTTCTTACAATTTTTCAGAATGTGAGTATACCATATTTAAGACCTATTTCAGGACTGTGTGTAGTATATCGCCTGGCTCCCTGGTCGCTCTCAGCCGAGGCACCGACCTCCAAAAGCCCCGAGGGCTCGCTTTGGGTGCGGCTGCTTCAGGGCTCAGCGTGGGTGTGTCACGCAGAGGCGAGGCGGCCCGATGTCGCAGTAACGACACAAAAGGAAAAGCCAGAGACACCTGTTACCAGGATCAGAGAGAAGGAAGGAAGAGGGGCAAGACCCGCCTTCTTTATTTTTTATATCCATTTAGTAATCACTATTCATTGGAGGAAATCAGTTCTTCCTCCCTCAATTACAGTGGTCAAAGGAAATGTCCATCAAAGTTCTGTGTCCATGAGAAAGGAATGTGAATGATAAGATACAGTTACAATAACATAGCCGTGTTTACAGAGAAAACTGTGAGAAACTAGCTACAGAAAATGAAAACATCCAGGACTGCAAAAATCAGGGCAACAACCCGAGGTGACAAGCAGACAGGGCGCAGAAGGAATCAGGCAAGGAGGCAAAGGGTGGCGAGAGGGGTTCTCCCCCGTGGTCTCCTTTATTGTGGGGTCGGGTGCGGTGTGGGGTCCGGGATGCAGAGGGTCGGAGAGAGACTCCGAGGAGCTGACAAGGCGCAACAGGTTAAAAGGGAAGGGAAATCGGGAGGAGCTGGAGGGAATAACCAATGGGGTTCCGCGCGAGGGGAGGGTACAGGGGTCCAGGGTCCACTTAAAACAGCGCAGGGGAGGGTACAATGAACAATAACTAATAAAATATCGAACATAACCGAGACTTCTAGAAGTGTGGGTAGGTCCAAGGCTCGGAGCACGCCTCCCTTCTAGAAGAAGGGGCTGGTCTCAAACTGCAGTCCTGCCTATGGAGTCCTCCCCAAGGGAGGAGCACCCACATCCGAGGTGGAGCTGGAGTAGGAGGCGGCGGCAACATCCCTGGGAGGACCTCCCACACCTGTGCTTTAAGATGCTCTCCATAATGAAGATAGATTCACCTGTCAAACAGTCTTCCGGAATCCTGAAACCTGCTTTGATATTGGGCTTTGATTTGTCTTCAGACATTTAAAAAATATCATAAAATATCTTAAACTTTATAAATTTTGCAATCTTTGACTGTTGTCATCAGTGTCAACACACTTGGATTTTGACTTTTTCTCTGTTTCCATGAAAATAACATGTTGAAAATGTTGCCACTTGAGTTAGTCAACTTTTTGTATTTTGAAATTTGCAAGCGCAGAAATACAGCTGAGTAGAACTGCATTTTTGGGGGTTTTATAATGGTCCTAAGACTTCATAGATTTTCTCCTTATGCTAAAGAGCAACAGGAGAAATCATCACATCCCAAAATAGTCACCTTGTGTAGAGCTGAGACTGTCACCTCTCATTTGATAAATTCAACATCAAGGATCACTTGAGACTAGCTTATGAAACCTGCACACTGGAACCAGCACAAAGCTCTTGCATCGCAATGCGTGCTCTAACCACCCGTCAACTGGGTGTGTGTGGGAGCTCTCCCTGCTGCTCTCTTTCACACTTAATCAGCAATTCTATCCTGAACCTAAAAAGACTTTCTTAATATATTTTATTTCAATAAGAGAATTCCCGTGGAAAGACTGAGTGACAGCAAATAGATATTTTCTGACCAGAAAAAAAATACCTTGTTTGTCAAAGAGGTTTTCTGACAGCTATATTAGGACAAGGAAAGCTAATGTCACTTTTCAAATTACCTGGCTGTTCTATTAGGATTTTTCATTTGATATATCAGCTCACACTCCAATGGGTCCCCTCATGTCCTCCTTACAAAATTCCATCTGGGATCCCTAGAAGTAGGATTTGAAATTATCATCACAGTTTTAAGGAATTGACAGCTTTCATGATATTAATCTAAACATGTAACACTTGTTGTCTCTGGGAAGCTTCAGTTCTGCAAGTTTCATAAACAAGTTCTCTTGAGGTATGATCTAAGTATTGTATCCTATTTCTTAAAGTAAGTTTTGGATATGTTGAAGAAAAATATCAACACAAATTATCACTAAGGATCACTATGAAAGTCTTAAAACCCAGAAGGTAGCATGGACTTTACACCTACATTTTTCATTTTTTTTTTCTTCTTGTTGCAGTCTGTTGTGGTTTTTGACCACAAATATTGGCAATTCCAAGGGGATGGGGGAGGTCAGGGGGGTTTAGCAGGCCTTTAACAAAAGCCTTTGTGTAATTTTTTTTTGATAATAGAGACAGAGCATTTCACAATACTTATGAAATCTAGACAAGAAAGTTTGAAAGTTTGAGGCAGATGTCATTCAGTCTCTGTGCTATTTTCCTTATTCAATGAGAACTTTCTTCACCCTTTGACTTCCTCTGTCATAAGTCCTTGTGTATTTAATCCTATCTGTATCTAATCCAATAGTGGCTGGGATGCCAAGGGAAAGAAGGAGCAGCTATATATTTGTACTTGTCTATATATAGCCAAGCTCAGAGATGTCTGATAGTTTATTAACAACTTTCCCAACCCAGCTCCTAACAGCTTGCCTGAGACACAAGAGAGTTCCTGCTCAGGGCTACATGAAAGTACTTCTGCAATTTAACTCTGTTTCTATTTTTGCCCTGGAAATTCCAAAAGCGTTGCTGTCATTGCACTATACTGACTCTGGCCATACAGTGCTGGTTTGAGTTTCCTGCGAGAAGACAAGATTCCTAAATCTCAAACACAGCAAAGTGGGTTTTTCCTCTCTTTTGATCACCTTTCTTGTCCATAGTATGTTTATTATTTTCTTTTCCTGGATGCTTGTCTGACATCGTGATAAACACAGAACAGCATTTAAGTTATGAAGGAATTAGGCTTTACATAGTCCATAGGAAGACTCAAGGGAAAAAAGTAACTGTGGCCATGGAGGTCTCCTTTCAACTGTTTTGAGGCTTTCCCCACTGCCAAGATCCTGACTGTCTTATTTAATTAATGAAAAGATAAAGTATCACATTAGGGACAGAATTCTGACAACGAATTTAATTGGAAGAAGAAAATTATGGTGCTGTACAAAAGAAAAAAAGAAAAAGAAACAAAGAAAAAAGAAAAAACAAACAAACAAACAAACAAACAAAAAACAGCTTCTTCCACCATGTCCTGGGTGTCCAATGGCAAAAAGAGCAAAGGCGGTCTCAGCAAGGCTAAGGGGTACAAGTGTACTGAGCTGGGCTGGTGGTTGTTGAATAGGGAGGTTTATAACACGGCACTTTGCAGGAAAAGCACCATGTAAAGAAATAACGTGGAACAGAGAAGGAGAAGGGTGAGACAGGACATATGCTCCTGCAGCCTCACAAAAGGCAATAGTCCAGCATTCACCTCTGCAAAATGCTACTTTGAGCAGTCACAGCTTTGGGGAGACACCCTACACCTTCCCCTATCCCCTTGCCCGCATGATCCCACAGCCTGTTTGTGATGTAGCTGAGATACTCTGTAAGCTGGCTTGAGAGAAGCATCGGACTGCTCTGTGCTTGGGCTGGGAGGTGACGGCACAGCAGCACACACAGCTCAGCTCCGTGGCTCCGAACGCTGCCGCCAGCAGCCATCTCAGAGCAGGAGCTGGTCCCTGAAATCCCCTTTGCTGAGCAGACAGAACTGAGAAAGTCGGCAACCCCACCACTTCTGAACTCGTCAGCAGAGTTTATATAACGATGAGCCATCAGCTCTTTCCCTTCAAATCCTGCCTCAATTTACGTGGCATAGCAGCAATCTGGCTTTGATGGAGAAAAATGTGAAGGAATGTGTTCCCTGGGGAGTAAAGCAATACACAGACAATGTGAGTAAGAAAGAGGCTGTGCTGCTAAACGATTCACATTTCTATCCAGAACATCTTCATTAGTCTTGGAACAAAATTAAAGTTTCCACTCTCATTTGCTGAAGGTTAATCCAGATTTCTATGTGATGTGGCCAGATACAGATGTAATCTCTTTAACGAACTGCTCTGCCCATTCATTTCTTTAGCTTTTCTTTTTTTCTCCTACATTGAAGATACCATAGACATATAGAAAGAATGAAAAATAAAACACATGTGGAATCAGAAAAACTTCAGAGATAAAATTCCTAGGACTTTCAGTTACAAATTCAGTACAGAACTGGCTATTGTTTAGACATTAAAACGGATATGAAAATTATAATTTAAAAATTATATTTGTGTATCACAAAATTATTTCAAGTTCCTATTTTTCAATCTTTTTTCAGTCTTCTAATGAATAAATATGAGTTTATTAAAAAAAATATTATCCTGTAGGACTAAAAATGTAAATAAGTTATTTGCTACAATCCAATTTCCTAGCATAGCAGCTGATATTATGCGCCTTGTATTGTTATTGTCTGTATCTCAGGAAATGCACTGTTGAGCCCTTTTAAAATCTGAAGTTGTGTATCACTTTTTTTTCTTCTGAATTTGCTAATTTTTTCCATCATTCTTCTTTTGCACCTCACCTATCTCATGTTTATTCCCTTGAAACAGTGTGTCTCAGGCAACATCTCAACTGAATTATCACTGGTAAAAACAGATGTTTAAAAGTCACCTATCACCTGCATAAATTTGTCCCCCTCCTTAAATGCTTATTAAAATTCCTGAGGCTCCAATACAGCTGACTATTCTTTTTCAGACTTCCTGATTTGGAGACTCAAATATTTAGGTTCAGTGTCTTCAATAACTTTCTTAAACCCTCTTTATTTTCATCAGACATCCTATGTCTCATGACATACATTCCATTTTGCTGACTTCATCTGATGGGATTTCCAATTTCTAGAATGTTATTATTTTGCCTCACTGAACATTTTCAATGTTTTCATTAGCTGTTCTGGATTTGGTGTTCTTCTTTTGTATGATAATGCTGAACATGACAGCAGCATTTATTTCTCCCCAATCAAACAGAGATCAGGAATAAACCAGCAGGGTCACTCCAGAATTTAGCACCTCTGCTGGTACGTGTAGTTCAGCACAAGAGAAAGAGAGAAAATATTTTAAGGGAAGTCTGACTAACTCTAAAAATGTAGATTCTGAACCTTTGACAAGTCACCAGTTTGCATGCTACTCGCACAAAATACTGCAAGTAATCTGACATAAACACAACTAGTTACTTTTGAATTTATTGCTTAAAATCCAGAAAATAAGTAGAGTATAAAACTCATCAGGGATATTATAGTTCCTACAACAATATTAGATTGGTGCTTCTGATTAGGTTTTGCAACATGTTATAACAAGATCATGTTATAACTATTATTATTAAAAACATAACTGAGACTTCCATTTACCTAAGCATATGGGTGGTCACACAACCAGAGCACCGAGCAGATGAGACTGACTTTTTCCCACTGAAATCGATGGTATCTTTGTCATTAACTGCAGAAACAGAGAACCAGATCCTGATAACAGAGAAAGGTATTTTACTTCTCTGGAACCGAAATTCCAGGTACAGTTGAGAATAGCACTGGTGATTCACTACAGTGATTTCTGCCATCTACAGACTGGGTCTGGAGGGTAAGCAGGGAAGATTGTGTGGGCCCTATTCCTTACCAAACTCTCGTGTTCTCTTCTACACTTAAACAGAAGGGCTTCTTGATGTTGTTAATAGACCGCTTTGTTCTTTCCAGCTTTTTTTTTTTTTTTGCACATATTCTCTCCTTTCTCCCCATTCCTGTATTGCTAGCTTCCAAAGGAAGGAATATAAGATAGCTAATAAGCTAGTGATATTCTTCTGCATCACAAATATCCCAAAATCCCAACTGGTGTCCATTTCTTCTCCACATGTTTTACATTTCATTCTGTAGTTTCTGCCACTGCAGAACTGGCTTTAGAGACTGAATCTGTTAAAATGGGCCATGGTTTGCTCTATCAGCCTCCAGTCAACTGGCATGGTACCTGTAAAACATGTTGTAGTCATCTATACTGTTAAGGCCGTGCAGATAAACCCTCTCCAGCGCCACTGTCCCAACACCACAGATTCATACAGACTATTTACTGAGAACAGGATTGGCCCATGCAGTCCCACAGGTTCTTGTATTGCTGAAGAGGTGCCGGCAAGCTCAGATCAAAGCTGTGTCCTAGAGACTGCCAAAAAAGCAGTAGGAATCAGCCCCTCTTGCAGAGGTTTAGCTGGGACCCTGGCCTTGTCACGTTTACTGGTAGAGATAGCCAGAGCATCCCATAACATCAGTCATGTGCACTGCCCCAATTATGCTGCCAGACACACCCCAGAATCTGCTGCTTAAATCTGTGAGCTTCGAGTCAGTATGAACCAGAACACAAGCTGGTTCTAACACTTCTAATACGATATTTAATGATCATACTGAAGAAGAATAGCCTTATCCTTTAATTCTAAATTTTCATTAAAGTGTATTCCAGTAAATTCCTTGCCTTCATGCAGGTCTCTTGTCTTCAGTGTGCCATTTTATAGATGGATGATCAAAAGATTTCACTCAGAATTTTCACATACATACATAATATCTAGGTGGATCAGTTCTATAAAACAAAAAATAGAGGAAAGCTGAGAGAAGGACCCTTTACTCAATGGGAAGATAAAATGGCCCCAGCATTCTTGCATTGCAGACTAAAATGTGGACAAAATGTGCTTATTGTGAAACTTTCCATCAATTTTAAATAATGTCAGATTGTATTATGACCAACAATTTATGTTCCTATTACTTCACAACTTCCCTGTCCTAACTTGACAGACTACATTAAAAAAAGCCAACCTATTTGTCAACATTAAGAGTTTGTCTTATCCGTTCTTTTTCTCATTTGGATTTATTCTCTTTCTGGAACCTGATCAACTTGTGATTCAGAAGTTTCCTCAGATTTTCAGATAGGTGACCTTAGGGTTTAGTCTGGGCTGAAAGCAGAAGCAGGTGGGAAGAATCTGCAATTTTGTTTACAAGGACATATTTCCAAAAACCTTGCTTGAACTTGGTGGAAACATAGCTTTAATTTTCCTTCCATAAACGACAGATTAAGTGAGGTTGCCGTAAATGTCCTGCTTCAAACATTTGACTGCATACTCTAGTAGCCTGTTAGAAGCCTGTTGAGGTTATGATAGCAACATAACTTTGTGTGACAGCTTTTGCCTTTGAATCTTTATCATAAACCTAAGAAGTTGGAGTCAAAAGGAGATCATCCTCAAACAACTCCCTGCACCATGTAATGGCATGAGGGCCTGGAGACAGTCACCCTGCTTGCCATCAGAAGTCTCATAATCAAAAAATATCAGGAATGGCTGACATGAAAACAACAGTAATTCAGATAATAGTGCCCCATTCAAAATTCAGCATAGGCAGAGCTTTTCCATAGGCTTTGATCTAAGAACAAGAAAGAAAGCAATGTAAGAGTTTGTATCACTTTAAAAGGAAAGTGTATAGTCCTATCTAGGTGTTTTGTCCTTACTGTTTCCACCATAAAGACATCCTAGAGAATATCTTTCATTGACTTCAATATGGTAAGCAAGCTTTCAACATTTAAAGTAATGGATGGTTAGAACTTACTGGAAAGATGTCTGTGGCTGAGTCAGAAGAAAAAAGTGCATTGTACTTAGAAAATACACAGGACTTATCAAAAGAATTAAGGGTAAACTTTGGGTAGTCAAAAGGCATTAGATATTTGCGTCAAGACTGGATTTTTGAAGTTATCCAGTTCTTCATTGTGCATCTACTTAAAACACAAAAATACACAAGATTTAGGAAAATAAAGAAAAAAGTTCACTCACTGCAATATCTTCTTAATGATTATTTCAAATAGTTTGAAGTATTTTCTTGTATTGGTTTATTTTTATATGTTGTGTCTCCCCTACAAAGTATTTCCCCAAAGACTATTTACAGAATATCAGATAAAAATGTCATAAAAATAACTGAAACATGTTCCAAACAGTGGTAGAGGTACCAAAGCAGCACAGAGTTCTTCCAACACGCTTATATTGTGATTACTTAAATATCACTGGCTAGTCACTGGTGTTGTGAGACATTCCTGTGTGGATCACTGGGATTATTGTTGAATTAAGCATCATAAAGAACCCAAAAGGTGTTTTGAACTAACAACAAAAATGAATTGAGAACATTTCAACATTTCAACTGAGAACACTGATTTCAAATTACAGAAAATAAAATTTTAAAATCCCCGTGTTTTAGAGCGTTGTACGTATCTTTTATTCCTAGCTGTAATAAAAGTCTTTACCCTTACAGACCAAAATATTTGGCTTTATAGGTGTTTTCCATTTTCCCAAAGAACTGCTAGAGGAATGGGTAATGATGACTTAATTTATCACTTCATTAGTCCAACTGAGATCAAAGAATCCTTTTGTGGTTTTCTGAGACGTAAAAAAGGGGTAACTATGAAAACTAATTCCCAACTTTCCACTATTTTTACAGTTGCGTTTTCTTGTTTTCATTTCTCAAATATGTGCAACTATGTAGGTGATGAAAATAAAACTACTTGGCTACTCTTATAATCACAAAAAAACCCACTGTATTTTCCTGTTTTCAAAGTACTTGAAAAGGTAGATGAAAATACTGTGCATGAGTCTTTTATATTGTTCTTGATACATTTTTGTTACTGCTGTTGCTGCTGTCATTACTGTTTGCCAGACAGTGCGGTAGGTCTGTGTCATTTTCATGAAATGAGACATCAGGACTCGCAGAAGGAGTTTTAAACCCGGAAGATAGATTTATTTTTTTTTTCAAAATAAAAATGAACTTTTCCTTAAAAAAAACTCAGAAAAGAGAACACAGAAATAGAAGAACATAAATCCTTTCTCTTTAACCATCCACTCTTTCCTTTCATGGCAAGCCTTTTACTCCAGACTTCAGTATGAGGAACTAAGGAACCATTACAATAAAGTGTTACAATTTTCCTTTAATTACAAATTTTCCTTTAATAGAAGTCCTTAATAGAGTCCTTAATAGAAGTCAAAAGAAAAGCCTAAGGATCCCTCTTTGTGTGCCTGCTTCCATAGACATTGTAATTTAATAATTTTTTCTGATATTTTTCTGTCTTTACATACGGTTTTTAACTAATTTTTATATGATAATTCTGTTTTGTCCTAGCCCTTTAATTCAAGTCATAAAATACCCAAGAAAGAAGCACTGAAATATCTACATAACAACCTGCAGTCCTTTTTTAGGGGACACTTCACACAGCTAATAATCTAGTCCCCTGTGCCAGGGAACTCTGTACTAAGATGGTTATCCAGGCATAGTCTATCTGATAAGAGAAAGCAAAAGGAAGGGCAGAGGTGTTGAAAAATAAAATTAATGCTTCTCAGTCCATAAATGCTTAATATTACACTTGGGAAAAATAAGTCTAGAGAAGCCTACATGTCTTTTAAGGAATGCTGAAAGCTGGGAACCTCATAGTTGCTGCAGAAGAAATAAAATTTACCTTGCTCCCTATTTGCTCTTTTTTTTTTTTTTCCTGCACTGGTCAGAAGAGTACTGAGCACCAGAGAGGAGCTAGGACAGGCTGTACAGGAGTGCCTCTGCACCTCAGCAGGAAAAATGAGCACAACTGCTCAGGCAAAATTGTCTGAAAGGCATCTCCTCCTTTCACTTGTTGCTTAATCACTTCTTCTCCTAAGGAGTGACAATGAATGGAAGAAATCTATTAATCTACCAGCTTACCTTGCAATGAGATTACTTCTTTTGGAAATATAAATTGCAAGTATGGTCTCTATATATACAAATATATGCTGACATATCTGCCACGACAGGGAGAAGTTAACAGAATAATGCATATTCTGTTTGGGTGAAAGACTTGTCCAGGATTCTATCTGAAGCTCATGAAAGTCCTGACCTGCTCTTTTTTAAAATTTACATTTCAAACTTACTTTTTATAAAGAAGAAAAATTTTCAGTGCACCTTGAACAATGGAAGCACTACTGTTACCTCTTTCATTCACTGGAAAAATATCAAGGAGCATATAAATCTTTGCATAAAGGCTTTTCTATTTTATCTTGTCTACACTTGAACCTACTCAAAAGTCAGGTACTTTCTCTCCACATTTTCCTTTTGAGATTAGTAATTTATATCCACAGACTCAAAGTATAATTTATCCTAAAGTTTCTCACTGTTTGCCTTTTTTTAACCTCACACCAGCCTTCTCACCACTAATGTATGCACCATCTCCAAATAGCTGGAAACCAAGAGAGTATTTTTTTTTGTGGGTACAGATAAAAACTTACAGCAGACAAGTGGTTCTTACCACTCCTGATCTGCTCTTGGATATATTCACTCTCTGTGAACATTATGTCTTGCTTTATTAGGCTTTAGTTGTGGTATTAAACTAGTTTTCTCTTTTTGGCATGGATTTACTTTGTATCAGCAACTAAACACTAATTGCACTAGACAACTAGAGACCAAGTCTGGATGGTGGGATTGGGTGTAATTGGGCATATAAAGCCATAGTTCAATCTGATCTGGCAATCCTGTTTTACCACATACCTGCCAAATAATATAATAACCTCCACCCTACAACCACAGGCAATTTTAGGATAAATCTCTCTCTCTCTCTCTCTTTCCCATTTCTTCTATTAGAAATGCCATCCAAATAAAAAGCATAGCACTATATTCCTTTTTGCAAATACAAATTCACTTTTCAGAAGATTTTACCAATAAAATAATATTACTATTATTATTATTAACCATAATAACATTAATAAAAATAAGAGTAACAAGTTAAAAAAATAGAAAACCCAACAGCTGCTGAGATAAGTTACGAGCTTTTCAGTTGCCATTAATGGTAAGAAAGTGAAGAATTATTTTTAACTGAAGCTTTTACTGAAGCAAGCAATTATTTTTATTTTCAACCAAAATGGGAGTGTCTGGAATGTTACTTTTTTTTTTTTAAATAAGTCATCATTTTCACCATCAGCACTCAGATAGGAGTCACACTGATTGCAATACTAGTGTCTGAAAGGTCTGAACATTTTTGTGGCTTGTTGAATAAATATCAGTAATTCAATTTTGGTGTTCCCAAATTCATGGAATGTGATATTTGGAAGGGTATAAGAATGGAAAATCATTCTACTCCAAGAAACAAATGTTTCCAATCTTATGGAATGGAAGAAGATTTTTTGGGTTTTTTGCCTTGCTTTTTCATATAGGGGAACAAGAACAATTAAAGTCTCTGCAACACTTAACAACAGTTGATAAAAATGGACTCACTGATTAAAAGATTTTTGTTTCTTTTAGATATACTGATCATACTTAGCCCACCAATACTCTGTGTTACTGTCCAAGGGTAGCATTCAGTCCTGATACTGTAAAATGTTTCCTGTGAGTGTTTCAAGTGAAAAAAGCTTACAAAGTTCCTAATTTCATTTTAATTTTTTTTCAGGCAAAGGACAAGGTGGTTTCCAGCCTCACAGTCCTGCTTATTTGTTTCTACTCAGTGTCTCTAGTTCACACTGCAAAACTCCAGTCCTAGGAACTAAAGCAATGTTATAGCATTTATTTTCTGTGTGAACTCTCTGAAAGCAAAAAAAAGGTCTTTTCAAAGTTAAAAAGAAAATTTAAAAAAAGGCCAGAGTTGGCCAGAATTTAGAATACAGTTTATGTTGTGAGGTCTTCTGTATTTTCTGTTACTAGGTTGGTGTCACATGGAATCACCTCTGCTGCTCTACCTATTGCCAAATGGGACATATTCACAAGGAAGACACATTTGGAGTAAACAACATTTGGGAGCACTGCATACAGTAACTGTGCTGGTCAGAGGCAGAGTTTCTTCCCCTGGATGATAGTTGTCATGCAAGTGCCAAGAACACCTGTAGCTGGAAAACTGTTATATTGCCAAAAAATAGGGTGACTAACATTCTCTTTGATACTGCTTAAAGGATCTAGGACTCTTGAGACACTATAAACACTGAAAACTACTATTTCTGGAATATCATCCATAGCATTTGTATCTTTAATTACGTCACTGTTAGAAGTATTACTTATGGGGTTTTAGCTTGGCCCAAACTGAATAAAACTGATGGTCTAATGGAAACTGTAAAAAAACTGGATGGATCTGCTATAGTACCTGGATCTGTCAGAGGAACCCAGAGAACTGTGTGCACTTCTGTTGCCCCCACCATAACAAGGACCCAGAACTATTGGAGCAAGTCCAGAGGAGGACCATGAAGGTCATAAGAGGACTGGAGCACCTTCCCTACGATGACAGGCAGAGGAAGTTGGGGCTCTTCAGCCTGGAGAAGATTGATGGAGACCTCATAGCAACCTTCCAGTATCTGAAGGGAGCCTACAGGGAAGCCTAAGAGGGACTCTCATCAGGAACTGTAGTGATAGGACAAGGAATAATGGGAACAAACTGAAAGAGGAGAAATTTAGGCTATATATTAGGAAGAAATTCTTTACTGTGAGGGTGGTGAGATATGGATCAGCTTGGATCCATATGGATCAGTGAAGTTGTGGATGCCTCAACCCTAGCAGTGTTCAAAGCTAGGTTGGATAAGGCCCTGAGCAACCTGGTCTGATGGGAGGTGTCTCTTCCCATGGCAGGGGAAGTTGAGACTAAGTGATCTTTAATGTCTGTTCCAACCCCTTAACATTCTATGATTCTATGGTCATTGAGTCTGGTCCCTTGGTGCCCCTGTTTCCTTACCGTGCAGCCACCTCTGTAAGTGTCTCTTGCTACATTTTTGCAGCCACTCCCAAACCTCCAGAGCATTCATTCTTATACTATTAACATGGCTTATTTTCACGTCCTGTTTCATGTCCATTTTGCAGCTTTTTACTGGTGCCAAGAAAAAATATGCTGAAGCAAGGCAAAAAAGCAGAGGAGAGTTAAGAGAGGAGCCAGGCTTGCACTTGCACACAAAAAAGCAAATAAAAAGAAGAAATAGGGGAAGGACAGAGGGGGACAGAAAACAAAGAGTAGGGAGGTAACAGGGAGATTGTACTTTCTCATTAAAAGCTGTAGGAAAGATAATAGTAGCAATTAAACACTCAGAGGGTTTTCACCACTGACATCTGTTCTCCTGCACAATTTTCAGATCCATTTGGAGTCTAGAGATAGAATGAGAGATCCAGGTGGGTTAAACCTACCCTCCCATCCACCAGGTGTCACTGACATGGCACAGTCTGCCCTGTCCTGATCCATGGCAGGACATCAGACCTGTCAGTATGGTGGTCTTAGGAGTCAGACATTCTTCTGTCTGGACACAAGGAAGGAGTGAGCACCCTCCCTCTCCTCCCTGCCCCTACAGGAAGATCAAGGGTGCAGTATTGTTAAGACAAGATTAGAGAGCTTTTAAATTGCATCTAACACCATTTCTTTCATCTCTAAATACAACTTTGCAGTTTAAATATAATGCTATGAAGACTTAAACAGATAAAAGCATTAAATTGCCTTTTTAAATTTTTTTTAAAATATCTAAAACCTGTTCAAGTGTAGGGGTCCCCTACACAGCAACCCAAGTCAATGGCTTTCTATTTCAGTACAAGAACTGACAGTAAAATAAGTATCTGCTTATTATCCATTCCAGCTAGGGGCTAATAAGCAAGTTAAACAAACTCAGAAAGCAGTAAGGTCCCTTCTTAAAAAAAAAAAAAAACCCTGGACATTCAGATGGTGTATTGATTTCTATATAGAAATAATTCCAAATAAAATAAAATAAAAGCTTGTCTTTGTGTGTGGTAGAGCTGAAGTATTTTGGCAGAATTTGCCTGTACAAAACAAAGAGAAGCAGTAACCTAGCTAGATGCATAGTTGATGTAATTATGATCTTATACAGAATTTGTATGCAAAACTTATGTCACAGGTTCCATTTCCTTGGCGGAAGAAAAATCTGGCAGTTGTTCAATCACTGTTAGGGATATGTGTGAGCAGAGGCAATTATGGGTGGAGAAAGACAAGATGGCAGAAGTCAGAGGTAGGGAGGGGTTTTATAGTTTATGATTGTTAAACAAATTGGATTCCAGAATGAGGGAATGATTGTGTGGATGAATGGTCTATGGGACTGATTTATTGATTACTGGGGCAAACACCAGAGGAGTTAAAAAATAGGTTGTCTTTATAAATAAATCTCAGAAACATTTCTGGAACTATTGTATGTTTGGGGTTAACTACTGTCTTCCTTCTCAGTTTTGTGATTTGTTCTCCTTCTCTAACTTCAAAATAGACAATGAGAATCAGTGTTCTCAAAGTGTGGCCAAAGTAAAATCTTGACCTAGGAGTGGGTCTGGTATGTACCTAAACGCATTTATGTGATTATTGAATTAATCCCAATTAAAAGATTATATTACAGGGTCATGGGGAGAGAGACAGGGAGGAACATCCATTCATACATGGAAGTTGTGGTGAAGGGGAATCTCCTCTTTCCAAAAACAATCTTCAGAGTTAACACACACATTCAAATTACAGTTGTTAACACACATATTCATAAGCAAAACAGATAACCCTGAGATGTACAGTCCCCTCAGTCCCCCAGACAAACAAAAAAAATGTGTAGAATTTCATTCACAGGTTGCACAAAACGGCAAGTTTCCCTTCACTTGAAAACCTTCGGCTTGTATGAGGCAGCTGCACTGGGTATGAGGGCTGTGCACAGCCTTGAAGCATGATGAAACCAATGTAAGGGCAAAGAGCAGCTCCTTGGAGGAAGCCTATACCTCCTTCTGTGGCTGGTTTCACAGAGGCAGTCTAGTAGAAAATAATGTACTAGAGGTAATCCCCACAATTATTACTGTAGTAGAAACAGTAACCGTGATGTGGTTTATTTTCATTCCATTGAAATGTCAAGAATCAGAATTACATGGCTCTGAGGAGTAAAGAGTATCTGTAGCTATGATAGCCTTTATACAGGGTCTTGCTTTGTTCCTTTTTTTAACAAAAAGGCTCTGAGAGCAATGCTCCTCTGGCACTTCAGTTATGCGTGTGTGTACGTGTGCTAATGTGCATGGAACAAAAGGGTGGAGAGGAGCTCTGGGCTGTAGTTACTACTTGGAGTATGTCTGCTTTGTACTTAGTAACCTACTGCTTCCAAGAACAGCTCGATAAATCACGCCTCTTCCACTGAAGCTGCATGCACACCACTGTACATTTTCAACAGGGATCCAGATGTAAGCAATTAGGCCACGCTGTGCTATTCTGCTGCCTCTCTTATATGAGACATGGCTGACTAAGAATAAACCAGCTTCTTCTTAAAAACGTGCACAGTTCTTCCCAGACACACAGTGGTTAGCCCACGCTGGCAGATCCAGTGAGCACTTTCCAAATTCATAGTCTAAATGGATGTCTAGACAATGTTCTGACTGCATGTTGGGACAAGATCCTCTTGTCCACCAGATCACACTTCTCTCTAGCTTTGCTGATATGAAGAGTTCTGGCTCTGACATGCAGGGTGGTTGGATCAGATGATCCACTGTGGTCCCATTCAACCTGACCCATTCTGTGATTCTGTTAAGCATATTTTACCCTAGGAGTCAGAGACAGGTATTTGGTCTGAGCCCTCCCAGAAGTGTGTCCAGGATTACTCTCAGTCCCTCTTGGACATGAGGTTTGCCAGGCACCTCAGAGGATGCTGTCATTTCCACTTACTGTCTGTTCTGTAACGAAATTCTAGGGAAAACTGGTATGCTGGAGAGAAAAGTTTAGGCCTTCAGTAATGTCTAAACAAATGGCAACAAGCCACCTGGCTTTTTTTCCTCAAGAGATTTCAGACTGCACTGAATACAGTAAACAACTGCCGCTGGGGAAGGCAGATATATTTTTGTTTTCTCTTCAGAAATTGTAGATGCTATTCTATGTTCTGTGATGAAAAAAAATGTTTCTCGAAGCAACTGGGAGGTCCCCATGAGTGAGATGCTGAGAGAAAAGCTCTAAGGAAGATATTTGCTCTTTGAAAAGACACGGGAGGTGGATAGGCTGGACAGAGAGAGACTACAGGCAGGCTTTATGACATTAAAAATAACATTCCAGCCCACTTTCAACTGTTACACTGGATTAGCTGCTAGTTGGTTACTATGATATCTAAAATGTTTTTTCTAGTACTGAAGTATTTGACAAGTCCATTGGACTGAGATGCACTGACCCCAACAGATGACTATGGTAAAGACATTGAAGTCATCCTATATTTCTGTCCCTAGATTTATTTTTGCAGGGTGTAAACACATATCGAATCATTAAACGTATAAAGTTGTCTATGATAAAGGAGGGTATCTATGATAAAAGAGGGTATTTACAAGGAAGTTTGACACACTCCAACTCTCTTCAAGACATGAAAAAATTCCTGAGAATCCATTGGGAAAAAAGGACCATCCATTTACTGGGTGGTGCAGCTCACGACTGCTCAGTCTTTGTGGGGTGGGGGAGAACAGCATTTAATTATATCCATTTAAATGGACAGAATGACTTCAATATTTTGGAAAAGTTATATTTAAGTGCTAAAAATATCATAGACACAAAGAGCATATATATAGAAAAAAATTTGGTCCTTTACTTCCCATTGAGTTTACATCACTTCTGTACAGAGTCTGACACATATTAACATCCTAAATATTTCTGGAGTTCTGATATCTTATACCTTCATCATGCTTTTTTGCTAGATGGTCAAACTGCAGGAAAATATATCATAGTCTAGGCTTTGACAAGCAGCTACAGAACAGAGGTTTAGCTCTGCCTGCTGGCTTATCTGCCACCTATCAGAAAGCCCTTTCCTTTTGGTGCAGATTCCTGGTTGACCCAGGCAAGTAGCAATGTCGAGTATTGCAGGGAGAACTCTGCATTTCAGTTCCCCCACAGGAATGTCTGGGGCTGTTCCTCAGGAAACATTCTCCTGTAACCTTGTAGGCAGCCGAGGAAGCAGGGAAAGTGCTCCTGATGGCCAGCATACCCTTTAAAAATGTTCATCTGCAGGTCTGGTTGGATTTGTTTACTACTTGTCGGTGACAAAAGCAAAGTCTTCTTGATAATGGTGGTTTCACTTACAGCACCCTTTCCCTCTCTAGATTGATCTCAGCCTGTCTCAGCACACCCCATCAGGCCACTCAACAACCCCAGCAATATTTGTTCTTATTCTCTTTCTTGTCTTTTCTTCTTCTTGTCTTATGGCTTCTCTTACAGATAAACATAAGACTGTTATACAGGGAGGAATAAACAAATAGCATCTACTTAATACCTATTTCTGGAATTTCCCTTTCTTGAGACTGTTATCTAGGGAGGCATAAGCTAATACTTTCTACTCAATTTCCCTTTCTGGAGAAAGTGGAAGTTACTGATGCTGGGCTTAGAAGGCAAGAAATGCAGGCAACCTCTCACTTTGACTACCATGAGCAAACAGTGTTTGCATGTCTGTAGGCAGCAGTAAGACATGACTTTTCAAATCTGCTCATAGTAAGATCATGGTCAAAAGCAGTATGAGGATATATTTTCTCTGACTGTTTCAGGGGACTTTGAATCAGAGACGTAGACCACATGTCCATGTACAAGGAGCACCTACAGCATAACACAGGTCTGTCCCCACCTCTTCTAATCTTTGGACTTTCCCAGAATTCATCAGGTGACCAGTAAAGAGATCTTGCCTTCCTGACAGCTGCACAGCACACCTTTCTAAAAGTTCTCTTCCTCAGCAGCTGCTTCCAGGGCTGGGTCTTTGGTCATTGGATTTTAAATTTCACTTAACTTCCCAGAATTTCACCTCGCAATGGTCTCTGAGATGGGTTCATCACAATCACTCACTTGCACACAGTCAGTCCTTCCCCCTAACCAGACAGTCATTTTGAGATATAGGACTATTTAAACCCAAACTTTAGGAGCAAGCTCTGCCAAAAATTTTTCTTAAGATAAACATGACCGCCCCTCAGATTCTGTTAACAGCTGTTACAAGAGAACAGAGTTCCTCATGCAGCATGAGAGGACAAGCTTGTGTTTTGACTCCTCTGGCAGATGATGGAAATAGGTTTGATATGTTGTGGAGCATTTGCTGGAGTCTTTTTTTTTTTTCCCCAGCTGCAAACTAATGACTAAAGTGGTAGTTTACAAGCTCTCCAAAGCTGAATGCATGGAGCATTTCTCAGAAAGAGTATATAAAAAAGAAACATATTTATCTCATGAAGTTATAATGTGGGCAGTAATTATCAGGAGCCTTCCTCAGTCATTCCACGCACAATTCTTTCCAGCCTCTGCTACATGGTATATTAACAATCCCTTTCTATCCAAAGTAGTGGTAAGACATGCTTCAAAACAGTGCATTTTTTAAGGCTTTGTGTGACCATTTCATTCTGTTGCCCTTTCCAGAATAGGATGATGAATACAGTCTAGCTTGTTTGAATGTTGCAAGTGGTCAACAATGTTTCTGTGGCATGTGGTGACTACAAAGCCTTTTATAAAATACGTGGAAGAATGTTTATATCAGAAGTTACAGTGCTGGTAAAACTGGACAGCTGTACTTTTGAAGAAGTCATCTGCAAAGCCACAGCAGGGAAAAAAAAACACGCATCAAATCCAGTTCAAAGCTTTCTGAGACTGGCTTGAGACCCTAACTGCAAGAGTAAGTATATACCCATACTTTTAATTTTTGACCTGACTCCTGGACTGCCAACCTGGACACCAAGCAGCTAGGGAGGATGCTGGGAGTGTGACAATTGGGAAGACTGCCACAGCTTCCTGCCCAGTGACCCTGAGAAGCAGCATGTGGTGACTGCTCTCCAGTGCTCATGGGACAGTAGCCTCTGAGCTAGGGACTGGTCACCAGCCCCCCAGCTGCCTGTGCTCCCACATGTCCGTTGAAATAGATGCCACAACAGGCTGGGAAACACTGGCATTTCTTGGGACACCACAGTTACGCAATCCTGGGTTTTAAGCAAGCATTTTCTCCTCTTTTCATCAACATCCATGTTCTCTCTTCCCCTCTACATTTCTTTTCAATATCTGTTTTTGTTTAAACCTGAAATTCAAGGGGAGTAATCTAGGTTAAAAAAACCCAAACCAACAAAAAACACAGCAGAGAACCCCCTCCCTATTCCATCTTCAGACACTTCTGCAGCTGCAAACGACAATGTGGTTTTTTTCTGTTCAAAGCCACAAACTGGCCTGAGCTTTCTAAAATGCTGGTCTAGTGCATATGAAACCTTCAGCATGCCTGTGAACTGTCCTGCAGCTTGAGAAATTCAGAACTGGTCTGTCAAATTTTCCACGGGAGCCCCCCAAACTTGCTGCCAGCGCCGCCAGTGCCGTTTTGAGCCCCAACATCGCCCCTTCGTGGCTGGAGCTGTCCTTCATGTAGCTGGGCTGGGGGCTCCTCCAGCTGCTGTCTTGCACACTGAAATTGAAAAGCACTGGCGTGTTTACAGAAAGGGGTGGGCTCGCCCTGCCATCCCACCCTCTCCCCTTAAATTCCAGTCTGAGCAGATCAGACTAAACAGGCTGTGTGTCCTCCAAAACAGACTTCTCCTACACCACCCTGAATCCAAGCCTTAGTCCTGAGCAGGCAGGAACTCCAGCTGATCATGCAACTCTTTTGTGACATTTTACCAGCTTTCATTTTGGTCTCTGAAAATCAAGTTTCTGCTTATACGTGCCACTACTTTCTCTTTCAGGCAACCTGGTACAACAGCCTATGCACGTGTGTATGGGGCAAGGGGAGAGGCAGTGATAGAGCAGGTCGAAAGTGCCTGAAGCACACTTTTGCACCTCGTCACATTCCTGGCAGGACCATTAAACCACTTACAGTGTTGCTTTATTCTGTTATTTGCAGTTGGCAAGAATACTCAGCACATAGCCACCTTTCAACCTTAGTGTGACCACCACCCAATCCCTACCTGAAGACTGCTAGAAGTCTGGAGAAGAGCCACACATCCCCACACATCCCTGCCTAGGATCCCATTTTTCCTTCATCAATCCCAATGTGAATCGCCAAGGAACACCACCAGTTACTGCCAGGGTGGCAGAAACACAGAACACTCAATGACTTGTTCAGGATTTCATTTCTACATTGAAAACTTTCTTCCTTCCCCCCTCACCCCCCCTCCCCGCACCCTTCACTCTCCCAAGAAGCTCATGGCTCCTTTATCAGAATCAGTCAGTGCAAACTGCTGGATGACACAAACCAGACGGCCAGCATCCGCTGCAGACTGGGACAAAAGATGGAAGAAAAGATAATAACAGAGCACAGCTGGTTGATAAGCATGTTTAAATTTTGCAGAGATTAGCTGTGAGAACAGGAAGGAGTTCTTTCCCTTCTGTTTGTTTAGCTTTCTTTAATTGTTTATTTTTAGGATGAAAAACATGCCCATGAAGGCTTATCAAGCAAGTTAAAGTAAGGCACAGGGAGAAATTTGTTTCATTAGAAACATGAAAGCCCCATCACAGCCAAAACTAAACAGGACTTTCCATTTTCCAGAGCCACGTAAGCTGGCAAAGAGCTGCGCGGCTCCTGGCTGTCCTCAGCAGCGCCGGCTGCGAGCGAGGCCGATGCGGAGCGGAGAGCTCAGCCCCTGGGTCCGCCTGGCTCCCCTGGCTCCACGACAGGGCGCGGGAGGGAGCAGAGCTACACAGGCGCCTCCTCACTCGCTGAGGGGATGGATACAGCTGAGCTGACGGGTTTCATAGCTCCTTTCACACAGCAAAGCTCTTCCCTTATTTATCTGGGCTGTTGGAAAGTGCACTCTCAGTACAGGCTATTCACCAGCAAGCCTCTCCTAAAGTCCGTCTGTGGCTTCCACAGATGCGAAAACAAGCTCTGGAAAATAAGTTTTTTTTGTAAGGGTAACAAGCAAACAAAACACATTTGAAGGAAGTGTTGCAGTTTAAGGGACTGTCGCTGCTGCCACAGGATGAAATGGAAGTTTTCCTCATATATTTCACAGAGGGAAGTCACAAGTTGCCGGCAGCAGCTAAACTGTCATCATAAAATAGTGTGTTTCGTTGTCCTTATTCCCCTGCCTGACCTAAATCTGAACTTGCCTCTGCTCAGTTCTCACATGTGCAAACCTGCAGCCCCTTCTGTGGACCCCCACTGGTGTGAAAACTTCAGGGTCAGATCAATGATATTATAACATCTCACTTCTCCCTCCTTTCTGACTGACAGCACACGCAGGAGGTCCTGAACAACACACTTGTACAAAGAGCAGACCAGAAACTCTATCCGAGCTTCCTGTTCGCACCTGGTAATGGTACAAATGAAGAAAGAGGCCACAGGGCCAGCTGTACTTGGAGTATTTCATGCCACCCTGGAGAAGCAAAGATGTGGTGGAACTGAGTTTCCTACAGCTGTGCATCCCTGGGGTGCTGCCAGAGATGTGACACTGTATGTCATCACCCTTTGCTGGAACAGCTAGACCTTGGGCAATCACCACACTGTGTGAAAAAACTCTTTGGTCCAGATCTGTAGGACTATTCCTTCACTGGCCCCAAGAGGCTGAGACAAAACCAGACCAGGAGGGTAGCTCTATGATGCTCCCCTCTTACCTTACCTTTAAAGTAGTGCCAGCATGAAATGGAGAGCAAAACAGAGCTATTGAGGTCAAGCATGCTCTCTCAACTGTCATCTTTAAGGGGTAGAGTGGAAAAGTTTTGCTCTGTTTTTCAGAATATATTAAGAGACCATTACACTACTATATAGACAAAGAAAGAACAGCTGATAGAAACAATGTGTTTCTTGTGTTCTAAGCAATGTGGCTTGTTCATATGAGCCATCCTTTTGAACAGCTACACAGACTTGTTTGCAAGACTGGCAGTGCAGATGTGCAGAAACCAGCTGTACTCATAAAGCTTGTTAGTTGTGTTTAAGCTGACAATCCCCAGCTAAACAGTGACCTGGTGCTTCCCCTGTTGTTCCCCCTGCTGTTTTCACTGCAAGAATTTTTGTTTCACATACATTCATGAAAAAAATTACCTTTCTTTTTCTGATTAAAAGCACCAAACCCTCCAGAAGTTAATTAATATCTCTGAAAAGCCTGTAGTTTGCTTCAGAAACCCCTTCAGCACAATGATACAAACTTATGTCAATCCTAGAGGCACTGCAGCCTTCAGAGGGCTGTGCTGCTCAGGCCTCACCAGGCACGTCTCTGAATGGGAATGCATGGGGTGCCTGGGTGGGAATCCACGGGGTATCCAAGTAGGACTGCATGAGGGGCCAGTGGCAATCTGGCTAATGCCGTCACATCCCCAGCAGTGCTCAACTGCCTAGACACTGCAAGCACTGCAGAAATGTAGCACACTCTTTCTCTGCCTTCTATTGCAGAAAGAAATCGATGATTTATTTCAATACGTAAAGCAACTGAAGCCTCCTAGGTAATTATAATCAGCAGTAAAACACAGTGTCTGCCCTGAAAAGCTTCCTAGCTAATTATACACATTACTCCAAAATTATTACAAAGCATTTTATTGCTGTCTGGATTCATAAACGACAAGTATTTCAATAAGCACCTGACATGCATATCAAAGATTTTAAATGTCAAAAGGAATTCCAAGTTCTTTGTAGATGCCTATTTTCTGTAAAATCATGCTTTTATGACAGCTCATGTAAGACAGAAATACAAATGCACTGTATACATAATTTGAAGGCCTACTTATTCCCAGTGTGTGTTTTTACATTTCTACATTTAAAAATATAAAACAGGATGAATCAAATTCACACACTGGTGGTACTTGTCTGCTTTGCTTAGAACCCAGAATATATCAATTTGCTTGCACGGATTGACCTTTTTCTTATCTGGTAACAGGGATGGGATAGAAGGAGCAGATTTGAGGTACCAAAGGTGAAGGATAGGTATTGATGCAGGAAAACAAAGCTTAGCTTAAATCAAAAAATCTACCAACATGACTGCTGTGAAACCTGGTTTATTATCTTCATAAAATGTATGTTTCCATAAAGGAGAAACAGCAACAGCAGCACTGATACTCTGCACCCCAGCACGTGGTAAACAAATAACTGGATTGGCCAGATGATGAGGTACAATGCTTAATAATTGCATTTTTTTTTCAGTTTTTAAATAGGTCAGCTCTTTTGTCTCTGACTCGGAATCGAATTTTCCTCTGTGCTGATTGTCGAGCATGTGACTCTTCAATGCTGTAGAAAAGAAAGCAGCAGCAGACCCTTGGGGTATAGAGATGTTACAGCAGCCACGCAACACATTTCTGCATTCAGAAAAGCTTTAGTATTGGGTCAGGCAACAGCTACTAAGCAAGGATATATGAATTACTTTTTCATGTTGTCAGAAGAAAATGTGGAACTGATAAGAAACATCTGTGAAAATGGAAAGATATCTCAGAAACCAGGGTTTGTTTAGATGATAAAGAGATAAAATCTGAAGGCATGTGTTGCAAGGGAAGATAATCTTTAACAGTATGTCTGTTCAGAAAAAAAAATAAAGGAAGAAGTAGTAGGTTTCAGGTAATTGTCTCTCTGTGCAAAGAAAGGTCCTTGAGGATCATAAGGCAACATTGGTGCAATCTGTAAAACTGTATGAGCTGCATGGATGTTGTTCATTCATTTTTCTTCATGGAAACATGATGCCATTTACATTTTATTTGCATCTTGTAAATATTTTCTTAGAACCCCAGCAGGACACTGAAAAGCATAAAAGTAAGCATCACCAGCTGAACTTATGTAACCACAGTTTTCTCTTTGCTTGCAGCTCAGCTTATTTCATGTGCTGTGATTTAAAGCCCTGTAATACACTTACCATGGAGGAATTCTGTTTAGCTACATTTAACATTTTTGAGGGAAGGTTTGTGAGATCATTTGTTTTACTTTAATGCATACATATTTTGCCTTTGTCCTGCTTGATGTGAAAGAAACGGGTTTTTTTTTAAGGAAGTCAATCTCCATATTTCTTTTCATAGTCTGGAAAGGAGGCACTATTTAAATACTGAGAAATGTGCAGTACAGTGTGGATTCAATGGAATTATTGCCACCATTCTACGCTTATGTTGTGGCATTAAATCAGTCAGAAGACAGGCAAACTGCCAGTGTGTGCAATGCCCAGGGGAGGAGGCAGTTCCAGTAATAACTTTAGAGACTCTAAAGTGACTCTAAAATGGAAATCTCAGCAGCAGCTTTAGGAAGGCTCAGCTGCACAAGATGCACAAGTGCATGCCCAGTTTTAAACACACAAGTAGCTCCAAAATCAGTGAGACCACCCACAGGTTTACAATCCTTTGAAGAATTGAGCCCTTAATTGCTCAGTAACTGTTGCAAAAAGACATCAAGTTTCCTTTGTTTTACTTATTATTAAAAAGAGCTTTGCTAACATAAAACACTGGAGGAGCCCAACCCAAACCAAATGGATAAAGCGAAGGCCAAAGCAGCCTTGCAGAAGGGCTGCTTTTTCCTAAATTTCTCCTATTTCAGCTCACAATGAGTTGCTCCTCCTGTTGTGGTCCGCACACAGTAACATCTTAGACAGGACCACCAAACTACATTTGCTTCCCCCTTTTAATGATGAGCAATTGGCAAGTTCAGAAAATTTGGCTTGTATTTTCTTTGGACACAAAGTTCTACTCAACAACCCTCTGTTAGAAAAGAATATTAATTCTGCAACAAATCTTTTTAAGACCTACTTGGGATGCCAAGCTTCTTTGTCTGCCAGGGCATTTCTGCAGCTTCACAAACTCTGTTACATGCAAGGCAAATGAGCTTTAATGAGCTGATCTTTCTGCAGTGTATGAGGCAGGGAAGTGTTAATATCTCTGCTTTACAGAGACAACTGATCTGGAAGGGGTCAGAAACCTCAGCTGCAGAAAATCCGGAAAGCTAAGCTAACTTTATTGGAGCTGTGCTGATTTATACCAGCTGAACATATGGCCTTGGAAGATTAAGTAGTCTGTGTGAGAAATCTGTGGCACATCTGGGACACTCTGGGGCCTGAGTCACAAGATCATCCTTCCTCCCTATAACAATCGCAAACATGCCTCTACTATGCAGGAGCCTCTGCAAAGTTTTTTGTTAACCTCCTGGCAAAGCAATAATGAAATTGTTTGAATGACTGAGCCCAGGGAAAGTTGGGGTTAGCTTATGCTGTTAACAAAACCACTTTTTCTGGTTGCATTGTGCCTGGTACTATTTTATACAGGTAAGTCAAAACTACACAAAACATCGGATTATTGTACTTGCAGTCATATTCTGAACAGAGACATAGCAAAAGTAATTTGCAGTCCAACATGGAGGAAGAGTCTGTAAAAATCTTACAAAATGGGATCTCTGTTTCCTTTTTGCCTCAATCTTGTGCCATGCTGGGTATGAGTAGCTGAGGACCAACATGTCACTGCAGAGGTGTTTCCCTGTGTATGCTTTTACTATCATCAAGAGGTTTATGTCACCGTAATGGCATATGAACCTTTCCCTCACTATCTTTTGCCCAGGCAAGAGGAAATTTTTGAAAATAAAACCGATCTAAATAAAGTCACATATATACTTTAATAGACAACTAAATCATGATCATTTTGTAACTGGGACATCTATTGTAGCCACAGCAATATTTATTTAACTATTGCTCCAGGACAGAAAATTTAAAAAAAAAAAAAAAA
>VZRZ01002847.1:327591-339100 GCA_013398175.1 Climacteris rufus
AAGAAAAAAAAAAAACCAAAACAAAAAACAGTTTAAATCTCACCCAAACAGGTTTTAAAAAAAATAATGTTTGGGCTGCTGTGATACTCCAGGCTTGGCTTCAAACTGATGTTAATTGTTTACAACGTTCATGTTACAGTGATAATTTCAGATAATGGTACTGGTGAGAAAGGTAGTGGCACTCCTTGGTCAAAACAAACAGGACAATACAATGAAAACTCATTTAGAACTTGGTTTGTTACTGCAATAATTAATAAAGATTTCACATTGAGGGGATCAGTATTGCAAATTATATGAAACAGCCACTGACAAATAAGCAACACTGAACAGCGTTTCTAATTACCAGGGGGAACAGTGGAATTGAATTGTATTTAAACAAAGACCAAAAAATGAAAAGAGAAAGGAAAAAAAAAAAAAAAGAAAAGAAAAGTAATTATATTGTTGAACAAAGGAGAAGAATAAATACATACCCTAGTCTGGAATTTTAATGAAAAATTTAATCAAATTCCCCCCGAAGTTAAGAAACACAAAACTAGTTCACCAGTTTTCAGAAAAAAAAGACAGCAAAACTTTTAGAGGATTGATAACATCTTATTCTGTGAGCTATATTTATCCTAACCTCACAAATATTTATTTTATAAGGGTTTATTTTTTAAACACACTCTGTTAAACTACCTGATGAAAAGGGGTAAACATTGTGTCCCTCAATAACGAGGGAAAAAATGGAAAAAAGTTTGCTTAGCATCCATTTTCAGTCTGTTATTCAAGAATGGAGCAACATCTGTAAGCAGTTTCTCAACTCGTCTGTGTAACCCAGCACCACCCCCTGCTGTTCGGGAAGGAAGATTCTATTTCCCTTGATTTACACATTAAATCTCCTGTACCATGCAGGCAAAGAGAAAGCATCCATTTCAAATATTTGAAGATCAGAAGGGAGACAAACACAACAAATGAAAGCAAACTCCCACCACCCACAGCACTGTATGGGAGAGGCAGTTCTGCCCATTTAAAGCACTGGGCTATCCCTCCTCAGAAATGGGGGGAAGAAGCTTAGCTGGTCACGACAGACATAAGAGCAGGCTGCTTCTGCTCTCTTTGCTCAGGATACCCACAAAATCTTTATAGACTTCGGCACTGCCTATGGCTTGCCTCAAGTGTGCTGCCTTTCTTCCCCTAAATCCTGAAGCTTACTATAAAAATAGGTTATTTTGGCTGAGTTTTCTGCGTATGGGGGCTGCTGAAATTTCCTTGCATGATGCTTTCACGGGGAAGGTCAATTGAATACTGGCCTCCCAGGTTTATAAATATGGAACACAGTAAGGTCCAAAGCCTTTCCTTCAAAAAACCTGGTGAGAAACTTCCTCATTCCTTCCATTGGGTGTGATGGAAAAGAGAGTCTGTGTCATCTCCTATTAATTAGTAATGGACCAAAAAGAAAGAAAGATGTAGTTAAGAATGCCCTAAGAAAGCCAAAAGAAGATATTCAATACCATTCTGTTGTCTGTATCCAAAGATGCAGCTAAAAGCTTTGTCATCTGCACCTGAGAATTTGACCTGACTCTGGACTGCAGGAAAACTGAATTACAACCGACGGGAATAACTGTGGGGGAGCCACGCTCCATTTGTACTGTTAGATTACAACCCAAAATCTGCCTGGGTTTTTTGGTTTTTTTCCACCAGTTCTCTCTTTATACAGGTAAACCTCCATCTTGGTCTATTTGTGTATCTAATCCTTCCCAGGACCAATGCTCTGTCCCATATCTTGTGCAGACATGCATGGAGTGTGTTTAAAAGGGCTGATTAATGGCAAATGGTGCACTGATTAATGGCAAATGGTGCAATTCTTAACAGATAGTGAAATATCCCCCAGATGCTAATCAGTACTGTCAATGAACTGTGATGTTAAGCATGTGCATTTCTGTGGTAAAAAGCTCATGAAACTCTGGGGTCCGGCTGTGAGGTCCAAAATTCCCATTTACCCCAAAAAGGAAAGGGTTTGGGGGGATAAGGTTGTGTGGAATATTGGGTGTTTTTGCTGTTGTTTCACCTTAAAATGAGAATTTTTTCATACTTTAAGGCTGCTCTTTCTGCATTATCTGTTTCCATTCAGGTCCTAAGTTGAGGTGATGAGGCTTTAGTTTATTTGCATGCCCAGTGCACACCTGGAAGTTGTAGAACTAAGCTTATTATCAGGTTGATGCAGGTTACATTTTTATCCTCTCCTAGTCTGCAATCCTAGATCTGTTGCATGAAGTACAGTTCAGCCTGATTACCTTGAAACATCCAGCCCTTGGAGGAATTTCAGTTCACAATTTCTGTCATCCTGAATTTCCCCGGTTGCTTAAAACATTAAAAGAGCTGACAGCAATTTTAAAATTAGTGGGTATTTTTATTACTAGCATTTTTATTTTGTTTGTTTGATTGATCTATTGAATAGGGTTTGGGGTTTTTTCTACAAAATGGAAGAAATATACCCTCTGTATCAACAGAGCTGAAGGTACTTCAGCTTGGAGCTGGACCATCTGGGTGGCACTAGAGCTGGTGGAGCAGGCACACAGGACCCTGCCCGCCCCACCACTGTGAAGGTCAGCCACAAACCTAGACAAGGCAGAGAAGCAGACACATGGGGTGGAGTCCTATTTACAGCCTTTTTCTGTACCTATCTCTGCAGCAGGGATGTACTGTGGATGGAGTTTGCCACAGCAGCCACTGGAGTTGGGCAGGGAAGGCTTTATATCCACCCGATTGATGAGATATGGATCAAACAAGGACTGCTTCCCTCAAACACTGATTCACAAACACCTGAGCCAATGTTTATCTTCACTAACTCCAGAGACTTCTAGAAAGTGATCTGTTTTTAAGTACTAGCCTGTTTTTTTGACCGAAAAAGAGTAAGGGCAATTGTTTTAAATACAGGTGTCCCTGTGTCGTGCTCCTTTTCAACAGCCCTAAGGCTGGAGGCTACATCGCTGTTGGCATCTCAAATGACTACAGGATCGGAGAGAGCACGTATATGTTGAAATTGTCATGCGTGAAAAATAAATTTGAAACTAATACCTAAAAATACATCTGAATTTTTGTAAGCTCTAAATGAATACACCAGAAGTCTGAAATATTTCCTAGAATTATCCTTATCCTGGCAGTGGATTTTTGTAGTGGAAAAGCTGCAACATTACTTAGAAAATATAGATCACTAAAAAACTCTGATGAATCCCTGAAATGACATAATACAGCACTGAATTTATCAGTGACTTTTAATCTGGGTATTCTGGCAATTCCCCTTTTGACATGTTTAAGATTTCTTAAAGATCAGGTCATATTTTAACTGCAAATATGCAAGCTGTCAATTGCATACCATGGACCATAAACATGACAGAGTTCTTACCTCACTGAGCAATTAAAAGATCAAAGTATTTTCATTTTAGTTACTTCAAGGAGACCCTGAGTACAGAGATTTTTAGAAACATTATTCCAAAATATTCTGTAATAAATCTGATGTTGTCCTACTCTTTTGCCTGTGATTAACTATATTTATTTAAACTGTTTATTATTGAACCAGCAGAGGTCAAAAGCTAAGACCTATCCATCCTTTCCACCTAAAGGAAATTCCCCTCTGATGTCTCCATGTGCTCTCCATCCTCTTTTCAATATATTTTTAATAATATTGGAGTTCCTGAGAGCCTTGCAGGTCTCCAAGTGCACATACCGCAGTGGTATCCAGGTTTATCTTGTTTTTCACTAACCATGCAAGGGGAAGACGGTTCTCAACATTATGACTGCCAGAAAAAAAGTCCCATGACATAGACTGAAAATAAATATTGAAGAGAAAAAGAGACTATAATGTGATAGCAAGTTGATGATTGATTTCTGAGAGAGATGGACCTTGCAGGCCCTTAAATCTTCCATACTATATAGAATATTCTTTTATTTCAGAAATCAATCTAAGTGAGATTTTCTAGTTTCAGAAATTCCTCTTGCTCATTAAATCCTTGTCCTTTTGTCAAGCCTGAGCTCTTTCAGAGATAAGTGCAAATTCTGAGGTTCTCCAGTAAGCAAATACTCTGCCAAGTTCAAGTTTTCCAGTTTAATTATGTTATCAAAAGCTGCTTTCTTAATGCCCTTCTCAGTAATTTGATTGTGACTGAGATCATGCTTTTCTAGTTCTGACAGTTCACTGAAGACATCAGTAGGAATTGCTAATATTTTACTGGATGCCAAATATAATACCTCAAGGGCAAGGGGGAGAACAGAGGGAATGAATGCTCCTCAGGTGACTGAAGTTCATCTTCATCATGTGCAAAGGTGCTATGGAGTCAAACTTAGTTTCAGGGAAGGGTTGGTGGGTGAACCTGCTGCTGGGGAGGCTCGGTGCCACCAGATTCCTGTGCTGAGTCTGCTCCATGAATGGTTCGGGTGCCCCAGCTCCACCAGGGCACATCTGCTGGGATGTTCCTAAGATTATTGTCAGCCTCATAAAGACACACAAGCCTTTGCAAACCTTCATAGGCTTCTTTTACAGCTCCACGACTGAGTTGCTTTTTCTTCAGAACCAAGAAACCCGTGAAAAATATAACTTCAGAAGACCCAGCTGAATGAAATTTATCCTACTATTCATAAGCTGTAAATATCTAACACTAAAGGGAATTCCTGAGAACTAAAACAATAAAAATAAGATGAGAACAGTGAAATCACTACTGTTTTCAGGCAAAGAAGAGTTTAAAAGTTCTTTGTATATAATTTCCTTTCTAATATCTGTATTAGTTTTATTGCTGTAATAATAACTGCAATAAATAGTCATTTACTTATCTGTATCTGTATTTGAACACAAAATTGTTAGTGTTTACAGTTAGAGCACTAGTCCTCTGTTCTCAATATTTTTTTATAAACTAAGTTCTCTAGGGTTGAATAATTTGTTTTCATCTTGAGTTCCTTCTCCTGTTTGAGTGCTTGTGATGTATGCTCTGACACCAGTATCCCTCTCTATACCTTTCTTTGAACATCTGTTTTCTACATTTTCTCTACCTTTTTCGAGAAAAGTTAAAATAATAACTCATGCTTTGATGTATGCTGATGCACAATTTGCTCATTTGGTAATCCCATGCATGTGATGGATAACCACAAAGGAACTTTATATGAATGTGCCTCTAATTATTTATATCCTATGCCTGAGCTATTATTTGCCTATGACTTTCCACCATACATCATCATGTATAGCTATATACCTTATGATAATTATTTTTAAACAGCTTACTCTCCAAAAATCAGTAGACAACCTCATCTGGAGGGCTCAACTGTTACAGTTGGCACACTAGAGGGCAAAGTCATCCTCAAAACAGGCTGTTGAGCTGATTATCTCATCTTCCACATCCTGATATAAATATTGCTTTTTAAAATATATTATTATTCTGCCTTTCACACCCTTTGCTAGCTTTCTGCTTGCTTTGAACTCCTCATCTTAGTTTTTTGCTGTTTTAAGAGTTTTAATAAACCATACATCCTTTTCTTTTGCATTTTTTTTAACTCCTCCTATTTCTTCTGTTTTCTAGAACAGATGTCCTTCTCCTAACACTTTCTGGACTAACAGCCCAAAATTCTGGCCTAAGAGAACACGCACCCTTGTTTGATTTGTGACTTATACTCCTGCCAGTTGGAAGGTGCCTCTGCCTGCCCATGGGGAAAAAATACAGCCTATTGGGCTGTCCCTGGATGTCAGTAGTGATGCTTCTATCCAAGAGATTGGCCTTGATCTCTGCAGTAGACACATGTGAGGAGCAACAAGGAGAATATCACTCACCAATACACAGGTTGTGCCCTTGTGCTGTTCTACAGCTGCCGGCTCAACTGTGAATTTCAAGACTGAATTAGTGCTAATATGTTTCAAAGGCAAAGCTGCATTTTTTAACTTCTTGTTGAACTTATGAGCCAATTTGAGAGTTTTAATGCAATTTTTCCTTTTTTCAGCTTTTTCCCTGTTCCTCCTGCCTTTATCTGTCTTAAGGAAAAGGCACAAATACTTCTGGAAAAGAAGTCATGAGTACATAAAACCAAAAAACACACAGTCTATTAACATAAAACTCTGTTGATACAATTTTTAGATTACATAAATTCATAAAACTTTGATTGATGCTCTTGCTTTTTTCTGATTTATATCAACCCTAGGGACATGGATTCTCTGGTTAAAGGGAACGTAATTTCTTCTTCCATTAAAAATACTTGAGGATATTGAAGCTATAAAATAAATTTGTTGCATTTCAACATGGGTCTGAATAATATTGCTCTTTAAAATGAAAATTGTATTTCACCTGCCTTTTAACATACTATAAAGCAGTTTCCGTACCTTTAGATATAAGGCACATGAGACTTCCTGTGTAGGCAATACACATTGCTAGGAGAGGTTTAGAGTTATCAAAACCTGGTCAGGTGAAAATAGTTTGTACATATCTGTTGGAACTGTACTTTTTAAACAACAAATTTTTGTGTGGCTACTCCATGAACATAGAAAAGAATAGAATATTTATGAAAGCTAGCTACTTACATCTCTCCAATTATAATTAATTAATTTCTGAAATTGTTACATTCTTTCCTGTCTCTTTGTCTAACTATTCATCCATTTTCCAACAGGCAGTCAACTAAGCTATTGAGTTGCTATCAAGAGTTACTTTATCTCCTGATACTTCTGAAAATACTCTCATCCTAGGTATTCATATAGAAAATCTAAGCTTACTCAAACTCACAGTCATTTGTGCAGCTAGGAAGAGAAGTGATTTAACCATAATGATCATTGTCCCCATTGGATCAAGGAAAGTTTCTATCCTTTGCTGAAATTGATTTTTTTTTTTTTTTTTACTGGAAGGGTTGAAATAGCTAACAATTAAATTGGAAACAAAATGAAAATATTTCTTTCAACATTCCTTTAGTTGTATTCTTACTTACATCCTGTGAGTATAATCTCCCACAGCCTTTCATTTGAACACAGAGGTCAGATGCCTCCCCTGTGAGGACTGCACAGCCCACTGCCCCACAGGCAGTACTGAAGGCCATCCTGCAGGGTTGGGTGCCTCAGGCTACCTTTGCCAAATGTAGTGTTTGCCTGGAAAGATCTCATGTTAATGTTGACTTGGAAGAAATTTGAAAGTGAACTCAAGAAGGATTAGAGACTTCACAAAGGGGCAAGGCTGATGGCACCACCACCTTTGTAAGGGATATGTTTGACCCTGGCTTGAGTTCCTGCAAGGCTCATTATTACTTCATTGCTGCAGTCTTGAAGAGAATTTGACAGGAAGGAATCTCTAATGCAACATCTTAACTCCTCTGCCATGCTCCCAGACAAGACCCTTTGGCAACTGCCACAGCCGCTGCTGCCTGCAACCATGGGCAATACTCTAAAGCCCCTTACTGAGGAATGTCCCTTTTTTGTCTCCTTATGTAAGTTTAGCTTTCTTTAGCATGCTCAGCTTCCTCCTATGCCACAGGTCTCCACTAAAAAACCTATTTTTTCCCAATACTGTTCCAACAGAGCATTTGCAGTTTTCCATTCTCCTGCCTAACTTTGTTTAGCCCATTGCTGAGCACAAGATACAAGATCTGCTGGCAAAATGAAGTTTAACTGTACTGGGATCCTGGAAGCCTCCTCCCCTGGTGGGAGGCTCGTCAGGATTTCTTTGCCTCATCCAGTTGCTGATGTTTTTATAAAAATTAAAAAACTTAGAATGTAGTTCTCTATCAAATTTGAATGAACTTGGGCAATGGAATTAGGAGGCATAGGACTATGACCAAGTAACATTAGTTTGTTTTCTTTTTTAAAGAGGGTGAACATAGGATGAAAGTAACTTAAAAATAGTGTATTTTATTATTAGTTTATGTAGTCCACCATAGCAGAAGTTTTTATCCTTTTACAATTATCTGAATTTTCCAAGGCAAGGCCTCACAAATAAGATTAAAGTAAAGCTTAGGATGTCTATAGCAAGCCAAACATTTTGAATCTATAATTAATGCAGAAAATTAGATTCCTTTAAATAAATTATTTATCCCATTAAAAAGAAATCGATTAAGACATGGTATTTCCAAACAAACACAAAATGAACTGCAAAACTTCAATTTTTCCCCTCCTAGTTTTATTTTGCAAACTCTCTCCCTTAAACACAACAAAGGTATGGTTAGGCTTCATTAGACTCAAAAAGTTATATTGCTTCTAAAGAAACAAATACTATTAAAATAACAGACTAGAAAAAAATCCCACTTTTCAATTAATAAAAATTAGTATTCTCATTTTTAAGTAAGAGAAAGGGTTATTTTGTTAGTATGAAAATCAGATGACATTTAACTGATAGTTTTCATTATTTTAATCTAAGGTATATATTTCTGGTTGTACAGTCACTGCCTAATAATACTGTCAAATAGACTTCCTATCACTACATTTTTGTATAGCTCTCTCTTATCCCTGGATTGATGTGTGACTCTATGTATCTGACTCCAGCATTTACATAGCCATGAAGAAAAAAACCACAAATATTTGCATTTTCAGAGTGCCTGAACTTTTTCAGCAGTAGTTTCAGTAACAGGATCCCAGTTTGGCGAGAAGGTGGTGTGCAGCAGTCATTCACCCACAGGGAGTGCCAGAGCTGCCGGTGCTGTGGCACAGACCCTGCCAGTCCCTGCTGCACAGCCCAGTGGTTTCACATCTGAGCCCCCAAGAACAAAAAAAAAGGCATTGAAACGCTCCTGGCAGTGGCAGCAGCACAGACACCCAGCTCAGCACAGGCCTGTACCTTCCCTGTTGATGCCCCTCTCTGACAGCTGTGCCCCATGAGAGCTGTGTGTCCACAGCCCCATTGAGCTGTAAGTGCCACATGCCCTGGGGGCCCACAGGGGGTTCTGTGCTGACAGCTCTCTACAGTCTTCATAGGGTTTCAGTAAGGCTGGGAAAGCAATGCTTTGCCAGGGAAATTTCCATTTAGATTCAACAGCACCTAAATGTTTATATTAAGAGGGATTGAGGATGGTTTTGCAGGGAAAGCAGAGGCTAGGCAGTGATCCCTGGGTGCTGTCACAACCCTGACAGATCTTTTCTGTGAAACTGTAAAACTATAGCATCTTTTAGATTCCAACTGTTAACCCAGCGTTGCCATGTCCACAAACAAACCTTGTCCCCAAGCACCACATTCACACATCTTTCAAATACCTCCAGGGACAGTGACTCAATCACCTCTCAGGGCAGGCTGTTCCAGTGCTTGACAGCCCTTTTGGAGAAGAATTTTTTCTTAGTATAAATGCAAACCTTGCCTGGTGAAACTTGAGTGTTCTGCTTCTCACTCCTGGAGCAATGACTTTACAAATACATATAGGTACAACTTCAGATCCAGAGGTACCAGTGGGGATGGCTACAGGTGACAGAGCCAAACCAGGGGTCAAAGGCATTTGATTTCTTTACCCCTAAACCAGAGATATAACCATAACGCTTTCCATTTTCACAGCTTAATTCTTTAGTACTTGCAGACTGTTCTGGGATCCATGACTGGAAGATCTCTACTAGTGCTTTCATTTCTGAACCATCTCTGCACAGGTTAACATTGAATTAAACAAAAACCAAAACAAAACAAAAGAAAAACAACAACAACAACAACAATAACAAAAAGAAAGAAGAAGGGAAAAAAAAGGAAGAATGAAGTCTATTAATTACACATCTCCACTAACCCCACCCCCATCATTTTATTGATTGACTGAAAGCAATTATATCACTACCCAAACAGTTTTGATTTCAGAGAGGTAAGATTAAACTCCAGCAACCATTTTCCTCCTGAATGCTTCAAATAGGAAGGACTGTTTCAAGGTTTTATATTACAATTATTCCACTGTGAATTATTTTTATAATTATTTCCACTCCAACAATGTGCTGACATTTACATATTATGTTATAGGTTTCAGCATGTTCCCAGCTCTGACTGTGTTTTGCACTGTAGGCAAAATTCTTATGTTATTACTGGTGTTATTTTTCTAATATGTGTCTCTGAACTGTCCACATGGAAAAGTCTCTGGCCTGATGATATGCTTTGTTGGGATTACAACTGGGTCAATTAATAATGGTCAGTGATCAGAAGCACCTCTCCACTAGGTGACATAGTTTAATATGACAGCATAGTTCTTTTGTCTTCTTTGACAAGTCACCTGTCCCTAAATGACATAGTTCATCATATAAAGAATTCTAGAGGAAATAAATACCTAGCTTTTTAATGGTGTCATTAAATAAGCTCAGAGATCCCATGTAAATCTTCTCTGTTATCTTCAATAACAGAGATACCAGAACAACAGTAATGTTTGCTAAGATTCCAGATATGGAAAAGGAAGTGTAATGGTCCCCTGCTAGACTGTTAAAGATGGACTATCTCACTTAGTATTCCCCTGTGGCTACAGTAGGATTAAACTGTGTGATGGCCAGGTGGCATTTTCACACGGAGCTCTGTGAAATGCATGGACCCATGTGGGATGAGCTGTTCACATAGCACCTGTTGTTTGGTTTTCCTCAGAGGAGTTTCTGACAAGGTACAGATCCTCATGCCACCTCATCTACAGAAGTATTTATCAATCTGGAATAGGAACAAATTTGGAAGCCTCCTCAAGGCCTTGCTCACATTGCTCACATTTGAAGTCAAAACAGGCCTTGCATTGCCAGGGTACATCAGAATTCTGATTTCCACTTCAGTAGCACTGCAGGAGCTTAAACTTAAGTATTATTTACCATAAAACTCTTCCCTTCAAGTCCTGAAGTATTTTCTTGTAAGATGACTTTCTCCGAGAGGAGTAGGATTTTACACTTCGTTGTAGAGATGTAGAGTTGCATAAAAAACAGGTAATATTATTGGGGTTGGAGGTGGTGGCTAGGCAGGGTTAGGTCTGCTGTGGACAACAAGACTACCTCAGAAATGTTATGTCCAGCTCTCACAAGTCAAGGTGGAAATTTGAAAGACATTAAATGTCCAAAGGAGTTAATGAGAATGACTGAAAGATGAGCATCTTTTTTTCTAGGAGCAGATTCAAAAGGATCAGTCTGGTGAGAAACATGTAGCTGACATGATCACAAATTAGACACAGACACAGAGTAAGAAAAGGTGATAAAAAAAAAAAACAACTTTTTTTTTATACCTTAAGTCTTGTGTTCGGTTCTTTCAGTACAAGAAGGACATTGAGGTGCTGGAGCATGTCCAGAGAAGGGCAATGAAGCTGGGGAAGGGTCTGGAGAATGAGTCCTATGAGCAGCGGCGGAGGGAACTGAGGGTGTTTAGCCTGGAGAAGAGGAGGCTCAGGTGACCTTTTCACTCTCTACAACCACATGAAAGGAGACTGTAGCCAGGGGGGTGTTGCTTTAGGTTTTAACCATTATATTTTCCAAATTCTGTATTGCCTGGCGTGTGTGCTTTATAGCTCATTAGTTGCTGTTCTCTATAGACATAACAGTGCCTCTCTGGGCTTGCTCTTCAAGGACACTTTGACTGTCCAGTCCCAAGATTCTAGG
>VZRZ01002847.1:339158-413266 GCA_013398175.1 Climacteris rufus
CCCATGACCTGTTGTCCATTTTGGGTGTAGCCGCTGGGGGTGCTGTGTCTGCCGTAAATGTACCTTTGAAGGCCTTTCGAATAAATACCCACGTTTTATTCCCTTTCTCCTGGCTAGTCTCAGGTTTTGGGCTAGCCTTTTCAGGCAACATGGGAGTCATCCTCTTCTCCCAGACAACACACAATAGGACAAAAGGAAATGGCCTCAAGCTACATCAGGGGAGGTTCAGGTTGGACGTCAGCAAGAATTTCTTCACAGAAAGGGTGGTTAGCATTGGAATGGGCTGCCCAGGGAAGTGGTGCAGTCACCATTCCTGGAAGTGTTCAGGAAATGACATGGCATGGCCCTTGGTGCTATGGTTTATTTGATATGGTGGTATTTTGTCAAAGTTGGACTCAATGATCTTGGAGGTCTTTTCCAACTTTAATGATTCTATGACTCTGATTCTGTGATTTTATTTTCCCACTTATCAAAAGAGTTCAGCAAGACTAAGTGGCTGAAAGTTGTAACCAAAGAAGCTTTGAGGAAAAATGCAATACCTACTGATATCAGAAGGTAATTAATTATTATAACACCTCATCAGCTGTTGCAGCTCATTCTACAGTAACTGTCTGATTGTGGTTGGATGTTTTCCTAAAAGGCATCATATGTTTCATACAGCATTTAATATGGAAGTCCCATCGACCTGTAGAGCAATTCAGGGAAGATGTTCATAATGTTTCTATCCCTAGAAACCTGATTGTATTATCCTCGACTGTTGCCTTAGGTTTAACCCTTATATTTTTCAAATCCTGCATTGTCTGGCATGTATGCTTTATATCTCGTTCGTTGCTGTTTTCTATAGACATAACACTACCATTCTGTACTTACTCTCCAAGGACATTCGGGCTGCCCAGGCCCAAGCTTCTAAAGCGGGGGGGGGAGTGAGGTAGGGGGAAATTGTAAATTTTTAATTGGCAAATCTATGCTGATATGGACCAAGTCTATAAAAGTGTGGAGAACTCCTGACTCATCATCCATTTTGGGTGATGCCCCAAGGAGGGGGCTTTGTCTGCCCTAAATGTACCTTTGAAGGCCCTTCAAATAAATACCCACCTTTTATTCCCTTACTCCTGCCTGGCCTCAGTTTTTGGGCTAGCCTTTTAGGCATCAGGACTACAAAGCAGTTCCTTGGAAACAATTATTCATTGGCACAGACAAGAGTTGTTCCATATAAACCATGTCTGATTTGCTCTGTTTCTTTGAGACACTGGAATATCACCATGTCCATTTTCAATAGATTTTAAGTAATGTATTCTTATTTTTGTCAATGATGGCACTCATTTTTACTACATATTAATTTATTTAGTAGTCAGGCATAGAGGTATGGCGGCTTTTCATACTTAAGGTGATATTCATCCTCAGAGACATTGAAATTTAAGTCTGGATGTGTAAACATCTGCATGTGAGCTGGAACTATCCTAAACTGCTGTGGGAGGTCCTCCCAGGGATGTTGCCGCCGCCTCCTACTCCAGCTCCCCCTCGGATGTGGGCGGATCCTCCCTTGGGGAGGACTCCATAGGCAGGACTGCAGTTTGAGATCAGCCCCTTCTTCTAGAAGGGAGGCGTGCTCTGAGCCTTGGACCTACCCACACTTCTAGAAGTCTCGGTTATGTTCGATATTTTATTAGTTATTGTTCATTGTACCCTCCCCTCCGCTGTTTTAAGTGGACCCTGGATCCCTGTACCCTCCCCTCGCGCGGAACCCCATTGGTTATCCCCTCCAGCTCCTCCCGATTTCCCTTCCCTTTTAACCTGTTGCACCCTGTCAGCCCCTCGGAGTCTCTCTCCAACCCTCTCTCTCCCGGATCCCCGCCCCCGACCCCACAATAAAGGAGACCACGGGGGAGAACCCCTCTCGCCACCCTTTGCCTCCTTGCCTGATTCCTTCTGCGCCCTGTCTGCTGTCACCTCGGGCCGCCTCGCCTCTGCGTGACACACCCACGCTTAGCCCTGAAGCAGCAGCACCCAAAGCGAGCCCTCGGGGCTTTTGGAGGTCGGTGCCTCGGCCGAGAGCGACCAGGGAGCCAGGCGATATACTACAAACTGCTTTCCATCCGAACATCTATTTTCAGGAAAGCAGAACTCTGCTTCAAGTTCCTGGTTTTCCTCATTCATGTTTTACAAAAGATGAATGAAAATGACACAGGCTGATAACACGAATACAGGGATTAACCAAGTGGTTGATGGTCTTAGGATGAAGTTTTGACTGTCTGGTGTCTTCACTAAGGTTGATCGCACATCTGGATTAAGCAATATCACTTTTCTCTGGTACCTAAAAGCTGCTGACTTAAAAGTGGAGGTAGAGCTGCACAGAAGGTCTTGAATCAGTGCTCAAGGCTGAAGATGTAAAACATCACTGAGGAAAGTAAGAAAATTAGGTTAAACAGTGCTTTGAGAGCTTTTGCTCAGCTTTGCAGGGGCCCTTCTACCGGCTGCAAGTGGAGGAAGGAGGACAAAGAGAAGGGCAGGGGCTGATGACCTCCAACTACCACAACTTCGTCTCAACAAAAGTTCTATCAGGGTTTTTTTAGCAGAATACCTCCCATAAAGCAAATGAGCAACTTCACTGCAATTTACATGCACTGAACTATATTGCTGAAAAGTAACTCACAGAAAAAATATTTCTGACCCAGCATTTCCTTTGACTGGAGTATTGTGTTTCAAAGGAGAGAAGTGCGGTGGTAGACACAGTGGGGTTTTCTGGTGATTTCCTTGAAACTTAATTTCTGTCTCAGACCAAAATGCAGTTGAGTGAATCAGAGATTAGTCAATATGTGTAGTTTTATTTTGAAATTTCTAGAGCATTCCTTCTAAATGCAGCCCTTCAAAATTTTGTTTATTTGGATAAGGTGCTAAGGCAGATCATATACTCACATTTTATGTTAAACACTTGAGGCTTACTAGTTGAACAAATAGTTGGAAAAATTGTGTGAGCTAAAACCTCTTACTTGGTCAGTTTTCCTTCTGTCAGCCACCTGTTGCCTCCAAAATCTGAATAATTTTCCCTGAATATTTACAATAGGTCTATATTACTGCACAGCACATGATCAGACTAAGAAGCGGAGCAGTACCAAATGTACTCTGGCAGTCACTCGTGATACCTAGTACACAGTAAGCTCTTAGCACTGCTGGTACCTGAGTCTCTACTTCAGGTCACTAAAGAGGTGTGAGATTTTGTGAACGGTTACAAATGATGCTGCCTCATCTCACCACCAAAATATTCAAAGCATGTCTTCTTACCAAGCTAATTGCATTTCCCATTCCTGTCCACAATTTCCTGTTGTCTTACCATCTAGAAAAGCGGTTGAGGTACCAGGGTTTTTGATCCTGTTTCTCTAGTGAAAACCAGCCAAGGATGAAACTAGGAGCCAGAGAAAGTCCTACTCCAAACCACTGGAGTATGAAGTAAAACTAATTTTGCAGCCCATTTATCAGCTAGGGAAATTATCTCCATGTTCCCAGACTTGATCCAAGTGCCAATAGACATACAGTAAAAAGCAAAGCTTGCTGTTCAAAAGTTGTTGCAGTTTCCACCTTGCCTGCCAGTGAGATAGTACTGTACTGTAACTGGAGAGTGCTGCAAGATTTTCTAAGTTGTGAAAAAATTTCATGTTTCCAAAAAGGACATGCCTTTCCTACTACTTGAGTGAATTTTCAAGCACAGCTATATACCTTCTTTAAGTTACACCGCAGTTTGAAGAAGCATAAAGTGCGACAGATTATTTTTCTCTGAGCTAAGGGGCAGTATTCTTCCCACATTTCTTTTTATGAACATTGTCATAGTCACAGTAAGAAGTTCCACTTTCATCAGTGTCATTTTATCCTTCCAGGCTATTTCCTCAAGGAATGGAATTGTAACAAACCCCATGTTGTCCATCCCCTTCTTCACTTCTGAATTATAATCTTGTCTTCCAGATGCACTGTTTTTGGATTTTCTGCTGCCACATGTTCATCTTATTTCAACCTATCCTCCACTAACAAATACTCCCTCCTTTTACTTTTCTCCTCTGCTGTTGACAACTACAACCTTTCCTCCGTCTTAGACTCTCACATTTCCTGTAATCTTTGATCCTGCCTCCCCTAGCCTCTGGGCTACATGAAAGTTCTGGAACAAAAAATCTTCAGAAACTGTAAAGGTTTCATTTTGCTGTGTTGTCTTCTTCATTGACACCCTAGGATAACAAATTGCTTATGTTTAGACAACTCTGTCTCTATATGTTGTAAATTTGTCCAGCCTAATTTTGACTGTACTGGTGCCAATGCCTTCTGAACAGCTCAAGAATTCAAACTTCAATCTCAGACTGTTACCCTTCCCACTGACTTTGTGCTCAATTCAGTCTTTCATGATACTCCACGCAATAAGTTTAAACTTCTTAAACTTGAACATCAGCATATTGCAGTCCAGTTGCAGAGTTCGTAACTGATTCATTCAGTCCTCATGCTAGTTCCAAAATTTCTCTTAGTTTTTGGTTTTTTAGCTTGTTTTCAGAATGTGCTTAAGGCTCACAATAAAATCATGTCTTACAGTCTAGTTATAACACACAGACTTCTCTCTGGCCTTCAGAAGGGATCTCTCTTCTGCTTTTGCACATCATGAATAGTCTCAGATTACATAGGAAGGATTTAAGACCAAGGTTGGGATAGAAACCCATGTCTGCCAGCGTAGACACTGCAAAATCTTAGTGAGATTTTCTAGCTGAAGCCATCAGCACTCAGACCCATCTCCCCCAATGATCAGTCCTCAGAGAATAAATTCTTGGCCTCTGTTTGCTTAGTTTCCACTCAGCACTGACTACATCATCCTTGTGGGTCACTCAGGAAAATGAAAATAAATATAGTCCATGGCAACCCCTCCCTATATCATTCTGTGTCTGCTTTCTCCATCGCAAATGGTGTGTTATGTGCCTTTCTTGCCACAGCTGTCTTTTCTAGCTCTGAATGCTTTATCACTGCACCTATTCTCTCCCATTAGACTAAAGTTTGCATCCAAATGATAAATCTCATAAAGAATTTTCCAGGATTTATCCCTCCTCAAGGGCCAACTAAGGGGAAATCTACTGCTGACAGAAAGACAGAGACACTCCAGTGCATCTATATAAGGACGTTTAAGCAGAAGACCACCTGTATTCCACTTTTTGTTACTCACTCTCCCCTTCTTTTGAGCCAAAGAGTTGTGTAATCATGCACATCTGTGCAAATACAGCATGCAGGGAGACCCTGGTTGTCAGCGTCAGCTCACTCTCTCCTCCTTGTGGTTTTGGCTGGAATGATGTTTGATGATGGACAGCCAGCTTCAGATAGAGGAGCTATATCAGACAACCTTTCACGGAAAGTACATGCTGTCCATGGGCTTCGAACCAGACAGCTGGACACATTACTGATTTTGCTTTCAATTCCAAATAGATAATTTTAGAGATTGCACCTGTGACTACAACTCTTTTTTTCAGAAGTGTGAAGAAGTCACTGCCATGGTGGAGGAAAAATAAAACAGAGGATGAATCAAGGATAATATGAAAAGGTACAGAAATGTACCTACAGCCTCAAGATTATTTTATCAGTTTCTCTTCTGGGACCTGTGCATGTGTCTGCAGTAGGGTGTGGTGGGGAGCGATGGGGAGTGAAAGAATGGTAACGTGTCAATGACTCTACCAGGAGGTACCTGTGGAAAGTCAGCATTTTTCCCATATGGAGAGAAAAGCCCTTGAGAATTAGAGCATGGGAAGGTGACTGGTGGCATAAATTGTGCAGAAGTATATTCTTATATATGCCCGTGATGCTATTTGTGATGGTAGATTGGCCTCAAGATCAGGTTTTTTTCCTGGGGATTGGAAGTCTTGTTTCTTTCTTTCATAAAAAGGGCTGTATTTTGGAGGTCCAGGAATATTTGGGGGGGAGAGGGAGAAGGGGGGGTATGGAGAAAAGGATTATCCGTAGGACCTCTGCAGTACTGTGACAGGTGATTCATAAATCACTGGTCTCCAAACTGCAACTGAAGGTATTTTTCTGCTAAGCTCACAAAAGCAAGTGCTTTTGTGATGACATGTAAGTTCGTACAAGTTTATACAACCACTCCATTGAAATTATTTAAGTGATTCCTCTTCCCTCTTGAAGGCCTTAATGGTTTCTCTCCATGAAATCCATCATATTGACTTCATCAGATGTGATGTCCTTCCATTGCTGTCAGTCAGTTGCAAACTTTAAAGCAAACTTTTTCAGTTGTCTCTGATTTGATGCTTATACTTGGGAAGAACTTCCAACAATCATACATAAATGTACACCATTTCCCTTTCCCCTAAAAACCTACTACCCTGCTTGGCTTGTTGTGTACTTAGGACACTATATATCACATTAACAAGTAAGGTCTTCTTATTTCTCTCCCACAGATCTGTTTATATTCCTTCCTTGATGAGAAATGCTCTTCTTTTTTTGGTGTATGCTATGCCTAAGGTTGTGGAAACCTAGTCTTTCGCACAACATATAAACAAAAGTAAGTATAAAGAAATATGTGTGTGTGTGCATATGTGAGAGTTGTGGAGCACATTCCCCCACATTTCTTGAATGTAGAGAAGCAAAATCTAACAATAGGGAAAAACATGGTATTTAAAATACAGTTTAGTTTTGTTTTTATCTGTCAGGTAAAGAAACTGCAGAGTTCCATTTGCCCAGTGTCTGTCAATATCTTGCCAACAACAGAATACAGGATAAAAGATTTTATTTTCCCCCTTTTTTGCTCTTCAACAAGAATACAGAAATTTAACTCAGTTTCTTCCCAAGAAGGTAGCTCATTAAGCTTCCCAACAGGAAAAAACAGTCTGTTAAATGTTGCTCAGCAGCTTCAAAGAGCCCAGAGTCCAAAGTAGCCAGAGCTTCAAAGAGAGAGAACATTTCTTCTTGGAGGGGCCCTATTCTTCAAGTATGAACTCATAAAAAAATGAGGGCTTAACAACTCCTGTGGCTTAAGAGTTATCTGGAGTTAAAAATGTAAATCATTCTATCTACTAGACTTTGCTATCAGTTAAAACAGTACACTCACCACTAAGAACATATGTCTAAAGCTTTCTTAACAGGCAATCAATCAGATATACATTCTATGATAATGCTAGAAAGCAAAACTCTTAAAATTGACTTCCTTCTATCTATCAAGTTCAAATAAGAGAAAATTAAATGAAACCAACCAGATAAACTAACAAACAATTATTCCTGAAAAAAATCCAAACTCACATCATGAACACAAAACATAAACTCTGGGCTGACTAATGAATACGTGCACAGAAACTCATCTGTTAACAATATCAGCTTACAAAATCAACTAGTTTAATGAATGTGAAAACATGTGGGAGGGATCACACACCAGCAGAGCTATTTAAATTAGAAAAACTTGTGCTTCAAGCAGAGAAGTTTTTGATCTATGATACAAAAAATATTGGCCCCAATATGACTTATTTTGTTACAAGATCTCTGCATTGCTGACACATTAAATCATCTCTCTTGTACCTAGTAAACATGGAGTGAACAGATTCAAGCTTTGGTCCGAACTTTGAGAAATTTAGTTTGAGATAAAGACTGCAATTTCACTATTTTGAGTTATTTGGTTTGAAGATTTTGGCTTTAGTTTTATTAACTGTAACAAGTAGTTCTGATTTCCCCATCAAAGTCTATTAAGCATGTCCTTGAGCTAGTTCATTCTGTCATCCCTTTCAGTCTTCTGCTTGATCTCATGGACTCTCATTGAATTTTTTCTTGACTTACTTTATTTCCATTCCCTTTTTACCACAGGAGAAGATTTATGAATGTTTTACAGAGCTATATTTAACTTTTTGGCATAACCTTTGTAGTGACATCCTTAAGCTTCCCTCCAGGCACTGCATTTAGGTATGAATCATTATGAATGATCTGAGGAGCCACTCTAGTTCAGTCTTCCCTTTCTCCCCTTTTCTTCCCATCAACTGACCAGTATAAATGGCACCCAAAGTAGTTTACCAAATAATTTTCTTTTTGTTGTTGTTGCTGTAGTTTACTCTTTGTCAAATGTCATGTCAGAACCTTGGATCATGCCTACCATAGTAACAATAACCTGAGTGTTTAGGACAGAAACTTTAGAAAATAAGTCAAATAAATGTAATAAGAATGATACTGATTTTTTTCTCTTTTTTTTCCCCAGCAAATACATTTACAAGGGCTTTATTCTTATATTCCTTCTGTATGCTTTTGTTCAATGAGACTATCTCAGTCCAAAATAGCTTCAGCTTCTCCCAGGATAATTACTGTGAAAACATTAAGGCAAGCTCAGTCTTCTTTTAACAATACCTATGTAAAAGAAGCTTAAGCAGGACATAATGTTCTACTGCTTTAAGGTAAAGTTGTCAAGTAAGCAACCAGTTCCACTGTGTCTTGGCTTATGTAGAAGGTCCTAAAGAAAAGAGACGGAGCTGGTGCTGGTGTCTTCTTGGATGGAGATCCCACTGATTTCCCTGCCAATGCCTTGAACCTGTCAGTTACACTACATCACAGGTGCACAAAAACACAGGCGATGTCTGGAGCCATTTAAGCATTCAGCATTACTAGATCAATCACTAGACCCTTGGAAATATGAAGATGCCATTAAAGTACAGAACATATATCTATCTGATTCTGAAAAAGAATGTGAAATCTTTTTTTGGATCAATGGTACATAATGAATTGAACATAACCAACACAGGCAGATGGAAAATTAAGGAACAACGTGTACATATTTTTAGGGCAGTCCTGAAGTATCTCCAACATAAAAAGGAACTGCCCAGGAATTAACTTACTTTTTCTCCTTTGTGAATAGCATATCCAGGCAACAGAATCATGCACAAATTTCCACCAATTTTAAACAATTCTGACTTCAGCTCGCTTGGTTCATTTCTCTTCTAAACTTAGGGGCAACGTTTCAGTGATTATGAATTTGGGCTTTATTTTTAACTTGTGTTCTACAGACTGACTTCAAGGAATCACTACAGTGCACAAGTATGACTTCTGTGTGAGATAAATGCCTAAATCCTTAGGCAAGAAAATCAAGGTCAGAATCACCGATCCAGTAGGAAATTCTGTTTTGAATATGCTTTTTGTCTCCTATTGCTTTCTAGAAATAAATCACTTTACAGAATACAAGTAAACCACAGTTAGTATAGAAACCAAATACTCTGTATAACACTTTACGGACAGAAAATTATTATCTATGTATAAGTTTAAAATATTTCTGAAAAAAAGCAATTATTTTGGCTGTCATAAACATAATTTGCCAAACCTCAAAAGGTGATTCTCATCTTTACCTGAGTGATTCACCTTTAACAGACTCTAAGAATCAGAAATGGAATTAAAAATTATATTGCCTGGATTCAAGTGCTCTTATACTTCATAGAATAGCATTCTATATTTACTTTTCAATTGAAGTATCATGTGTTGTCCTCTGATTGAAAGAATATTAAACTCTGCTTATGCCACACAATTTGCTTATATTTCTGTGCACAAGGCACAGTCTCCTTCACATGATTCCAGACCAAATGCAACAGTTGCTCCGTGGCAAAACTGCACAAATTAAAGAAACCACAAGGAATTGACTGCATTGTGGGGAGCCCAGACAGGGGAAAGGAAAACAGGGCCTCAAGTAAGTGTTGTTTGCTGAAGTGAATCATCCAGAGGAAGGTTATCTCATGCATTTGACTTCAAGAAGAAGAGGGGACATAGAAATCCAACCAAAGAATATCAACATTTGAGAGTTTAAAATAAAGCAGCAACTTCTTAACTTTCTCCAAAACAGGTGGATTCTTTTCACTATGAGCATAATAAAGACCAGCACAGTGAATTGTTGGAAAGACTAAAGCAATACAGCATGGATGTTTCAGAAGATGCTCAATTGGTGATTTTGCTTCCTGACATTCTTGCTCCCTTTTAACCGCCAGAGAATGTTAATTCCAATGAAATAATTAATTTTTGTCCTTTTCCTTTCTTTTCTTAATGTTTTTGCTCTAACAAACTCAGTTGTTTTTCCATTCAGTGGAAAAAGTTCATTTCTAAGACACCTTGAACCCTTAGGATTAGAGAAGACAAACAAAATCTTTGCTCAGATAGCATGAGATCCATGATACTTCCCAGTGCACCATACGCACCATGTAGTTGGTCTTGCCCCATGGAAGGACGGTCCTTGAAGTTGTGGATGTCATACCTCTCCCATTACCCCAAGGTGGTGATGATTCAGGATGAGTCAGGTTGACTCACCAGTCCTACTTTCCCCAATCTCTCACTACTGTTTAAAACCCCTCAGTTCCAAGGCTTGAAATTAATTTGCATCTATGATGATTAAGATTTATAGAAACAGCTTTCATTCCTTTAACAAATAATTTTCTCTAACCGGGGACAGAGAGTAATGTTAAGTAGTGATTGCTTAGATCTTCTTCTCCAGAGAGAAAATCTGGACTTCTTTTCTGCTAATTTGTGAAGAATATCTGCAGAAACAGACACATAGTTCATGGGCACGGGGTTGGCTGGTAAAACAGATTATATTTAAGACTAATAGAGGAATTAAATATTTTCTTTCCTTTTCAGAGTGTATAAATTAAACTTGATCAGATATTCATATTAAATTTAGATAACTCAAATTTCTGGCTACAAAGTAGCACAGTTATGCTGAAAGGACTAATGAATCAAATTACAAATAGAATGTTCTTTCCTGTGTAAGAAAGTTAAGATATATGTGCATTTTGTGGTTCAGAGGTGAAAGACATTTTTAAGAAAGAAGTTGTTTCCAGCCAAAAATGTTGAATATCTTTTAATTGTAACTGTATGGGTTTAATGACTATAGGGCCTGCTTGCAAATACTTCTATTTGGCTGAAAAAATTCTGTTTTATTCTGAGGTGTGGCACCAATGTCTGTTTGACTATCCATACATACTCCTATGTATAGGGATATAAAATCAGTGGAGTTAAAGTAAATTCACACTGGGGCAGCTGAAAAATACAATGTAGTCCTTGATGCTGTGATCTGGTATGAAATGATGAAACAAACACACCCTATAATTTCAGCCTTGAACGGTGTATTTAAAGCTGGTAGTACCATCTAGTGGGCAGAGAAAGAATTGAAAAGTACAAATACAAGTAGCCAGAATCCTGAAAAGCTAAGAATTATATTGAGATTTGGAAGCATAATGACAATAGATTGCACTTATAATATTGTAAGTTCTATATATTTTTTTACATTAATGTGACAAATATATGTAATGGAATACATTAAGGAAAAAGTTTTAAGAATTTGGAACTTTTTTTTATTACCAGTGACATATTTCAGCTAAATATTATTGCTCTATAGCTTCTTTCTCATAATTGTAAATCTTATGTCCTAGTCCTTTAACTGGTTTTGGACTGTCCCATAAATCTGCAAAGACTCATTTAACTTTGGTTTAGATTCCTTCTTCTCTTTCTTTTCCAAAATAAACATATTAGTTCTTATAGACTCATTGTAATTTTAATGTAACTCAAGAAGAAGCACAATAGATTTCAATTTTCTTTCCAAATTTATACATGACATTTTTTCTTGTTTTGTCATCTTCTGGCTTAGCTATTTTAGATTGCCTCACTTCTGAGAGGTTTCCCAGCCCCTGGTTATGTATAGTATATAAGTCTTAAGAACTACTGAATTCTTACATTACAACCTGCTCAGTACATTTGGTATTGTAAAATCAGAGGGTAAAATGCTATTTCCAATTCTTTATGTCAATCTTTATATGACTTTGAGTAATCAAATTTATGGATTATTCTTTTTTTGCCCTGTTTCTGACAACTAATGAACCCTTTTGTCTCTTCTGAGAAACCAAAATTAAGTTTTGATAAAAATTCTTCACAAGACAGTTTCCATTTTCAGTGACTTCTGCTCTTCTTCCTTTGTGTCATGGTATAACCCCAGCCAACAACCAAGCACCGCATAGCCACTCGCCTGCTCCTCCACCAGCCGGATCAGGGAGAGAAAGGGAAGGGTAAGAGTTAGAAAATTCATGAGTTGAGATAAGAACAGTTTAATAGGGAAAGCAAAAGCTGTGCACAAACAAAACAAAGAATTCACTCCCTGATTCCCATGGGCAGGCAGGTGTTCAGGCATCACCAGGAGAGCAGGGCCCCATCACGTGTAACGGTGACTTGGAAAGACAAAAGCCCTCACTCCAAATGTCCCCCTTCTTCCTCCATCTTGGCACCAGCTTTATATACTGAGTATGATGACATGCAGTATGGAATATTTCTTTGGTCAGTTTGGGACATCTGTCCTGGCTGTGTATCCTCCCAACCTCCCAAGCACCCACAATTTCCTTGCCAGGGTGGAGGTATTAAAAGCAGAAAAGGACTTGTCTCTGTGCAAGCACTGCTCAGCAGTAATAAAAACATCTCCATGCTGTCAGCCCTGTGTTCGGCACAAATCCAAACCATAGCCTTGTACCAGTCACTGTGAAGAAAATTAACTCTACCTCAATAAAAAACAGCACCCTTTGTAAAAGGCCTTTATGTTCACATAGAAATCATTACATAAAAATAACATCCTTCAACAACAAGAGTGCTAGTAACTGATAACTGGTTATTCCTTTGGGACTGTGTCTCATAAGCAAGGATAATTGCAGTATTTCATGAACGCTTCTGTTTGAAAGCCAATATTCTTCTCTGATCTTTAAATCCTGTCTTGCTGACAGTGAGTCACCAAATTGCAGTTATTTCTAGTTATCTCATTGCATAGGATGATTTACAAGTGAAGACTATGAGCAAAACTCATCCAGAGAGCCTCTCCCTGCTTGTAGTTGTTCTGAGGAAACTTAGAAGACTAGATGTTCCTGGGTAGCTACAACCAGCCGGGAGTGTCTGAGGATGTCTCAGAGAGACAAAGTTTTAACAGTTTACCTAATCGTCTTGGGCCAAATTCTTAGCTCATGTTCATTGTCATCTGTTCATCTCAGACAGAGCTAGGTAAATTCAAAAAGCCTATGTGTCTTCCTTTCTTTTCACCCACACAGCTTATGCAGTGAGTTATAATGAACATATAGCTTATATTCCTGGGGTTTATGGGACTACTCTTGACAGTCATGAAACAATAGTCAGCTATAAGCAAAAGCAGAACTTACTGAACACCTGTTATGAGACAGTATTGAATCTGGTGTCATTGGCAAGAAGGTGACAGATGACGTTTGTCCTATAAAGACCTCACAAACTATTCACTTCCTTTTACTGAAACTCGGTTTTAACATCCAAACTCTGCAGAAATTTAATAAAATACAAAAGAAGCAGGTGGTGACTTCCTGTGATGATGTGCAAAATTTGAGTTATAGTAGGTTTGACTGTCTTCAATTTTACCTTGATGCTTTTGGAGAGACTAGAAATAAATGGTAGTTTTAGCCTCAGGGATTTCTCCATGTTAAAGGTAATACAATCCCTTAGAGACAGACTGTTTCACATGTCATATATAAGTTATCTTACAATATCCATATTCTGGTCATAACCTGCCATTTACCACCTTGTAGCGTATTCAAGACTTTAAAACTACATTCTTTGTCGTTTATTGCTATGTTTGCTTCAGGGGAGAGCAAGGGTGACATCCAGTGGTGTATTCAGCATTTTGTACACATGGACTAAGCCTTCACTGAAGTGAGATCTCTTTGAGGCCTTAGAGACATAAAATGTTACCCATTAAATCTTAGATCAACATGAGACTGCATGGTTTTGAACATGGGTCCCAAACAACACAAATAACTACATTTATATACTAAATAATTTCCATTTCTCCATGTATTTTTGTTGGGAATTAGGAAGCAAAGAACACTAGTAAACAAGAAAACACCAAAGGATATTCTGTAAACTGGGTCTTGCTCAGATGAAAAAATAAGAAAATAATGAAATAATAGTAAAAAATTCCTCTCCAAATTCAGCAGCTTCCATAGGGTGGATATTCAAGCCAGAAATGTCACTAATCAATGTTATCTGTGGATGTGCCATTAATATTTGTGTAGCTTCCCCATCCCAGCTTTGCAACTGGGAAACAGTGAGAAAATGTCACTATTTCTTTGGCTTCTTCATTTTTTTGCTGGTTTCAACAATTTCAATTTCAAGGCAGGTGTCATGAGGGCAGAGTATGAAGAGGACAGTATTACTTCAGCTTAAATCACTTAAATTAAATATTTCAAGCAAAATATTATAGAAGGCTACTCTCTCCATCATTCCACATTGACCGGGCTGGTAGAACTCAGGCCACTTTACTGGCCAGAGATAGGCAGTCAATATACTTCTGAAACTCATGGCAGCATGTATTCAGCATTTAATTTTGGGAACATAAGCAAGCACAATGTTTCTTGTGATCAATCTGCCTTTGAGCACTGTATATATCTCAGGGATAGCCTGCAGCATCCCCTAGGCTGCTCAGGCATAGATTACAGCATAGACAAATGCCACACATGTGGTGCCTCATATGCTCTACAGGGCATCTCCTACCAGTATGTCAGGTTGGCTTTGAGAATGTGCTCACTGAAGATCTTGATGAGCCACAGAAGACAGACTAGATATCATACAGGGGAGGTAGATTCCTCCGTGTCAAGTAGCTTCCAAAAATGAGACCTAGGCATAAAATTTTAGGGTTATAAGAGAGCCTGCCTTCTACTGAAAAATAATATAGTTCGATCCACATTACAACTCCTTAATGTGTTCTTGTTACTCTCCCCTTAAATTAAAAAAAAAAAAAAAGGCTTTTAAGCCTCAAACTGACTTTGAAGAATTTACAATGATGTGACAATAGAGAGATTTTTTTTAAAAAAGTACATAGATTTGCAAATTAAAATGTAGGAAAATGGGAGAAAACAGATTGAACTACATCTGCCTGTTCTAACATTCCTGTTTATCTCCCCAGTTCACTTATGTCAGGATAAGAATTTCTATGATAAGTGGACTGACACCATTTTTGTTCAATATATTTAGAGGTTAATTAATTCATGAAGATTTGACAGACGGTACATTCATTCATTAATCATCTGGACTGCATTCTCTTTACCAAAATGTCTTTTCTGGTCATATGACATCATGATACAACTTCTGATGTCAGGGTTTACAAAAAACCAATTTTAATAAGTTCTGTAAATCCTCCAATAAAGTGATCATGCATGCATCTTCAGGTATCTTCTCTGTATGATACAAAAGTATTATGATTCAGATCAACAAAATTACCTCTGTGTCTGATTTTGGCAGGTAGGTTCCCAGTAAAGTGGAGGGCTCAGAGAATGAAGTAACTTTTTTATTAAACCAGCTGATGCTCTTAGAAGTAGATGAGCCTCTGAATTCACAACTTCAGAATAAATTCAGTGTAAAGATTGAGGCACCCCATGAACAGTAGCAGAAAACCCCATGGTCTGAGTGGGGATGTGCCTGCACTGTACAAGTTCAGTTATATTATTTGAGTTTCTTCTCTGTAAGAAGGTACTACATGGGGCTGACAGGAGGTGCCAGCTTCAAGCTGATGACTTCGAGCACTGACCTTGATCTATGCCTGTCACGCAAAGCCGAGGTGGAGAAGCGAGAGTGCCTCCTCCTTTTGCACTGTGATTCTCTGGTTAGGTCTCCTGACCAGCAGGAGAAAGACCTGGGCTATGCTGTCTTTGGTGCCTGTGGAGACTGAATGTCCATCTCAAAGGGCCCAAGTGACTACTCCACCAAAAACGATACTCTGAGTTACAAGAGAGAGACGAGGCTCCTGCCTCTGCTCTCACAAGTGTCAGAATATTTCATATTTAGTGTTCAGTAGACCTTGTGCAGGAGTCAAGCCATCCCCATCATTGTCCCCAGGCCACAGACGCATTCTCTGCCCTAATAATCACTTAATTACTGCCGCATGAAAAACTTTCAACAGATGGTCTGGAGCTGAAAAAATTCTATTCCTGCAGGCCAAGGATTCAACAAAAATTGGACCCCACACCCCAGTGAGCCCTCTAGCAGCTGAGCCTGTGGAGCTGGCAATAAGCCCTGAACCTTTTACTGAATTATGCACTTTGTGGGTGTTTTCTGTAAGTGCCCATCATGATCATAGAAAAAGGAGCACAGGGACCTGGGCAGCAGAGGAGCAAGCATTTCAAGGACGTAAGTTTTTGAAACATATGACTGAGGGAATTCAGAGCTACCTTTATTACCTAACTGGAAACAGCTAAGGAGTAGGCATATTTGTAGCTTAAATGCAATTGATAATATTTAAGATAGCTCTCTTTTTTGTCAATAAATAGGTAAAGCTTGCATCATATCTAATCCTATCATTATTTTTTTTCTCCCACATTCCCCCTTGCCCTCCCCACAGTTTTGTCCCTAGTCACTCACAGTCTTGCTGCTCCTTTTCTCAGTCCTGGATCTACAAAAATATTCTGCATTGGGGAGTGTTGCTGCTCTCTGTGCTAATTTTTCCATTTTTTTCCATTTTTTTCCTTTTTTTTGTTTTTAACATTAGTATCTGAACAAAGTAGGATGTCAATTAATAGATTCTAAACTGAGACACCATTAGGATAGCTTCTTTGAGCAGCTGTATAAATCATGCCAAGGAACCTCACCAGCCCTTTCCACAAAGAAATACATGGACCAGAGATGGGCATGTCACAAAGCAGAGATTGATCCTCAACAGCAACATGAGAATACCTCAGGAGGATCTGACAGGAAAAAAAATGCTGTGGGAGGGCAGCCCAAGCTGCCAGAATAATACTGTGTGGCAGATCAAACAGCAGCATTTATTTTAGGACTGGCTTATATATCACAGATATCCAACAGAAATTAAATTTGTCTTCCATAAACGGATAGTGACCATATCAAGAAAGATTAAGGGCCTATTGCACATTTGAAGTACATTTCAATTGGGCCATGATCTGGGGAAAGACAAGAAAGAAGCACCTGGTACAAATTCCTGCTGGAAATACCTGTCAGCATATTCTGCCTCTGTTGGTGTCATCAAAGTTATGCAAGATATGTGATTGCAACTCAGTATCAACTGGAAAGCATTGTGTAACTGCTGCCCACTGAGTTTATATAGTATGTCCATGGATAAGGCAGCTTATTTTCAGTTGACTCTGTAGCAAACAGGTCTAGAAATTGAGACTGAAATATCATAATACAGCATTACCCTGGGGAGAGAAATGTAGTAACTAAAAACAAACCAACAGATAGTAAGTAATGAGAAAAAATTTATGATTGACTACTCAGAGCAGGAAACCTTGATGCATTCAAAGTAAGGAAGAGATAAAAAGAAAATAATTTATTAAAATGAGCTTAGTATGCTGTGCTTGTATGTCTACGGATCATTAAAGAAGCACTTAGAATGACTTCACACCATACCACCTTGAGATTTTCACCTCAAGTAGGACTGCTTTATGTTTTTTTTCTCCAAATCATTTTATTTCTGACTCCTTACACATGCTCTTACCACCCAGTCAGGGATGAAGGTGTGGGATACTGTGAGAACTGTCCAAAGCTCTGCACTTAGTCTGACCGAGGTCACCTGTATTTTGCACCAAACTAGAAAGATGTAGTGTATGATTTTTCCCACTTATTTGTTGAAAACAAAACTTATCAGTCCATGACACAAAAATGTAGTGTTAAAGAGTCCCCCCGCCTGTGTAGCGTGTACCTGGATTCCCCAGCATACTCTGGGGAGCCTTTGTACAGCATACTCTGTAGCAGAGCCATACTCTGCTACAGCCTTTCCCAGAACTAAAATAAGTGGGTGGGATATTTGCCTCCATCAAAGAACTTCTGCAAATGCCACTTCCACAAGCGATGAGGAATTTCACAACCAGCACAGGACAAGCACTTTGCTGCAGTGGGCAAGAGGAGCAGCCCCAGGTTCTTTATTCCAATCTGTGCTGCTTCACAAGCTTTTTCCTCGTAGATATTGCTCAATGTTTCACTGCACAACACTGCAGTGCTTAAAGTGCAATGCTTGAGGCAGGTCTGTGGGCTGAAGCAAACACAGCTACCAACACCTGCGTTCAGATATTTGTGGTAATAAAAATCTCAGTTTTAGCTGTTGTTTCTGTGCAAAGGACACTTTCCAAATAACCATAATCTAATGAAAGGTAAACCATGCTTGTACAACAAAATAAAACATAAGAGACACTTGGAACTCAATAAACTCTCTAACAATAACAACAACAGAAAAAAGTTGAGAGAGGAACTTAAGAATCATTGAAAATTTTCCAAAGGAAGAAAACAAATCTGATAGGGTCAGCCTGAAATATTTAAAATCTAAAGCAATCATCTGAAATATGCTTTTCATGCTATAGATTTCACTGGCACATCTTTCCACATCCTGCTTAGAGCTACCTGCATAAGTAATGAGTGCATTAATTAGCTAGAGATAAATAAGCAGTGATATATATACATATTAATTTTATGTAAATTGTCTATAGCATATATCTTGACTCTTGTGTCTTTGATCTGCTGATAATCTTCAAGTGTGGATTTCAGCAAGCCAAATAATTTTTTATCTCTGCTGGGAGTACTTTTGGCAAGTTTTCCATCAGTAGGAAATGAGCTGGAAAACTCTGGTGAAACTTCAAAGCAACAGCTTAAGGTGATCTTTCATTTGATGAATTTCAGACTGCCTCTGCTGTTTAACAACATACTGAGTTCTTTCTCCCTAACACACTTTTAAAAACTGAGAACAAGAAGAATTTATAAAAGTCATACATGAGATATGTGAGAGATCCTGCCAGTTTAGAATATAGGGTATTTTTTAAATTATAAAGATATTAAGAGACTATATTAAGATGTATTAAGAGACTTTATTAAGAGATATTAAGCATCAAGTGCTGTCTTTTACTAGTGTGTTCATTTGTACAAACAAATGGACTTTAAATCTTTTTACACCTGAGCCATATTTGCTCGGATGGGAGGTGTGTCATTCATTTATTTGACTGTTTTCTACTTTTATTTTTCTCCAAATTTTGTCATAAATATCTATTCTTCTCCATTCCACATTCTATGATACAGAATTTATGAGCTCTAGTAATGCCCTCGGGTATGTATCATATGTATTCAATAATTTAGGGACAAAGCAAAGCCTGCTGTAACTCATACTAGGAAGAGGGGCAATCTAGCTAAAAATCCAAAGGGCACAAAAGCAATCCCTTCCAGGGCTTAAATTCGAAGGTAAGGAAAGATACACGTGGATATAATGAGAGGGAGAATGAAAAGAAGTCTCAGCAGTCATGTCTTCAAAAATATCATAATAGGTCTCCTGGACTCACAGGCAAATGATGTGCAGAGAGCATTTAACTATACCCACTATTGAAGAAACTGATGCAGTTATTAATTGTCCAGTCATTAATTAGGGCTGTGCAAACAGCTTAACAAGCCAAAAAAGGTCAGGATATATTTGACTTCTTGAACATTATTTGCAGTTGCATTTCTCTCACTTTTAGTGTAATCATTATTCTTAAAACAGTCTGTTTCTCTGCTGCTTTCTCAGAAGTGTCACTTCACTCAAAAATGCTACTGAAAGTCACCAAAAAGAAGAAAAAAAAAAAAAAGGCAAACCACGATGTAACATTTATGTAATTATTGTTCCAACTCTTGGCTAAAAACCTACAAAGTAACATGTCAGGGTTAGAACTATTTGTCCATAATGTATAATCCTATCCCAAGAGAAAACAGAAACAAAAAAAGCTTTAAAAGTAATCAGTTATACAAAGAAATTGTATCAATACGAACTGTTTCAATGTTTATTCAGTTGAGGATGGTTACCTTGAAGCAAAGAGACTATGCAGCTCTGGGAGACCATTTATTTTTTCAGAGTGCTGGAAGAACACGGGATCTATTGACCTGGAACAGCAGCAAGAACAAAAAACAAGGCCAATGACAGTGCCTCTGGCAGCAGTTAAAAGCTGATGTTTCAGGGAAGGGGGAGACCAGGAGCCAGCACACACAAGTAAGCTTGTCAGAGCCACAGCACAACCAGTGACGGACACATTTGGGTTTCATGTCAGATGCTGCCTTGCTTTACAGCTGCTTCTGCCGTATGGTACAGCACTGTTTCTCTAACCTACATTTAAGTTGTGTACCCTGCTTTCATCTAGAGCCATCTGCAGACAGAGGAAGGATTTGCCCAGAGATGGGATTAATTCATTTTCAGTTCATAAATGGCTTCATCAAAGCAAGGAAAACAGGGAGAGGAGCAAGGCATGTTAACTGTTTTCTGGTTTAAAGAAGCATTGGCAAGGAAGAAAGAAAGGGAGGAGACAAATCAGACCCCAAGGCAGAATCTACTTCTGTACCCACCAAGTGAACAACAGAGCAGGTACACCACAGGTACTATCTCTATGGGTATCTTGTGTAACAGAAAAAAATCTCCACTCAAAACATAAATAGGTCCAAATGTTATTCCTCAGGGCTAAAGGACCATTATAAATGGCTCCATTAAACTGGCAGCAGTACCAAAGAAGTGAAGGACTCCAGACACCTCTGGACAGAGAAATGGGCCTGGAATGTGACCTCAAACCATGGTGGTGGATGGTCTGTAACTTAGACCTGTTAACTTGGGTGAAACTGACACTAAGGGTAGGTTAATCAGCACTTGAACACGAGTCGTGGTTGGAAAAGGATGAAAGTGGTCCTCATCTTTACATTGTTTCACTACCAGGACTGCACTGTAAATGCTAGTGAACTCATGCCCAGTCTGGAAAGCAGCACACATTGTCACACTCTCACAAACTTGGAGAATCTGACCAGATCAGCTGATGTAGCCAGACCTGTTGGCTCTGTGTCAGAGATGGTGACTGAATCTGACTGATGTCTAAATCAGACTGATCTCTGGATTTCTTTCAAAGAACTGCTTCTCAGAAGCAGTTCAGACGTAGCACAGAGCAGAGGAAATTAGCTTCTATTTCTAATACCAAAATGAATGCTTCCAAAAGCTCAACGTCTTCTTCCGATAAATGCTTATCAGTAATCTTTCCATCATTTGAGGTTGTCTTGCGGGACACCCAGCAAGAAAATGCTGAAACTTAGGCCAGTGTGGTCAGAAGAAAATTCAAATACCAAGCTCCTCCTAAGCCTGCACTAACAACTTCAAAAAAACCCCACACTGTATTCCCTCTCTTCTTCCAAGGCCTAGGATACAGCAATTAATAAGGTCTCATGGAGACCTGCAGTGGCTCAGGACTAGGAAAGATTGGGAGGCACTGCCTTGTCAGTTCACCAGGGATTCCATCAGAATACATTTGTACAACAAATGCTGTAATTAAAGGTAGGTCAGGTTTACTCATCTCGCACTGCTTAACCAGGAACACCAAATAGGTGAGTTTGCCCTTAGATGACCAAAACAAAGCTTTTTTGCCTGTGAATATAGTTTGCTATGCCTCCATGGCAAAAATAAAACAATCACAGAGTGTCACATTAGTTTAAAAATTTTATGATATAGTAATGTTTCTTTGAAATTGAAATCCTTTTAAAAGTGCTTGGAGAAAAAAATAAAAGCAGCTTCCAGAGTGTTTCACTGGCACATTAAGTTATGCATTCTAAGTCCTGGAGGTGAAACGTTTTTAGCATTTATGGGAGCTCTGGGCTTCCAGTTCTCATGTTGAGACAGCTATTAATACATGACAGAAAAAATCTGTGATCTACTGCTTGCAGGGTTCAAACCCCAAAGCATCCAGAAAGTCTGTGCATAATCCTTCATTCACATGGCTGATTGACCGCACCACACACAAATCAATGTGATGTATATAGTCTGATGTGACATGTCCAAAATATAATGTACTTTACAAATTATTTGATCTTAATTAGAAAAAGAGTCTTTTACATGAACATTTTCTTTTAGAAAAAGGCACAGAGCATTGAGACATATTAATGTCAGTATCAGTCCTCATAAAACAGAGACAACATCTATTTTAAGCCTTGCAGATATGAAGTGCACATTAGAAATGGGATTATGCTACTGTGAATGGAAAAATGATTGCCATTCTAATTTCCCACCAAACCAGACTGGGGCATCCTTACCAATATAGAAGTCCTTTACATATATAACAGCCCAGTTTTCTGTTGGAAAATGCCTGATCCATTTCTTTGATGTCCAGGCTTCTGTCAGACTCTGTGTGAGTGCACAGGCAACTACATTGGTGCAGAACCAGGGCAAAGCAGCTGGCCTGAAGTCAGGCTGTAGCACACCTTTCTGAATCACACAGCCTTCATGACATGACTGTTTCTACCCGGCACTGGATTTTTGGTTTTTTGGTTTTTTTGTTTGTTTGTTTGTTTGTTTTTAACTGGAAGACTGGATCAAAGCTGTCTAGCTGACAAGAGAGTTCAGTCACTTCAGCCAGCCTGGAAGTGTGTCTGGTTTAAACTTGAATTTCGAGGAGGGCACTTTTTCGCCACTTCGGTCTTCCTGAGTAATACGATTACTTGTTTTCACCTGATGTGGCATCAGCGCCTGCTATCGAGCAGCTTTTCCCTGTCGGTGCAGTTTCTGCAATTAAGATGTCAAGCTGATAAGCAGGGAAATTATGTAAGTGGTGTCTATGGGAATTCTGACTGCATGCAAATAAAGGGAAAGGAAAACGTTTTTAAGATAGTACCTGGCAAAAGTATGCATCTTATAAGTGGAAAAGCATGTCTCTCTTTGCCAGCTCGCCTCAGAGCACTGCATGGCAGAACAACCTGTGCTCTTCAGTGCTTTGCCCAAGAAAGCTACAGGAAGGTCTGCAGCGCAGCCTGTGAAGTACTTGTCACATTCCTGCCGCGGGGATGCATCCCTGCGGTGCCACTTGCCTCTCTCAGACAGCTGCTTTCATTAGGGAGGGCCAGGAGGGGTGGGGGCTTTCTTCTGTAGGAGCTCTGTTTCAGGGAGCAGTGACTGCAAGTCTGAGCTGCTGAAAAACTTGTCTTGCTCATCTCCGTGAAGCCACAGTATGGAAACATGGATGTGAGACCCCGTGATCTGGAGAATGACTTTCCAGGGACTGTCTTTCCTTGCATTTCAGGGGTGCTGACTCTGATTTTCCCAAATGCAGGTAACTCAGCTGGCCTGAAGTGTAGTGGGAGGGTGGGAAAACTCATGTACAATCTTCCTTGAAAAGCGACAGCTAATGTGCACAGCCATCACATGCTCAGTTAAGTGCACTCCACACACTGCAACACCGATGGAGGGGGTTGGGTTGCCATAACCTCAGCTCACCTAGGAAATCTGTGCATGTTCTCACGTGCTGGAAACACACGGTCTGAAACACGACAGTACATCTGGGAACATATCAGAATAGCAATTTCCTTTACTGGCTAGATTAACAATTGTGGAGAACAGACATTCATATCCCAGGATCTGCTGAGGATTCTTAAGAGAATTGTGGTTCATTTTACGACGTTTGGGCTTAGATTCTCTAATGTGTAGTCTTTTAAACTCACTTGATATGGAAGGAGCCCTTGATTTTACCCTTTGTTTCCACAAAAACACATCACATTTGTTTATTTTCAGCAATTCCAGTTCACCTCAATGCACAAGCAGAACCTTTGGGTTGGGGATTGATAGAAACTGTACCAAAAAAGAAACATTAAAAAATAATTGTTACAATTAAAAAGCCTACTGGAATTAAAATAGGAAACACATATAATTTGGGCTTGGAGTGCTCAGACTGAGAATTGGGGTGCTGCTACCAATGTGTTCAGTATGGCCTCTGTGTGAACCAGAGGCCATGACATTTGCAGAGAGAAATGCACATCCATTTCAAATAGCACATTAGATTATTTTAATGTCCACAGTTATAAATTGCAATGGGCTGCAACTTGTCCTAGTGACAATCCACGCATCCAGTGCTGTTTAGGTATTTTAGTCTTGCAAATGCCTTTTTTCTCCAAATGGTTTGCTCAGCAGTAATGATTATTCAGAGAAAAGTGGCAGACAGGGTCAGACAGCAGCAGAATGAAATGTGAAAACTTGAAAGATGCTGGGTGAATATTTATGCAGAGCAATCTTCACTCTCGAATTATGGTGCATGATGGGATCAACAAAGCTAACGGAATTCACGCTGCGTGAACTTCCTCTGTGAGAACTTAAGTTTAATCTGCACATAAGACTGACAACCCGTGAACACAGAGAAAACGTTCAATGGCATGTAAAAACTTCATTGAAATAATGTTTCTGACTATATCAATGTTCTGGCAATGACAGAATAAATAACACTTTTTTTTCAAGCAGATTTTAAATCCACAGGCCCCTTTTTGAAACGGCATTCAAACATTGTCACAGCAAACTTTGTTCTTTTGTTTCGTTGCTGATTTGGTATGTCCCACTGGCAACTGAAAAGCATCCATGGGGATTGAGTGATGAGGACAAGGATTTCAAAGCAGCCTGGCACTGACCACCTCTTAAAGGCTGGTGATGACATGGAACAACCAGACAGTGTTCTGCTCTGATATTGAAAGATTTGTTGGGGAATACTTTTCATTGCAAAAACAAATGGCAGTTGGCTGACTTTGAAAAATCTGTCTTATTTTACAAGATTTTCTTCTTGAGGTGTCCAAAACTCGGTGCATATGGGCAGTGAAATTATTTCCTGTGCTGTAGGGTCAGCACAAGAGTTACAGGTCAGTTTACTCCTTTAGGGGGCTGCCGGTGTAGTGCACAGATTAAGTCTGCATTTCACACATTCTGTATTTTTTGTAAGCAGGTCACTACAAAGGCCAAGAAGGTCTTACAATCCATCACTATGCACAAATCCCTAAACAGTTGATGACCTGAGGGCTAAGTACTCATATATTTAGACAGATAACTAAACCTTTTATGTTTATACAAGGGTCTTACAAAACTTGCTTAGCAAGACCAGTTTTTTCCTTGACATTTCTACAATGCACTGACGTTGTTGTTTTAAGTCTCGATTTAAAATATTAGAAAGACAGTTTTCTTTACTGTCCTTTAATATTTTCTTTTCTGAACTAGAGGCCCTGTTTCATCCCTGTACTGAATGCTTCAGCACATGTCTAATCCTTCTGAATTCAAGGATATATTAAAAAGCTCTATTGAATCCAAAGCTCTGTGAGAAACTGGGAAAGAATGCAGCTCCAGCTATCTGAAATATCTGAACCCTCCAAAATACCCAGTTCTAAATGTTTATGTCTGATCTTTTTTCCTCTTCAACTGACATATGTATCATTATCCAAATGCATCTGAAGCACATCAGAGATAGCCAGCTACTTTATGTGCGAATTTAATTAAACGAGAATATACAAAATAATCTTTAAAAGATGAAGAATTTATGCCGTAGTAGTAACCTGTCCTTTCCCTGCTGCTAATTCCCTCAAGAGGCCAAGTACCGCCTGGGTCGGGTCTCACGGCCTTGAGCGGGCACACCAGCCGTCTGGCACGAGGGCCACAACACACACACACACACACACATGCTGTTTTGTTGTTGTTGTTGTTTTGCTTTTTTTCTTTTGTATAATACTTTTTATTAGGAATTTTCTAATTTTCCTTAAAACCGCCTGAGGCAGTGGGTTCTGGGTGCGGTTTCCCCTCTCCTCCTGGGGAGGAGGTGCACGGCAACCCCCGTGTGTGCGGCGCTGCCTCCCCTTCCCTTTGTCCCCTTCCCTTTTTCCCCTTCCCTTCCCCTCGCTCGGGCCTCAGCCGCCGCTCCCGCAGCTCCGCCGCGACCGCCCCTCGCCCCGAGGCGCGCCCCCGCCCTCGAGCGCGTCTGTTTGTGAGGTCTAAAAATAGACGGCAGAGCCTGGCAACTGTCTTCTGATTGGCTGCCGCGGAGAGGCCGGCAGCCTATGGCAGCGCGGGGAGCGGCGCGGGAAGGGCGCGGGCCGGGGCTGCGGGGGCTCCCGGAGGGTGCGGGCAGGGGCCCGTGGGAGTCGCGGGCAGGGGCCGCGATGCCGGCCTTACCCCGGCCCCAAGCCTCCTGCTCTGGAGCTCTCCGTCTCTCAATCCCTCCCTCCCGGGCCCCGCCAGTCGTGGGGGCCTCCCCCGGCCCGTGGGGGTCGCGCCGACAGGGGGCGCTCGCTGCTGTGGCGGAGCATTGCCTTCCTCACTGTTGTCTTTTATAAAGGCAGTTCCCGAAAAAGTTAACCCTTTTGCAGGAATCTGTTATCAAGCTGTTTTCATGTATTTTGCTTGTTCTAAAGGCATTTCTTGCACTTCGTCTGTAAAGCAGTACCCACAGTGACAGAGTAATAAATCAAGGAAACAACAGGTAGCTGAAAGAACAGAAATTCAATAGAAATGTAACTTTTTTTCCATGGAATTACCAAAGAACAGTGTTAAACCAATTGCAGTGGAGAGTTAGGAGAATGTCCTGAATTCGGAGTAATGGATGCATCATATCTGTGCAATAAATGGATCAAATCGGTAATTTCACTGGAGAGACTCATAGGTTTTATATATAAATGCAGTTACACAGACATATAGTAAAAAAATACAATTTACTAATAAATAAAATTGTAAGTGCTTTATAGTGCCAAAAAGTGTGCTGAGGGGACTTGGAAGGCAGAAGCAGGAGCTGATTATCAGGGCGTTGTGTCCTAATCAAGCACTGGATAACACCTCTGGAACTGTGAAGTATCTCACCCTTCAGAAGTGGTTTGACTCTTTTTGTATCTCTTATTTCAGAACCTCTTTTCTCATGGGTGCCACACATTCTGAGCATTACAGAAGTGTGAGTCCAAGTGTGACGAAGTTAAAAACTGTAATAAAAGGAAAGTGAACAAAGACTTTCTTCTGAAGAAATTTGTATCTTCTGATTTTCATTGAGCTTGTGCCTTGGCTCACACTGATAAAAAGAAGCAAGAGATCCATGTTCTGGTCCATTTTAAGTTAAATTATTTGAAACTTCTGAAAATCATTATTTTCTGTTGCTTTTACATTATGCACAGGTAGCCTTCAGTACATGAGCATTATCTTGTCCATATGAGCTGTTAGTGTCAACTTGTAATTTACATACTAATTGCTCACAATCTTTTAGCAGTAGAAAAGTTAACTGTCCACAATTCAAAGGATTTCTTAATTATAAAAGGAAAGTACTTCATGGCAAAGAGTATAGCCAATAATTATCTACTGCCAAGTGTCAAAACACGTGTAAAATGAATGTTAAGTGCTGGGAACAGAAGGAAGTTGATTTCTTCTGTGGCAGTTTGAGGCTTCTAGCATGTAAAAGGAAATAACTGTTCACATATTCTGTTACTTTGAAATGTAACGGTATTTTCTGTGTGGTGATGGCATTCAGGAGAAAAAGTGTAATAACTCGGGTGCTGAAAATTCAGAGGTGCTCTAAATTCTACACATTGTCCACATGGGTTCTGATCACTTCTGTAGGCTTGTATCACACCGTGCAGGTGGTCAGACTTTTTCTTTGTGCACACATTCACTTTTCATGTCTGTGGGCAGCAGCAGAAATTTGGTGGCTTTTAACCAATCCCACCACCTGATCACAGCCTAATCCTCTCTTGTGTCATCACCTCACAAAGCCAGAATGAAAGGGTTAAGGCTTTTTAGCAGGGTAAATGTTCATGTTTCTCTTGGATTTAACTGGAGGATTTCTCATGCAAGTCATAAATGTGAAACTTCTTTAGCTTTGCCCTTTTGCTGTTAAAGAGAGTCCAGCTGGTTTTAGTTTTGCTGTGTGCAGCTGCAAATATTTCCAAAGTTTAGAAAAGCATAATAACTTGGAGATATATGCCTAAAAAATTTATATATACTTTTAATAGGACATTTGCACACTACCACAGCTTGAAGGTCTATCAAAAAACTAGAAATAACTTTTTAGATTAGTCCTTCAACAGAACATCTTCAGTTTTTGTTGTTACTTATATATTGGCTTAGTAAACTTTTAACTTTTTGTTTGCGGATTAATCTGACCCGTATTTTAAATTTGCTTTTTAATCTTTGTTATATATTTTATTTTCAGTACTATTTCTTGTAATTTCATGCATAGTTTCAGTCTCTTGCCTTTTATAACTTCTGAATAGCTATTTTGTGGTGATGTCTTGCTGCATATGTGCTATTAATGTAAATGTGATATTTTGTGTTGATTAAGGTATAAAGTTCTTGAGGGCATCTGCTCAGGTTTGCATGTATAATTTCTTTTTCTACAATGTGTTACTTAGGCCTTTTCTGAGATGCCTGTATTATAGTTTCTTTACCATTCTGTACAGTTAATCCCTCTGGGCTGCTTTTCTGAGAGCTCTAATTATCATGCTGTCTCTAAGACAATTACGTAATTAAGTAGTTTTCATTTTCATTCTGAATTTGGTAATTATAACAAAAACACTGAAAAGTGCATCAGCTGCAATATGAAGAAACTCAGTCAGTAATAGAAAATGTACCTAGAAGAGAAACACAGGTGAGAAGATTCTACTAATAACCAATAAATGAAATGAAAATTAAAAATAAATTGAAAGATTTGAGCTTTCTGGACTCCTTCAGACTGTTGCTTTAAATTTTAAACTTTTTTTTACCTTTGATGATTGCAGAAATGTGATGCTCCAATGAAAACTTATAAATATAATTGTAATAGTTAAATATTTCCTCAAGTATGGTAGAATAGAGTGCTGAAAAGACAGGTGCTTTATTTTTTCATATTTAATATTTTAAGGATAGATTATTTTTTGCTCTCCCTAGTTCTAGCACTGCCTGAGTCACGTGTGTGTACTTTTCATGTTTTATTGAAACAGATGGCATATCTCTTTCAAGGCTCAGGCAAGGGGGGCATGGGAAATAGGGTAGGATTAAATTATTTTGAAACAAGAAGACATCTTTCTCATATCATATTTCTCATACACCTTTTAGTCTTTCAAGCAAGCAGTGACAGTAAACACTCAGAAACAGGGAGTGTGTTTTGGTTGTGGTATTCTGAGAAACCTGCCCTGTTCTTTGGTATTCAGTTCCTATGACTACCTGCTTTTCAAAAACGGAAGTCTAAAAGTTAACAGCTGAGCTTGACAGAGCTCAACAGTAATACTCCTACCAACCACAAAGGGAGCACATTAGGCATTTGTTCGAGCTCTATTAGAAAACCTCTCCCTTAAATCCACCAAAGTCACCCAAGGCTCAGTGCTTTTGAAAATCAGGTCATCTCTTAAAGCATATAAATATGAGTTCAGAAGCTTTATTTTCAGTTTTTCATTGTGGAAATGTTGGACAAGATTAATTTCTGCAGAAATGCTACAAAGTCAGGGTTTCTAGAATTTAATATATGTATATGTGCTCTGGGCAATATTTGGAATGCTATGAGTAAAATGCACTTTTCTGGCCTCTGGATGCTATATTTATCATACATATATGTATGAAGCATTATCTGGCGTCCATGCAGTGCAGGGTTTGTGAGTGGAACAGTGGTGGCATATCTGGAACTCCAGATGAAAGAATGGCTTAAAGTGGTTGGAGCTCCTGATTCAGTCAGAAGTTTCACGTATGGTTATGCTGCCAACATCAGTGGGTGTTCAGGCAAGTATTTATGCTGTTTGATGACTTTCCATCCTGCAGGAATGTCTGTGCAAATGCATGCCTGAGATCCTTACATTTCTATCAGAATAGTGGCTCTGAGTATTTTTAATGTTAACATCTACTTTAACACTTACTAGGTTAATACAATAGTTGTATAAAATGTACAAGATGTTTATTTGGGGGATCAGTCCTAATCAACTATTGGTAAAATAGATTTCCCAGAGCATGGGGAATTCTCTATTTGTGTCAGCATGCTTGTGCATATAGCACAGAACTTGATCACAGAGGAAGCCTGGTGAGGCAATAATTTAAAATTATCCTCTTTCCTCATGTGAACATTAGCCATAGAATTGAGACCTTCAGAACATGTTTTGAAATATATTTTAAGAATGCCATGCTTCTAAAGCTATAATTCACTTCCACATTAATGGTAAAAAATAGTTCCAACTGAAGAGAAGTGCCTAAAATTTAGCATTTAAATCAATCTCCAAATTACAGTGAAACTAAGGGTGAAACCCATCCTGGTAGTCATGAGTGCCTAAATTCTTCATGTGACCAGGGGAAGGATTGAGTCAGGGGTCTCATTTAGTAAAACAAATCTTGTTTTCCCAGAGGTTTCCAGGGACCTTCTTGGTGAATACTGGATTATTTTGAGAGGCAAAGCATCAGAAATTTGAGCTGACGTAATAAATTTTGTGCAGTGCAGAGATGTGCATCTCTAACTCCACGGCCATGGCTGTGATATGTGGCTCAGAGCTCATCTGTGGTGTTCTGTTAACCAACAAAATTGTTACTGTTTTCAGTTTCAAGTCAGGTTAGCAATCTAGAAGAAACTTGAAAACAGTCACGACTGGTTGGCTCCGGAGCCTGGGAAGTTGGTTTGGAGGACCAAGTTCAGTTACATTTCATATCAGAAATTCAATAACTACAATCAAATGTTTCTCTAGTTTTCCCATAGCTACATTTTACAATTGTATAATAGTTTTTCTGGTAAAACATACTTCACATATCATATTTTTATTCAACTTTCACAAGCCCACATTTGTCACTCAGCTTTCAATGAGCAGCCGCTGCTGGCAGAGTGCCAAGAAGGTGTCAGTATGAATGTACATTTGAAACGACAGAAGATTGCATGGGCATGTTAAGACCCATTATTGATCAGGACTTTGTCTCCACAAATTCAGGTTATTATTTTCACTGGAGTCAGGATTCATACTGCTTTGATGGAGAAGTAACTTGGAACTTATCCAGCTATTGATATTTCTAAAGTGATGATCTGGCTCTAAATCTGGCCACAATGATGCATTGCCTCACCACACAGATCTTATTACATGTGCTTGTCATTAGCAATGCTTCTGACTTCGACTTTTGAATGCCTTGAACACAGAGCTTGGTGGGTTTTGTTCTAATAGGTTCTGTGTAAGGCAATCCTTTTACTCTTGTATAGTGTTTCCAGTAGATTGCTTACTACTGAAAATCATGCGAGAAAATTGCTGGATGTGCAAAATGTGCTATTTGGGAGAACTGTGCAGTACCAGAATACTTTTAAATAAACAGGTAATATGCACTGTTTTTCACTACGAAAGTTCTAAATTTAGTATTAAGATCAAAATGATACATCATCTTAAAACATTCTAGTTTCTCTTATTCATAACTGTTTCTGTATTACTCAGCAGTATTATGGGCAAGTAAAAATTTTTACTGCAGCACAGAGAATTCGAAAATCAGTAGTCCAAAACTGCTTTTTTTCTTTGTTACAGTTTGTATGAATTGATGGAAATGTCAGTGAGGTACAAAATGAGTAATGAAACCTGGATTTGGTCTGGTTGTTTTGGCTACTGCTGTGTGTGCCTCCCTCAGTTCACCCTGTGTGACAGCACCTGTACCACTGCAGGAATACCTGTGTTCATGCAGAGCTCTGACAGAGTAGCCACTGCAAATCAACCCACACCTCCTGCACTGTGAGGCTGAAGTACAACACAAGCAAGGCCAAAGTGATGTTGTTTGGAGAACAGAGGTCATCTGAAAGCCAGGGTTCCCTTTTTTATGCACATGGGCTGCCATCAGTTCAGTGCTGGTCTGACTGCTTAGTCAGCCTAGATAATCAGATGCCAGGTGATATTTCTTTGCACTGCTGGGCAATATTTTAAATAAAAGCTTGATGACTGGATTATGTATGCTTGTCCCTTCAGGTGAGACTTTTCTTATTCAGATACTTGCTTTGCAGATGTCTATTCTAGGTCACAACCATCTCATTTTAGTATACACATCTGTGTACAGTCTATGATTGTATGCTACACGGTACAAGTGCACTATTGTAGATGTCAGTGTTTACTATTGTAGATACTCTTAATGACACTTTGAATCCCATATTTCAAACTAATGCAAAATGTGACTGCATTCCACTTTGTATGCTACTTTACTGTGAGTACTTTACTACCTTTTTTTTTTTATTATTTCCTTTAATATATTTGTGGTGAACAAGCCTGTTCAAGAGCTTGGTCTTCAACCTTATTAGTTACAAGAGAAGTAGATGTGATTCTAAACTAGTTCTGTCTTAACACTTGTCCAAATTAACACTCACTTTCAGGGTTCTTGTCAAAGCCTGATTGTGGAAGAAATCTGTTTGAAGTCACATTAATTCTGTTTGGGATACATGTGATAATAAGAAAGGGGCATTTATAACCCATTATTTAAGGTTATACTCAGGCTTTCTACAATGTGTGTACCTCAAGATTTTTGTGTATTTTTCATTTGTCTACATGTTTTCAGGCTACTGTCTTTTGCCGTTTTCCCTGTGTTCATGCATATTTCATAAGTCAACTAGCAGAATCATCACTGTAAATATAGTAATTTTTGCTTTTTTATTTTATTTGGCACGAGGAACAAAAGCCCTAAACATAATTCTAGCTTTACATACCTTCTTAAATGCATTTTACGCACAGTATGGGTTTGGTAAACCCTTTGGCCTGGTTGAAAGGATTTAGGTGTTTTTCTTTCATTATTTTAAATTAAGGTAAATGAATACAATTTAAAACTGTCCACTAGAAATATTTATTAATCATTACTTGGGTGCATAATAACAAGAGTCCCCCATTTTGGCTTTATTTTTATTTAAAAATATTGAAATATTATTTAGATGAAACATCAAGCAAATCAAATTATAGCAGTGCCTTGCTTCCCTGAGTCTTGCACTTCACCCACCACAGATATTAGAATATGGAAAAAAAAAATCTAATACCAATGAGATAAAACCAGCACAATGCAAAAGAAGATAATTACATTGCTCAGCTGTCACAAAGCCTACATAAAAAAATGAAGTGACTCATCTCCCTTCGCAGGCACAGCGTGCTCAAATATACATATATAATTATTTATTTGTATGGTTTTGATTCTTTAGCCAAATGTCGCTACTTTATAATGTGGTTTAACCACTTGGGGATTTTTGTTCAAAGAGTTAATTTATAGTTTTATCATTGAACCACAAAAAACTGTTCTGGGCTCCAATGTAATTAAGTCGCATGCAAGTGCTGTATATCATTAAATCTTACTCTGTACGAGTACATGAGTTCAAAGACAGCTCTCCTTCAAAGATAAGATATGATGTGCAGTGAACAAGGGCCGCTTTCTAGTGAAGTCATATTCCTTACCAGACCAGTGTATCAGGCAAGAGTGTGCTCAAGACCTAAACATCCAAACGTTTTCATTAAACATTGTAATTTTAACTTTGGAGGTAAGTGAACAATTGATTTAGACAATTTCTTAAAAGAAAGGGACTCATAATTAATGTGTGTTTTTGAGAGCTGTACCTATGATTTTTTTGAGCAAAATTTGTAAGAATTGCAATGTACAAAAATGTTGTAAAGGAAGAACACTGGTATGAAATCTTTGAATTAATTAAAATAATTATTTTAAAATGTTGGCAAGATACAATACACCCACTAGGTGGAGAGTCTGAAATAAGGGAGAAAGACTTTCTGGGTTGGAGATACACTTTTTTAGAGAATTTTATGCAATCCTCAAGCTGAAGAAAGTGTAACAGTTTTGCCTTATAGAATGCAGTGTAAAGGCTAAGGTTGAACAAACAATATTCATGCAAATGTAGCTTTTTTTTTTTTTCTTTTTTTACTGGAGGTTATTCCTGGTTTTTGGACAGTGTATTTGTTGTTCATGTTTGCTGAAGTTACTTGGATGAATTTGAATTTTTAGCCTGTGGGTTATTTACAAACTGTGTGCTTTGACTCTTCACCCTGCTCTATTAAAGATTTGCTTTGGTGCATTCTGGTGAATCGGCATAAATTCCAATATGTGCAATGCATACCAGAGCAAATGAGAGGAACCCTTTTGCTTCTCTGACTGGCATCAGGAGGTGCTTTGGCAAATCATACTGCACTAGCACACTCTTGCATCTTTCTCTTTGTCAAAACAAAAAGGAGGAAAAAAGATAAATTTAGTACAAACAGATTGTATTGTGATGTTAGTACCAAAACCAGAAAGCTACTGTTAAAATAGGAAATTTCCTGAGCTCTGTGAAAGTCAAACCATTGAAGATAGTAGGATTACAGAGTGAAAGTAACTGTAAACAAAAAACTCGCTGACTGCTGTAATTTTTTGTCAATATCGGCAAATATCTGCTCACAGGCAAGCATCATATGTAGTGACCCACTTCCTATAAGTGATTTTCCCTTCTTTTATTTTTTAAAAAATATTTTGAAATGCTAGATCGACAGGAGTAAAAAGGGTAACATTATGGTTGAACTTTCTGTAATCTAACTTGGCTGAAGAAATGTGGCTGTTTGGTATGAGTTCCCTCTTCAGTTAAGGAGAGAAAATGAGCACTGTCGGGAATGAGTACAGCCAGTGCAATAACAGGTCTGTGTGATAGGTCCTTTGAGGCTATAAATTTCTTTCTGCAAGCTAGAGATGCAAGAAGAGCTTACTTAGATGTAGCTCCTCAAGTTATTTGAGATGGTGCCAATGCCAAAAGAGATCAGGAAACTGGCATGGGTTCTATAGAGACCCACTGATGTAGTCAAAGGGCTGGAGGACCTGTGGAGAGAGGCTGAAGAGCCAGAGCTGACTCAGCTGGGAGCAGAGGTGGCTTTGTGGAGGGCTGATGAGGGCAGCCATCAAGAAGATGGAGCCAGACTCTTCGCAATGAGGTAACATCTACAGGCTGAAACAAGAGCAACTCAGACAATATAGGGGAACACTTTTCATGCTGAGAACAGTCTAGCAGCCCCTTTCAATCTGAATTGTGATCCTGCTTTGTGGGGAGATCTGACTATGCAGGCCAAATGTACTGTTGGGTGAGTTTTTGCATCTCTACTGGTGTCTTCTATCTTAGAAAGTCATTAAAATGTTAGAAAAGAACGTCATATTGCTGCTGTAAAAACCATTTACACAGTGCATTATTGGAAGATACTCTATAGCAAACGATCTGGTTGAGAGCTGTTTATTATAAGCTCATTTCACATCAATACAAAGGTGTGACATTGCAATATTCCTTTTTTTTTCTATATTTGGTATATTTAAGTTGACATTTGAGCTATATTCACTAGATTTTTAGTCTTTACACCTGTAGTACCATTATTCCCTCAGCCAGCTGACACAGATGTTTGAACACAGGCATCTTGACATGTCTTGTTCTTTTCTGCTTTTCTGTCTCTCAGAGTTCCCCTATTAATCTCTGTTCAGTATTGCTAAGACAATGAATTTACTACCAACCCTGAAGTAGGTCACAAAGAAAGCAAAGCTCTTGTGGTCTTTATGAATCGTATCCCCCATTAATAAAAAACCAGATTCTCCACCCAGAATTCTTTGTTCCTTACAGCACAAAACTTAACCCATCATTGCTAAAAAAAAAAAAAAAATCAAGTCAATAGGTTAGAAATGTATCCAGAGACATAAACCTGTTGATTTTGTCCAGCTGGTTAAATATGCCATCTTATTTCTATGGTTTCCCCTGAGTCTCCATGTGAGAAACCACTATGTACAGTTTAGCATACAAAGATACTAGCAACAGAAGTTGCAAATATCAGACCTTAAAAGAAGGAACAGCAAATGCCCTCTGAGGATGAAAATCAAAGTGACAGCTTAGCCATGAGTAGTCCATTCCCACTTTTGGAAAGGTGAGATTCTGAGGAGAAATACAGTGCAATCCAGCAGGATCAGCTTCACATACTTACTGACAGCTGAAGTATGGCACATACAGCCTGTGGAGAAAAAAAAGACATCTAAAGATTTAATTCCACCTTTCCTTTCAGACAAATTGCAGTTCAGTTCTTGCTTCATGGCTGGTGGGGTGGCAGATGATGCAGGAGGAAGACCTCCTTCTTGCACTATTTGTTCAAAGATGTTGTGCCCGTGTTCTAATACAATGTCACAGATGATGGATCACCTGGGAAGGTGAGGCTGAGTCCTGGGTCTGTGAATAAACCTGTGTGTTACACAGGGCAGTTAGACATTTTACTTAGCTGATCTTCTGTTGCCCCTCTTATACTTTGCTTGTCTACTCTTATACGAATACATTCAGGAGAGAGACATAGTCTGGCTGTATGTTTGTTGAGACCCTCAAAGGTTCTCTAAAATGCTTGAAAATCATATTCTGGCTATTTCAAAAAAATAACTTAGGTCAGAAGGACAACTTGAGTTCTCTATGGCTTGGTGGATTTTACCAATACCAGTTTAGTTTCTAATCAATGCAGATATGTTCCTGTCAGAAGTGATCTGTGCTAATTTCACATATGGAAACAAAACATTTATGAAGAAAGACTCCAAAATGGTTAAAATACTTTTTGCATAATGGCTCAGAAGCTGTGCTTTGCACAGTCAGTCCTTCTTTCAGTCCCTTCGTGGGAACTGTTGTTCTCACAGTGCCATTCACATTCTTTAGGCAGAACAAGGCTCTTCAGAAAGCTGCCTGTGTTAAACCTGCAAGGATTTGTTTTGCTTTGTGAGGAAGGTACAGAAAAAGACATTTGGAATAGAAGGTGGAGAGTACTGACTCCATATTCAATACTGAAAGCAAATACAGACTCAAACCATGCTTTCGCTTACCTTTTATATTCTCTGTGTGTGTCTCAGTATTACCTGTTTTTTTTTGACCAATTTCATTCTTTTCTCATTTCTGCTATTACTGGGAGATATTTGGGGCTTGCTGCAGCAAGAAAGGTGCAACTGCAGTTTCAGGGAAAACTTCAATAAAGCAACAAATGAAAGATGACCTTAAGCCTAAAGGAATATGTCTGGTGGAGTGGTTGCTCCTCAATTAATATTTTGGAGGGCATACTATTGGTGCTATCACTGCCTTTAGGCTCAATATCTGCTGCTATTTTGCTCATTTGGGGATTATCATCTGAAGAGATTCTTTGGGATACATGCTCCGTAGTGTGTGATGAAGGGCAAAAATCTATCTCTGTTTGACTGGTGTGTCGCAGTAACGACACAAAAAGAAGAGACGGAGACACCTGTTACCAGGAGGAGAGAGAAGGAAGGAAGGGAGGGCAAGACCCACCTTCTTTATTTTTTATATACATTTAGAAATCACTATTCATTGGAGGAAATCAGTTCTTCCTCCCTCAATCACAGTGGTCAAAGGAAATGTCCATCAAAGTTCTGTGTCAAGGAGGAAGGAATGTACATGATAAGATACAATTACAATAACATGGCCATGTTTACAGAGAAAAGTGTGAGAAACCAGCTACAGAAGAATGACAACATCCAGAACTGCAAAAATCAGGGCAACACTGGTGCTCTCTGGAAAAACCTCTACTGCATCACAGAGAAGAGGCACAGCAAAGTTAGCAGGGGAGAGTTTCTGGATGTTTGCTGGTCTCTGCCATCCTCCAAAGACATGTCTGAAGGCAGCATGGGTGGATGTGCCTTGTGTCATACACTCTAGTTCCTGTCCCAGAGCTGCCCTTTGGGGTGCTGTAAAGGCAGCTGGAGTCTGTGAAGCCCTTGTGAGGCTGTCAGTAGGCAGAGTGATGGTAGATGGATGTCAGAAGTAATTGATACTGGGGCTTTCTATGAAAATTGATCCATAGCTGAGAGGGTCTAAGCCCTCACTTCTGGCTGAGAAAACACTTCTGTGTCTCACAAAAAAACCTAGGGAACAAAAAGTATTTTGAGCTGAGATAATGGATCACATTTCTCTCACATCTGGGTTACTCATTTCAAGGGAAGGGCAGAGTCCATGATTATTAATCTTGATTTTGAAAGGAATGAGGAATGCCTCTTGAATGTACTGATGTGCGTGGTGAGGAAGAGAGGTACAGAACACTGAGAAATAGGTTTAGAATTATAAAGTATAACTCTAAGCTAAGAACGGAACTGAGATTTTAATTTAAGACTTAAAATCGGGGGGGGGGTTAATGCTTTCCTTTTTTACTGAAAGGGAATATTATGTTTGGTAGCACTGGGCCTTGGAAGTTAAGGTTTGCAAGAAAAAATAGAAGTTTAAAAAATCAAGTTGACAGAAATAATTACAGTACACATTTCTAAAGACAACCTGTAGCCAAGAAATAAAAAGGTGTTTTAACTGGATGACAAAAAAATCCTTGTTGATTAGACTCTCCTGTGCTATTGTTGTGCCACCTCTGATTTTTTTGTTGTATTCCTAAAACCTCTTCAGTTATCTTTCTGTAATGATGAATTTGAGGGCATGGTATTGCTTTTACATCTGTCTTGTGCTTTAAAACTATTGTAATGACCTGTTCCAAAGTCCAATTTAATGTCTATAGAATTTCTGGAAAAAAAAAAAAGAAACAAATAGACAATAAAAAACCATCAGCCTTAATTTAAATAAGCTGCAGAATTACTATATGGGACAACATGAGTGCACAATCAAATCAGGAAGCTCAAGGGAAGAAGGATCACAGAGAATGAGAGAGGAATGGGCTAGTGTGTGATGTCCATGTGTATTTCATATGGAAAAAGCATAACCTGTACTTTTATACTTATACTTAACCTATACTTACTATACATTCCTAGCATAACCAATACTTATTTTTCAGACAGCCAGTGCTTACATTAGCCAGGCAAACTGAGTTTTCTTATGCTGGGTATCTGCCACAGTCTGGGGGGTTTCTTTGTCTTCAAATGGTTTAGCTAGTTTTGTGAGGGTTGTTCTCTTTGCCTACTGTTTAAAAATCCATCCATGCTTGAACGTGCTATAAACCAGGTGAAATAGTTTATTTGAGCCCTGCCAGACATTGAAGTACCAGAGTGGGGAGGCAGACCTTGGGGAGGAAGGGGATAGGGAGTGAAATGGGTATCTGTTTAAACATATTTCTTGTTCTCTCTTATGTGTATGGGAAGAAAGCCATTCAAGTTGGATGCCAATGGCACAGATGTCTGATCTAAAGTAATTGGGGCAAAGAAGATGAGATAGAGAAATTCAGACTAGACATTGTTAGTGCAGCAAAGAAAGGCTACTTTTGAATGCTGACTCTTGCTGTGAAAGGAAAGACAGGTAATTGGGGAGGAAAGTTAAGTGACACTGGGAGTCACTGGGTGATGAGGAGAAACAGATACCATACAGATCAGCACTTGGTGGAAAACAAAGGTGAACATATCCTTAAAATTGGCAAAGTGATTCTGATCCCATGGAATTATGGTGTGTCATTATATTTCCTTAACCCTTGTGAGCTTTAAATTGTACTGTTAAAGGTCTTTTAAGGCAGTTAAGTGTAGCCTCCCAATATGGCACTTTAAAAGAGCCATGTTTTGTGGTGTTTTACCCACATATACATGAATTGTGTCCCATCTGTCCACTTCCATCACCTGAGCTGTAAAACATGGAGTGATAGTCTCTACCATATTACACAGCTGAGAGTAAAGGAAGTACCCCTAAGTGTTGGCAGTGGTAAGAGTGCTACAGAATAGCGCTTTAACAAAACCATTTCTTCTTTATTCCATTGTGCATTTCTGTAGAAAACTGGTATTACCTCCAAAATTGTAATATAATGAAAGAAAGCTATAAAATAATTAAATCATTAGCAGTACAACTTGAAAAGAAATCTAAATGGTTTTAAAATAAGTGGGGAAGGAATTTCATAGCAGCCTTTTAATAAGCTCAAGTAAAATACAGTGACTGACAGATAAAAATGTCATGAACTCTTCTGGCTACAGAAATCCATAAGAAGTTCGGAAACAGTTGATGTAGTTTGTTTAGTTCATTCATGTTAATAAAGACCTCTTTTGTTTAACTATTAAGAATTTTTTAATTGGCTCAAATATGGCATTTGTTTTGACTGTTTCACATGCTTTAACTGCCAAAGGGTGTCTCAAAGTTCCATTCTTTCAGAATGAAGAAAAGTCTTTAGAAATAACTTCTCAGTTCTTTCAATGGCAGTATTTGAAAAATCTGGGTACAATGGGGCAGAAAACTTAAAAGCCCAAGACCTCACTATGCTTCTTTCACCTGAATTCAGTCATCTTGTCATATCTGAGGAAGGATTCCCTAAGTCACAGACTCTAAAACAGGTCAGTTTGAGAAACTAGCTTATTGGCATACTTTCAGATAGTATCTTCTGAAAAATGGCTTTAATCCATTTGTATAATGCATTATCCTTGAAATAAAGAGCTGAAGAATAAGTAATCCATTTCTGTACAAAAAAATGCTTCATATTCCTATATCTTTCCCTACAATGCTCAATCACTTTAATCTTTTGCCACTGTTTCCTTGTATTTATTTCATAGTTTAATTCAGATATTGCTGCAGTCTACAGAATTCACCAAAAAAACCCTTCTTTAAAGAAACATATTTTCTTATGCTGGATACTTACAGTAGTGAATATCCCCTTCGGTCTCCACGTGGACCCATTATTGATCTACTTCTGGTGAACATTCAAAGTTCTTTTATTTGGCCTTTTAGCCCAAATCTTGAATGGCTTCTTACAAAGCCACTGGTGACACAGTGGTTAGCAAACACAGGGCTAGCAAGTTGTACCTGGTTTATGATAACTGCCTCACTAGTGTTTGCTTTCCTGATGACATCACTGATAAAGAATTTCCACGTGTTTTAAAACAGGTACAAGACCCCTTTTGTAAAAATAATCCACATTCTCCACCTAGCTCTCCTGTGTAGCTCCCTGGTGGTAGTGTCAGGCAGGAATCATCTGCAGGTCTCACTTCCAGCTCTGTTTTCCAGCTCTGTTTTCCAGCTCTGGATTCCTGATACCTCTCAGTTGAGCCCTTTACTTTGTTTGGTGCTCATGTTTTTATGTGGACAATGGAAAGGGTAACTTATATTTCTCCTTGTGTCTTATACTGAGGGATCATTGTAGCAGTGATCACTCGTAAAAGATGTCTGGGATCACCTGTTGTAAATCTCATAGATTTTATGTCTGGTCTCTGTTACAGTTTTTAGCTATTTAAGGATAAAATGTCATCTTTACCTTTTTTGTTAACCAAAACATAATGTGCTGAGCTCAGAAGTGCTAGATATCATTATTACTAAGAAAATACTTCCAGACAGCAAATGGTTCAGTCACTGAGGTAAAAGTGTATTGTATAGCATATCCCATCCTTCTCTTTGGAGAAATCAATGTCTGTGCTTCCTTGACCAAGTGATATTTTTTGGCTTTTTCATACTAAGGCTTGAGTGTAAAAAATATGAGCAATATCTTTCTCAGTCTTGAAAGGTCTTGTAATCATCCAGAGACAAAGACCATGTTATTCACAGCAGCCTTGGTGCTTGTTAGTGTGAGGAGAAAATCTGTATAATTCCAGCTACCAGCACTAACACATAAAAATAAGAGAAAAGCAAGATTGTGTATTAATCTTATTAAACTGCTTTCTCAGCAATCAGAGCTGTACATTGATGCAAATCAGACACTTACATAATGCTTTATGCAAAGATAATGACAAGAGCTGCTGTTGCCCTGATTTTTGCAGTTCTGGATGTTGTCATTCTTCTGTAGCTAGTTTCTCACACTTTTCTCTGTAAACATGGATATGTTATTGTAACTGTATCTTATCATGTACATTCCTTTCTCCTGGACACAGAACTTTGATGGACATTTCCTTTGACCACTGTGATTGAGGGAGGAAGAACTGATTTCCTCCAATGAATAGTGATTTCTAAATGGATATAAAAAATAAAGAAGGCGGGTTTTGCCCTCCCTTCCTTCCTTCTCTCTCATCCTGGTAACAGGTGTCTCCGTCTCTTCTTTTGTGTCGATACTGCGACAAGCTGCAGTGATTAAGATACTCTTGCTGTGTTCAGACTGTGTTGTCATTTCACTTAAAAAAAACAAAAAAAAAGCCTTGACAAATTAACTGTTTGAAATGGGTAATTCTAAAGTGACCCAAGAGTCAAACACATCTCTGTACACTGCTGACTTTTGACCTAATTCTTTTTTGTTGGGTTTTTTGTTTTAATTTATTTTTTTCTCCCAAGGTACTTTGTGGAGCACACAAAGATGAGAGTGCCCTTTTCCATGCCACATCTTGGGACAGCTCTCTCATACTGGATGCACGTGCATGTGCTGTGCAGAGTAGCACATGGCTATGATTAGGATGTGGTCTTTAGCAGGCATACTGATGAAAAGGCAACTTCTAATTTAAGACATGTGCTCCTGCACCACTACACATCCTGAATAATACAAATTATAGCATTTCTGTCTGGCCACACAGCAGCTGCTTTTCAATAGAGCCATGTCAGGAATCAGATTAGAATCTAATATTTATTATTTTAGTTAGTTAGTATCAAAATAAGCATATATATACTAAACACATCTAATACAAGTTTAAATCTCTAAAGAGATTTTTTTTTCCTTATTTGTTTTCCTCCACCATTATCCCTTTTCAAAGGTCTGGTGTCTGACAGATGAGCTGAAGAGCGCATCAAATATTAAAGACTTTGTTGAAAATCAATTTATTTAGAACCAATAAATGTGATATCCTAATAGAAACTGTATTAGCAGCATTTTGTGTGTCTGTATCCAACTACATTGTAAAAATGTATTGTGAACTTTTTACATTTTAGATATTCAGTGGTATTGATGTCAGAGATGGTAGAACTACTGTAAACAACTGATTAGAGACATAAAGATATATCCTAGTAACTATTTTTTCATTGCTAGATGACATGCATTAGCATCAAAGCTGAATCAACCTTACTCGTTTTTAACTAATTATTTTGTCCATGTTTCTTGGTTTAATCTTACCATTGTATAATATAAGGCAAGCAACAATTAATGCAGAGTGAATTCTGTTAAAGTTAGCAGCAAATTGAAATAAAAGCTTATTTGAAGCTTTGTGATAACAGGCAAAACAAAATGGAATATATTGAGTTTGGGGGAAAAACACGAGGATATTTTTATAATAAAAAGCATGTTTATAAGGATATTAGCCTGCAGGATTTTTTAAGTACCTTTAGCATACTCCTTTTCAATAAAATATTCTTAGAGCATTGTGAAATTGCTGTGCAAATAGTATAGGTAAAGCCAAGTCATGAGCAAAGCAGAATGGAGATGGTAAAGAAGAAATCATATCAGTAATTTGGATGATCTCCTTTTCCTTCCTCCATGTTTCTCCTGGAGTCACCAAAAGCAAGAGTGCATAGTTCTTTTGCTGCAAAGAGTGAATGAAGCACAAATAGCTGCACCAAGCCAGGAGAGGAAACAGGAGAAAGAAGACAAAAGAGAAAACAATGGCTGAAAAAGTACCAGATATATTTGTCCAAAAGTTTATACTGTCCCTATGTCAATGGCACAGTATTGTGAACATTTTCATCATACTTAGAGATTTCGACTGTGTTGGCTATTTTAAAAACACATAGAAATGAGAATTTGTATCTGAAGTATTCTCAACATTTGAGACAAAGAGAGTTTGTAAGTGAAGCAGGTGTCTAACATACCTTAAATTCTGGGTTTGATTGTGATACTGATCTGGTTTTGATTGTGGTCTGACTGCTAGTGAGAAACAATATGATTTAAATGTCTATTTACATGTGAAATGGTTCACCCTATGTCAGAGTTCAGATCTATGCCAAAGCCAGAAACAGATCCAGGTCACCTGGGAAACTAGTTTATTTCCTTATCTTGAGTTAGATTTATTATATATAATGTCATCATAAATTATCTGAACTAAATCTTCTCATACCGCCCTTCCTTTTAGGTATTTGGTGTCATTAATTGTATTTCCACATTATCTGACTTCCCATAGTTATTCCAGTATATTAATTCTCTCACCAGATAATTTAATCTCTTCCCCACAGGACAGCTCTGTGTAAAATATTAAAAAAAAACTAATAAGAAATGACAAGTAAAAAGATCTTGGTAACAACTATCTGATCAGATGCATCCTCTGTCTTAACACCATAAATAAGAATAAATAGTTTATGAGAATTATATTATATCTTTCTAGCCTGCTGCTATTATAGGTGAAAATTATATGGAAGACAGTCAAAAACTAAAGAAGTAAAGTAATTCCAACCTTTTCTGAGCTTTTATTACAATCACAGATTCAAGTGAATTGTGAAGTGTTAATATAGCATTTGTCTCTTTTTATTTAATAAAATACGACAAAAAGATTTGTTTTCTTATGTGAAATATATTCAATAGTGGCATACATCTTAACATAAGGTACTATTGTGTGTTGCTGTTCTTTTGGTAGGCTATTGCTCAATCCATGACTACCTGGAATATATTGGAAAAAGAATAAACGCAAAAGTTTTCTGTATACATGCCTGGAAAAGGAAAGTAATTAAGTACCAAGGGCATGGCAAAAATGCTATTTATGCATTCTTTTTGCAAGGCTGCTTTTTTTCTGGTGGGGAAAAAAGAGGTTACCCTGAGAGGAGCCCAGTCTCAAAGACTGGAGCATAGCTCTGCTGCCTTAAAGAGCCAGACAAGCCAAATGCACAGCTTGAGCTCCTGCTTCAGAAAAATGAAAGGATATTTGGGATACTGAATAACAACATTAAGTCCCATTTGTAGTCACTTGTTCCAGTTGGGTGTCTCAGGTGGAGCTGAGATGTGGGCAGGAGAGGAGATGTCGTAACTTAAGATTTTGACAATTGGTTGTAAGGATTTCTCCAGTACTGCTTTGTCTTCCTGTTTGGAAAAGCAAGACGCAATATTTTGCTTGGGATTTCACATTGTCAAATCAAAGCTCTTGCTTTTAACTGTCTGCTTCAGCATTCAATTTTTCAAGCCAGGGGATTACTACACACACTGGGATCAAGGGAGATGTTTTGCACTGATTTCTGGAATGTTTCTTCATAAGTTTATCTGTTTGCAGATGAAACTCTATCACATATGCATTTGTCATGACACTGCTGTCAGTGATATAATATTGATTGGCAAGAGGTTTCCTCAGTTTTTCAGGAAAGTTTTTACCCCAAAAGGATTAATTTTATCTCTAGTTTCCCCACATCTTCAAGAGTTTTATAAAATGGATTCTGTTTTTAATGTGCATTTCTATTTTTGTTACTCCCTCTGTCCCCAAAATGAGTCTATAATGAGAGTTGCTACTGTTGTGCTGTTGCTATAACTCATTATGCACAGACCAAAATAAGAACTGACCATGGCACAAGATGAATCCATTCCCATTCTAGCATCTTTAACTTAACATGAATAGAAGACAGCATCATGTTTGCTTGTTCAGGCTGTGACAGGAATGAGAAATGGGACAAGGAGGCTCAGTTTCCTTCTAGGGATATGCTTTGAAATGTTTAAAGTCATAAAAATCTCAACCAATAGATGGTTTATATGACTTTTTTAAATTGACCATCTTTTAAACCTAAATATTAACTGGGGGAAAAACTAAATACACTTTTCTTTTCACTGTATCTTGATCCTACAAGAAACTGGCAAACTGCTTGTGAAAACAGTCAAGATGACAGCATACAGAAAAGACACCCAGCACATTGGAATCATTTGCATACAATCCATAAAACTTTCTCTTCTCCAATATAATGTTGACAAAGAAGTGTTCATGGAAAGAATTGTCAAAGTTGAATTGAGAAAGAGTTCGTTGTGTGAACTTGGCCCAATGTGTGAGCATAATTGTAAGGATTTTTTTAAGTCTGCACGATCTCCAGACCATTATGTTCCAGTCTGAAAATTTCCCGGAGAGGCCACACCTTTGGGACAAATTTATGTTGCTCAGTTATAGTCGCTGCTACTTCAAAGGTGTTGTCCTAGATTTTTTGTTCCTTGGCCATCATCATGGCATATGCCAATACTTGGTGACAGTCCAATCCACATAGCTTAGTTCTGTTCCCTTCACATACTGCAGGTTTCTGTGGGGTTCTTTCAAGAGCATTACATAAAATGAACTGATAGAAAGACAAATGATAATAAGCATACATGCTTCAGGCTTTGTGGTTGTAAAATGTCATGCTTACACAAAGAACATTCTTTGTGGGAAGTCAGCAGTCTCAATAACATATTATGGCTTTGTTTACTCAAGGTCACACAATAAGCCCTAGTTTCAACTCCCAGCCAAACCCTCCTCTGCTGAAACTCACAGTACCCCATCTCGTACCCAGGCTGCCATTTGCCTCACAGGAATTATTTCAGCACATATTTTTCATAATATAAAGTTGCCAGCCCAAAAGCAAAGCCATTTTATGACTGAAGGGTACAATTATTTCATTACCTTGGTCTTCGTTTCAGTACCCTTGAAGTACCATGTTTCTATTGCTCTGGATCAAGAGAGCACGGTAGATGCTGTGCTCTGCCATGCTGAGAGGAACTGTGAGACACTGGAATAGCCACATTCCCAGAACTGTGGAGACTATCCTTGAAACAGTACACACTGAAGGACAGGAGAACCTCAGAAATGGTTGTGGGAGGAGTGAATTGTGTGCAATAATTTTGGTAAAGAACTTGTGCACAAGATATTCTCCAAATGGAAAGGGGAAGGATGAAAAAACAGAAATCAAGCAATCAAGCTCCTTTGTTTCTTCACCATTCCTGTTTTCATCATAAAACACAGCCAGCAGTAAAAAAGACAGGTGAGAAAAATGCACTTTAGTGCTGCCTTACACTCTGAATTCCAGTCTGTATATGGGACTGTCTCTCCCCTGCTTCTTCTGGTAATTCTTTCAGTTGAGTCAGAAGTCAGCTGGAGTTTCAAAAGTTTTTGTGGAAAACATTCTCAAAACTGCACTGATACAGGTTTCAGGACATTTTGGCACTCCAACCTCTAATTCCAGGAACAATAAAGAAGCATGTGGCAATTAAAACCTTAGCAGAATTATCTCAACCTCAGATGATGTTTAGTGCAGGTTAAGACAAAGCTTTGGGCAAAAGTACCATTCTTATTTAGTGAGAGCTGGTTTTATTCTTCCTGGACATTTTGACTGGACATTTTTCATTAGCAATATGCTAGATATTAAATAAATACTGTTCAGGGCATGAATTTTGGCAACCTTGATCTTGACTTACATTTGAAGGTAATTTGTAGTTTCTTCATTTTCGTAATTATTTTTTAATTGTATTAAATACTAGAGGAAATACTTAGTTGTGCAGGCTTTGGTTTTGGATTGTTTGGGGTATTTTTCTTTAATTTTATTAAGCTGCAAAACGAATTAATCTCTTTTCCTCTAAGAAAATTGGAAAAGCGGGGGAAAAAAAGCCTGTTCTCATACTCAGCTGGATTCTGTAATGAGAGAAGAAGTTACAGGACTGCCCATGGTTCTCCTTGGGGACATAGCAGCTGGTCACTTAAATCATGGATGACCTCTTTCTTGGGAGAGCTTCACAATTATGTTGCAGGAACACATTTGCCTGCAGTTGTGTTTTCACATCTTTGCCTGTTTTGGCAAGCCTCTCAGTTTCTTGTTTCTCCTTTGAATCTCTAGTACAAGTTTTTCCTCGTAGTAGCTTCTTTTCAATGTTGAGTGTAACAGAGAATCTTGTAAAGCTTTTGTCATTTTCAAGCAAAGCGAAATTAAGTAGGTAATAGGAAACCCTATGCCAAAGCAATTTCCCTGGGCAGTAGTGAGTGGCACTGTGACCGCCTTTCCTCCTAACCCACTGGGCATGGTGTAATTGCTCTTGTTGCATAGTCTGCATTTTTCAGCATGTTTTTTTCTCTGAAAGACAATTATTTTCCTATTTTATTCCTGCCCTGCTCCTGACCTCTTTTTCTGGACCAAAATTGATGCTGAGCCACCTTTAGTGATGCAGTAATTTGCCTACACTCTTTTTCTTAAAATTAGAAATCATGGTCTTGGTTCTTCTGTTTGCTGAGTATCATTGCCATTTCTGTCTTCTTTGTTCCAGCATTTTGTCTTTTTCACTTGTGTTATCACTAGAAGTTCCAGGTAATACTGGGGTTTCTGTGTAGTTGTGTGTGTCTTCAAATACGCAGCTGGACTGGGACCCTTCCACACTGAACTTAGAATTTAATGCCCATTTTTTAATGCTGTTGAGTTTGACTTTGTGCACATAGATAAAAATAGCAAGAGCCACGGCATGCCCAAGAAACACACAGTACAAACAGGTGTTTAAAACAGACAAAACTCAGAAGGAGATAAGCAAATGAAGTATCTCATTCCATTGCAGAAAATAGTAGTATTTGTTCCTATTTTTTCTATTTTGAAATATTTCCATTTAATTCCTTCCTTTGAGTGTCTTAAATTTTTTGGAGTCTGTGTCGGGGAATCTGAATTGTACGATAGAAACCACTAATGGAACAGAAGGACTATTCGACTTTATCTCACAAATGTGTATGACTCAGAAGTGGTCTTTTGTTCCTCCAAGACATATTAAATGGCAAAGTAGTTGAGCAAGATACAGTTATACAAATTCCTTCTCCAGGCTGAGCAGTCGAAAATAGTATGTTTCCACGCTACTGGAGAAGCTGCTCCTCTTTATAAATGGGTATATCCTACCAAATAAAATCAAAAGCCAAGGCAACATGGTAACCTAACAGTGATGGAGTCCATAGCAGCTGCCTGCAGAAGAACAGGCCAAGAGAGGGCTTGCTTCCTGCCATGGATGCTCCGCCAACCCCCAGCTGTTTTGCCACCCAAGAGCTTTCTTTGTATTCCCATGATCTGACAAAGCTGCTAAATGGCCAGGCTAGCTAAATGGCCAGACATTTTTGGGGTAGATTTAGATCCAGAGTAGCCCAGAGAGTCGGGTATGCTGAAGGACAGTGCGTCTCATTCCTCTGCCATCAGCAAGAGATGAATATGGTCACTCTGTTTGGGGGTGGCAGGTGACCTTGGAGTCTCTTCTTGAGCTAAATGTTTTATGAACATAGCAGAACACTGATGCAGTGCCTTATACATCAGAGTGTGAAAATAAACACAAATTGGAAGGGCATTTGTTTAATGCACACTATGTTTCAGCATAATTTGCAGAGATATTTCTTTGATTGCTGAGTTACCAGCAGATAAAATGTTAATCTGTATATTTCCAGAAGGACACTGAGGACAAGAGTTTTTTAAAAATAACTAAATTAACACAATGCTAGGCTGATATTGAATCTTCCCATAAAACATAAACCTAATTCTCTATCTGGTAGGGGTACCAAAGCTTGGCTGTGTGTCACAGCTCACTGAATGTGACGTTCTGGAAAAAGTATCCACTCCACTCCTGGCAATGATTTTTGAAAAAACAATTTGCACTTTATGGCACCAAGAGATCACACATCAGCAAACACAGTATCCGGAGTGAATCAATGGCTGGCTTACCTCCCAAGGTCTGCCCCCTAGTTTTATTGCGGCTGACAGTGGGGCCACCAGTTAAAGGGCAGCATGAGATGACCAGATTGTAGATAAAACTAGATTTCACACACTAGTTGAGCCTACTGGGGCACAGTTTCCTTTAGAGTGATGATAGTAGTGAAGAACTGCCAGCATAAACTTGCAAAGAAGTTTCCCAGTTTTGTTTGCCATTTGAAGTGCCATGAATGCTTTCTTAAATAGCAGGATAAAAGACAGTAACAACAAGAGTAACAAAATCAACAGGTATATATAAAATATATCAAGAAAAAGTGTCTCAAAAAAACATGCTTTTTAGCAACCAGAGGCAAAAACCCAACACAAACACATGAAGTGGGTATAAGGCATGTGGTAGTGGCACATAGTATCACATTTTCCACCCTCGTTAGAGAAGGCCACATATATTGTCTGTGAAGGGGAAGCAGCTGGAAAGTAATATTTATCAGCCTGAAACATATACTAACAATCTTCAGAGTAAGCTATGTTTTGCAAATTACACTACTTGAACTGCCAAGTGGAAAGATGTTTAATGTGAAGGGTTCAATAATAGAAGGATTTTAAGATAAAAATAAAAGTTCCATCTTGACTCTTTAGTCTCTGATATGGGAGCAGAAATACTTGCTAAGAATAGTTGAAGACTATCCCCACATAAAAAAAAATTATCTCAGTGTCCTTATGTGGTCCTATTGAAACCAGCACTAAATTCCATATCATGTCTCTGCATAGTCTTCCATCAGCTCATCTGAGTATGAAATTCTGTGAGAACTTCTATTATTTCAACCATTTTTCCATAATTTACTGCATTTTGTAACTTTCTATGGCTTGTACACATCTTTGTTTATCATTTGTTCTCTAGGTCTCATTATCTGTTTGCTTCTAAAGATTTTAAATTATTCTGGAATTCTAATCCTGAGCATCAGTGGGAAAGAAATTTCTTTCAAATACTAGTATAAATTTATTCAGTCCCCTTGCTGTCCATGACATGAGAGCCCATATTATTCCCACGTGTTTTAGATGGAGGAATGTTGTCTGTGTGCGTGTGTGAATTAACAGCACTTTAGTGTTGGCTCTTTGTTAGAAATCAGATGAAGAATGTTCAGCCACGATAAGTAAAAAAAAATAGGTCCTACAAAATCACTCAGCTTTTTAATATTGCCTTGAACAATGGTGTTTTATTTTCAAGAGACTTTGTAGTTTGATATGACTTGCATCATTTCAAGTTCAAGGAGAAAGATGTTTGCGTATTAGGTGCAGCTGCTTTTCCTAAATAGGGAAAACTAAAGGATCTAAGGTGAAAGTGCCTATCACTCTTGTCTCCGCAAGCCCATTACCCTGGCTTCAGCAAGAATGGCTTTGAAATAATACTTGCAATCACAGAAATAAAGAGTGACTGTGACTCCAGTTGGCAGAGCCTTTGGACAATTTTTCAAAGAGAGGTACTGTCAAGTTTTGTGCCTTTCCTGTGGTATTACTCAAAGTTGGACAATCTGAAGGGTATGAGGAATAGTGACGGGGTGTTTGTGAAGGGCTGGGTACAGAGCTTGGGAACACCTCAGTCCAGTACTGATAGAAATCTCAGTATTCAATGGAAAGGATGTCGTCATCCTCTCCCCGTCAACATTGTGTTTCTAATTTTGCACGGTATTGTTACATTCTCTTCTTTCCCCTATAATTATTGCATTACCTGTCTTCTGCTTTCTTTAAAGTTAGCCTTGGATTTGACACGAAACTTCTGGTGATATCTGAATATGAGTTAGAATCCACCCAAAAACAGCTTATGTACCATATTGATAGCCTTGGGCTTTTGCGGAGTTCTTACTACCCATTGTATAGAACCAATTTTAAAGCACAACTCTGGTTTAAACAAATTTTAGATCTAAAATCTGCCAGCCTTCCTACTGAAGGGCAGATAAGAGCTTTGTTGATTTTCTAGTGAAAATTCATTTTTACTGATTGACTTGATGATTTGAAAAGGAAAATATTTTAAAATAGGAATAGTGTAGATAATTATGCTGTTTGAGTTCAGGAACAGGTTCTCACCATTAGACAGAGTGTTCTTTGAATGCTGTGGATGACAATGATTAAGGCAAATATTTGAGATCCTCTTTAGAGTTTTGCATCTGTAGCCCTGTATTCTCCTAGGATACTGTCAGGTGCATACTAATGAGGAATTACTAATAGCTGGTGGGGTTTTTGAGTATATGGAGCAGTGAAGGCAGACCTAGGTACACAAAATAATCTTTTGAGCAGTCCATATCTGGTTTGAAGCATCAGACATTTTATTTTACATAAACTGTAATTTCCTTGGAAACACTGGGTACCTTTTTATAATTTTTCATCACTTTGATTAATGGTCAGATTGTCAGGCTTCTGTGTTTGTTTGGCATTGTGTGTAACACTCAACCAATCCTTCTTTACTTGGTACCCAATCTTTTCTATGTAGACAGGCTTTCATACACATATTTGTTCACACTACAAATGCACATAGATATTTAAACTCTTTACCAGACATTCTAAGATTACAAGATGGCTTCACATACAGTAAACTGCTTTTTGTGTTTAAATTTAATAAGGTTTCTTTTGACAATGTGTCTTTGCTGTTGTTATGAATCAGTATAGAACCAACCCAATGCTAAGCATAAGGTCACAAATTTCAAGGTAAATCTGTTGCTGAAAAGTATCCAGGTCTTCCACCATATAAAGGTGGAATAAGACTCTAGGAGCTCCAAGAGGGTCAAAATGCACAATTCTTTACGGTCTTGAAGATGACAATTATGTTTCAAATAGAAATTTCACTGTGCAAATACCAGTGCAATGTGCTCTTCTAAAACAGAATAATTAGAAAGAACTTCAAAGCTGTTTTAAACTAATTCCAAATATCTTCTGCATGCCCTCAAGAGTGAAAGAGCAGAAACTGGGTAGGAATTCACACACTGGAGATAGAAAAATAAAAAACCCAAAGACATGGCCTAGTTGATAATTCAGTCTAATATATCAGAAGCTGCCTTTAGTTCTTTGCATGCAGTCTCCAAGCACCCAATTTTGTTGATGCTTGCAAGAAACTGGGGGTCATTCTGTGCCCTGAGAATGGGCGTCTCAAAGGGAAATTGCTACTTGATTTGCAGAGGCTACAAATGAAAATTTGCAAAATGGTCAGTGGAGTTCAATCTGGGCAGTAACCCGTCAGAGAAAGAAACTTTAACAGTACTGAAAAGATCTCTAGTGCTGAATTCCCATTTTAATTAACTCTGCAGAACTGTAGTGACTAAAAAAAAATTGTGCCTTGTACTACTTCTTAAAATGCTCTTGATATTTTTTAAAGGATGCCATGGTATTTGTGGGACTAGGAATACACAAACGCCCAAAGCTAACATAGATTCTTATCCCAGAAGTGTGGAGCCTGTGCTCAATGCATTTGGAGCAAATAGCTTTATTCCACCATACCCTGAATGATATTTCTGTGGCCAGGGATATTGGAATTCATCACAGTCCTTGAAGGATGTCTGTCAGAAGTCTAAAGTCCTTTTGTAGTCAAAATAAAGAGAAAGACACGATTTCTCTCATCCCAAAGCAGATGGGTCAGATTAATCATTCCCCAAGAGTACATATTTCACTCAATTTTCTATAAAATTATCTCATAAAGGAGACATCAGAATAATAGATACTGAAGCCTTTGTGAGGTCAGTCTCACCCAGTCTTGGTATGTTGGCCTATCACATACCCTCAGTTACAGTTGTGAATGTATTCAAGAGGAGTTTTACCATAACAGCACTGAAGACAGCTATATGCTGAGGTACTAAGTTAATAAAGTTATTAACAGCCCTATGAATGCAATTAATTAATGATTACCTTGAAATTAGTAGCCTAAATATATCTCCAACTCATGATGTAGCCTAAAACATATTAATTGGAAGGTCAAGATTCTTGATTTCATTTACTTTCTCATATGAGAACCCTGGGGGATTAGAAAAATTAACAGTATTTTTTGGTGTTGGTGTTGATGAAATTGGAAACTGAAAAATGGAGAAGTAGCGAAAAATAACACCTCATCTTTTACAAATTTTTTCACTGTCTTTGAATTCATTGTAATATGGTAAAAAATACTTAAGAAAAAGTAAAAATGACAAAAACTGTCTTTGACTACAAAACTGAGAGGGGTTTTCCATTTATAAATATAAGGTCTGTTTTTGCAGGTAAAATTACTATAAAAGGTGTCTCTGTTTCTTGGAGTTCCGTCTGTACAAGTATGTAAATTTCGTCTGTACCTTTGATGGGATCCTCAACAGCCTTTTAAATTTTGATTCTTGGATTTAATCTTTTAATTTTGAATCATCATATTGACAGGAAAAGACAAATCCAAGGCGAAAAAATAAGCCTGAAGGTCTTGCCCAAAGCGGTCTTTTCGCTAAATTAAAACAAAACTGATACCGCCTCCCACTCCCAACCCAGAACAAATTACAGCCATAAGTATGACTTTCCTGACTCAGCTTGATTTGATTTTGCATCCTTCATATTTCCTTAAGGTTTTTATAGTTTGATTTCCTTTCTGCTGTCAAGAAAGAGAGAGAAAGAAACATGTTTCCACATAAATTCTTTTCTGTATTGTGTAATGGGAGATTTCTTTAATAAACTACGTAAACAGATACTCAAAGAATACCTTGTCCAGAGTTTTTTGGCCAAACCACTAGCAGTACTGTTTTCTCTTGATCTTTCTGCTTGGAAAATGTTGAATTTTTGTTCCACAGAATGGCATATATCCAGTAACTGCATTAGTAACAGAGAATAGTTTATTTTTTGCTTTGAAACCTTGAGATCTCATTGGGACTTACAGTTCTGGGGGAACCCAAGCCATGTCTTGCCCCTTGTGGCATATCTGAAGTGCTGTTATGCCATCCCTGGTGCAGGTAGCAAGGCCAGGGCACAGCCCAGGAGGGAGCTGCCTGCATAGCCCTGCTCACCACTGAGAGATCGGACTGGCCAGTGGTTGGGATCACAAGGACATCAGGGTTGTGGTGTAGAGCACATCTTACCTGTGGTCTAGGTTTTGCCTAATCCTGTGAGATCTTTTACTTTAGGCGTGTTGGTGATGTTCTGTATCACACTATAGATCTCTGCATAGACAATGCAGAGTCACAGAAGATGCTATTCTTTTGTGTGAGATGGTGGTTGCCCAAGGCCATTTCAACTGTGCAGTGTGAACAGATAGCAGGTTACAATGAATTTCAAAACTCTCTGTGATTTTTTTTTAGTTGTAAAATGATAGATCAGACACCGGTGAATAAAATTAGTGGCCTGTAAATCCCACAATCTAAATCATTCATGAGAAGTGTTAAAACATATAGTTGGAAACCTCAGTATATCACCTGATGTAATTGAATTAGTTCATAAATAAAAGAAAGATGTGTGACCCTTATTGATTTTTTCCTCTTTCAATATAATGGCTATGGAGAGGGAAAAGGGAGAAGGAGAGAGGAAAAAGAGAGAGAGACGGAGAGAGGAAAAAGAGAGGAAAAAGAGAGGGAGAGGGAGAGGGAGAGGGAGAGGGACAGGGACAGGGACAGGGACAGGGACAGGGACAGGGAGAGCTTTTTTGCCAACTCAAAGTGGGAGCACCTCACAAGGGTAGCAGCAAGGAATAAGATACTTATGACCTAAATAAAATGTAGGCAGTTTAAGAATCTGGTCACAAGTTTGCTCTGCTGAATGTTTAACAAGGTAGTCCCAACTCAAAAACACAACCTTTCTGGTTTTAGGTAACCATCACTAGTGAATTCACCCTGTTTTAACTACCACATACTTATTTAGTACATACTGGTTGTGCCTGTGGTGCAAAGTGGGTGCACTTTGAGCTGTGCCATGCAGTTTTGTTTGCTGACTGAAATGTCTTGGAGTATATCAAAGCACCATGGGCATCCAAATTTCCTGCTACAGGACTCAGATACATGGGGATATACTGCAGCTAGAATTCATAAAGACAATTCAAACACAGAGATCCACATATTACCCCATGATATAAGCACATCTACTGTATCATTTGAAATAATTGTCATGATTCTTTTGCTCATTCTTGCAACATTTTAGATACAATTTTTATATCACGGGTACACTCAGTAATAAGAGAAACTTAAAATGATGCAATTATTTTTGGAGGCCACTCCATTCTGCAACTGGAGATTGGAGAAATGTGCATGTTTTTTGTGCGTCTTCAAAATATTACATGGTCAGACCACTTTTAAGTTGATATGGCAGCCTTTCCTGATGGAAATAGTCCGTAATCTGCATTACCTGTTGTTAAAAGGAAAGACAGACAATTTAATTCATTGCTGTAATGCAAGGAATTTTCTGACTAGAAGGCTGAATTTGAATGCCAAATCCCAGCTTCCTCCTACTAATAGCTGTTCTCTGCATTCCAGCTGTAGTAATTAAAACTTAGATTAATAACAGAAAAAGCAGTTTCTGGTACTGATTTGATAAGGGCTACACACTGATCAATCCTAAAACATATTTTTAGAAACTCCTCCCTCGTTCTTGTTTCTTCTTACCTTCCTGTTTATCCCGTTCATCATTTAATTGTCTTTTCATATGGGATTCACCTAACTTTAGCCATCTAGAACATAAAAATCTAGTCTAAGCGAGAGTCAATGAAAACTGACAAAAACTTTCTGAAGGTGATACAGTTTATCCTAAAAAAGGTATCTCAGCCGGGTTGGAATTAATTGCTCTCTGGAAGAGAGCTACAGGGAAGGCAGTCATCTAACCTGGTGGAGAAGTCCAACTACTATATACATAAAGGTAGATGAAACCTGTCTCTAGAGTAGAAACTGTGGGGGGAAGAAATTCTCAGCCTCAATTTAACATTTCCAAATATTCCTGTACATACCTGTGGGATTTAAAAAAACCCAAAAAACAAAAAACTACAAATTAACAATGAAACAAAACCCCCCAAACACATTAAAAAAAAAAAAAAACAAACCAAACAAAAAAACAAAACGCCAAAACACACAAGCAAACAAACACACAAAAAACTCCACCATTCCAAACCAAAACCAGTAAGCCTGAAATGATACAAACACGTCTGGTTTCTACCAGAAATTTTCTCTTGACATCTTCTTGAGTTATCTTGAGAATCTTGGAAAAGCTGGCCCTTTATTTCTAGATGGTTGAATAAGGCATCAAGATATTGGGGCTGCTTGAGCCCTGCTGGAGCTACTGAAAAGTCCAATTCTTAAACTTCCAATGATACTGTACAGTCCCTGTGAGCTAGAGCTCTTCTTATGTTGCCCTGCTGAAGTTTATGGTATGCATATCTGATTTTTTTAAATTTATAATTATTTTTGTGTGAGAATGAATCTAGAGATATTGCCTTGTTATTTAAAGTGGCTGCCTCTTGTGAGAAAATTTGTTTTCATTAAAAAAAAAAAAAGCAAGAATCTTTTCAACTTCTCTGTGCACTATACATGAAAAAAATTAAATACATTTGGTTGAGGAACAAGAATCTTCAAGCAGTACCTTGATTTTTTGGGTTTTTTTTTGTTTTGTTTTGTTTGGTTTGGTTTGGTTTTTTTTTTTTTTTGATAGCAACATTTCTGAGTGTATGTTTATCAGCTGTATTAGACAAGCTGCTTAAGCCATCATTGGCTGAACACTTTGACTTCACTAGTCATCTGGCAACATGGAGCTTCTTTCTGGAATTGATTTTCTCCACTGACTCTGTTGAGGTCACTTTTCCCTACCTCAGAGATCTGAAACAGTTGGAGAGAAAGCAGGAATCTCCTTCCAAAACAGAGTATCTGCAGGAATGATGGTGAAAATTTGTGGTTTACCTCTGACTATTTTAAAGGAAAGTTTCCATAGTGCAGACTTATGAAGTTGTTGTTCTGTATTGTTATAACTGATGGTTACTAATTATTCTTTCAGGACTGCTTCCTTATAGATTCTGCAAATAAGAATTAGTAATTAAAAATAATTAATCTTCTCTTAAAATGATCCTGATTTTGTGCATTTAAATGTTTGCTTTGATACTCAAAAGTAACAGAAATATCCCTTAGTTACTTCTTCATTTTGTAGAGAACATAATTCAATCCTTCATTAAACAGGAGTCTCTTCTGGACCAAAAAACAGCTACTGAAGCCAAGAATAGATAATAATAAACATGTTTATGTCAGTGGTGATGAACTAGTCCAACCCACCAATATGTGCTTGTTTGCTACAGACAGCTTGGAGGCAGCCAGGGCTGTGTGTGGAGAGGCTTCCACACCGCTCCCCCGGGATGTGCCGCAGGGCTGGTGGCAGGAACACCCTCACCCCTCTGTGGGGAGCTGGGCAGAACCTGTGGCACAGGCGTTCTCTCGTCACTGCGCTTCTGCTCCACTGTGCAGTGCCTTCCAGACCTGTGGGCTTTTTGAAAGCGTTCCTTAAGGCTCTTAAACACCACAATCAGGTTTGAGTATTACAACTCCAGATCACTTACTCAGCTATTTTGTACTTCTGTACTTCTACGGTTCCCGGGTAGCTAAAATTCTGTTTTCTATGGGACCATGAGCATTGTGGATGGATCTTTCAGCATCTATCTCCCATTCAAACTTGAAGGGAATCCAGCAACATGGCACTTCTCAATGTGAATCCCCTCAAGGGGACGATCTGCTAGCTATCCTCACGACATGTCCAAAGCAAATCAACAAGATGTGACTTTCCATGAAAGGTAGTTGCAATAGCTTATCACTACAAATTACTTCTAATGCTACAGCTTAGTGACAAGGGCACTTTCACTAGGATGTGTAGGGTTCCAGGCCTGGACATCTCCTCAGTCTAACAAAGTTCAAAGGTACAGTTCTTTCTCCTGATGTGGTGGCCTTTACCATCACGTTGTTTGCACTTTTGGATAACACCAGCTCTCCACAACTCCTCCTGAAGACATTACAGCCAAGACTCCCAAAGAGGATGAGGAAACAATACAGAGAAGCTAAGTTTGCACCTTGGATATTGAGCTCTTGTTTTTAACTGAGGCAGCCTGCATTGTGATCCTCACATTTTAAAGGCAAAAGTCATTAATTAAATAGAACAGAAAAAAGAATAAAAATCCTGGGATCAAAATCTAGCATCTCGTGAGAATCACAGGCATTAGTCAGGTCAATTTACTGTATTAGCTTTTGTTCTACCTCTTTTTATCCCTCTATCTTCTTCCAGTCTTGGGACCTCAGAGACCAGATTTAAAAATGTGGTGACACCCTTTCAGAATGCATGTATACAGTGTTAATTTTTGTGATTACAGTAGAAAAGTGCTTAAGGAAAGGAAGAGGAATCATATTTTTAAAGAGGAGAAAACATTTGATGAAATGTGAATGCTGTAGAAATAGTAATCCAGCCTGACTGCAAGCAAAATTAAGTGGATGAAACCAGGAGGTGGAAAAGCTGTATTCCTCATCACAACTCTGCCACAAAAGTCCGGACAGAAAAAAAGGTTGAAAGCTACAGTTTTTTAGAGCTGAACCTGGCTTCTGAGAGCAGCTCTGGTGTTTTCTAAATGTAAGAATTGTATGTTTTAGTTTGGGATTTTTAAAATCTGAAAGTTACCAATAGACTCATGCAACATTGCACAAGTGATATCTTGATACTAAAACAACTCCTGAGCAATAAATCTCAACTCATCATATTGTACCCTTCCTTGACCTTAATTCTGTATTTGTTCACTCACTTCATAATTAAAATTGATTTGCACAGTAAAACTTACATGTTATGAGTAACATATTTACATGAATCCCTTAGATCAACTAATGATCCCATAAACCACATATTTATCTTTTTTTCAGACACATCAGTGTTACTGGCACTTTGGAGTAGAATTTGTATTTTTGAGATTGAGAGTGATTGGAGCAATTTCTGAAATGACATCATCGCAACCCCGGATGGGCCAGTGGAGACAGACAGTTTTAAGTAATACTGTTTAGAAGCAGAGCAGAGTAAAATAACATGAACATTTGTCAGGTTAGAGGTACATAAAAATAAATACAGTGCTTTTCAGACAGAAATTAATGGATAATATATGAACACTAAGTTTTATGAAAATATGATCTACAAGTATTTGCTGTCATTTACTGAACTTCTGCTGAAAATCCTGAAAAGATTTACATTTTTCTAACCCTGAGGTGTATTTGAGGCTTTTTCCCTATTTTGTTTTTTGTCACAAATGTCTTACAGAACCACTCATCCTCAGAATGTCATCTGTCCTCTTTTCCACAATCCCATTTGGCTGTGCTGAATTCCTCACAGAAAGGCACCCCACCCTCCTTCTTTCATACAAGTGCCATAAACAACCTTCTCACATAGTGTGAAACACAAACACATGCTGCCAATGGAGGGACTTTTACACTAAGTAACCCCTAAAACTAACTTTTTCCTTTAGCTGGTGCTGAATAGGTGACTTCAGCCATGCAGAGCCTCAAGTTTGATTGCCAAAAGCAGTTACAGGCTTGAGCTCTTAGATACATGTCTCATACACCAAAACATCTGTGTATACTCTTGTAGAGTGACACAAAAATTAATATAAATAAATTTGTGAGGCTTTTGAAAAGACTTGACTTTGATTGAATTGCTCATTTCTGCTGTTAAACAAGGTCTCCTTTTTCAGTAGCTGGCTAAAATGCTCTCAGGTAGAATCCTTCAAGAATCCCATAGCTTATACTTAATAAGATTTAATTATTTTACAACTTATCTCTTTCACATTAGTGCTCCCCCTGCATTTGCCACATCCAAAGGAGCAATGCAAGTGCTGAGTGATGAAAAATAATTCCAGTGTAGAAATATGGGTAATAATTCACAAGGTCGAAAAACAGGCAAGTGTAATTTGCAACAGCTAAATTGCTTGATGTAATACTTTGGTTTGATAGTCTTTAAGAGGAGGCTTTACATAAGTCAAAGGTCTTTGGAGTAACATGCAAATCAAAATCCTACCACTCTACTAAATCCTTTTAATCCAGTCATTAATCTCAATAATGACCTAGTTTTTGGAACCTTTACTGTGTTCAGTCACTTAATCACATTACCTATTTTGCCCTTTGCAAACTTTTAGAGGAGAAATAAATGTACATAAATAGCATCCTGCTAAAAAGTAACTGAAGCCCTTATGAACAAGTGCAGTTTTACAGCAGAAAATGCCATAACATCTGCTGAATTTTCATGTAGCCTCTCTGTTTAACCATAACTCTCAGATTTTTAGAGCTTTGCATAATACAAAGGAAGAAAGAGGTAGATACCAAATTCTTATACTTACCTGGCAATTATTAGGGAAACACCAAAATGAAGAATGAGAAGCCGTTACACAGTCTGGATCTTTTTTCTCCAGTGGCTGTGCATTGTATGATCACTGACATACCTAGTTTACTGTAGAAAAAATAGTGGAGAAAACCACTGGATTCATGCGAGTTTTGAAATTGTAGAAGAAGAAAATTACCAACCATGAAAACACACACAGTAACATTTTTACATATTGTTCTTGCAGAGAATAAGAACTGGTTTTTATTTAGTGGAAAATAGTTAATGTCAAAATTCCTCAAAAAAGGAAGACACAAACTGGCTAAACCACAGCATGTACAGCACTCTAATGCTCTCCAATACCAAGCACACTGAAGCCTGAAGTTCACTTACATCAATTGCTTGGCTGACAGATAGGTTCTGTACTTTGTGTCTGGGGAACCATGTCAGAAGAGTTTTACACAACGGGATGATGCACTTCCTGTATAATTCCATGAATAGATAATCAAATACCTACCTATTTGTCAAATATCTATGAGACATGCTAAGTACACTTTCAGATGATCTTGGAGAACAGTGGGTGGATTTCTTTATTTTCATTTTTTTCTATTTTATTTCATTATTTTATTCTATTTTATTTTATTTCAATTTATTTTACTTTATTTTTGAAAGTTCTTATAATCAATCATATTTTTAAAAATCCTGACTCCTTTATCTCTTATTTTTCATAGCCATCCTGCACTAGACTTGAAGTTAAACTGTTTTTAGCTGTTATGCCTCAGAGAGAATACCAGAGAGTAAAGAAAGAACTGCACTCCAATGAAGTGTGTATAAAACCAGACACTAATGTATGCACTCTCCATAAGGAGTCGCAAAGGCTAAAAGCATTTGCTAGTTCTCTGAAGCCTAAAAGACCATGACAGATACAATGCATGCTCTAGTAACAAGATACAACTCTGAATTGAGTTTATCATTATTGTGTTTCATTTTTTTTAACCAGTGAAAGTAAAAGGAAGCCAAAAATAATAAAAATTAAAAAAAATAGTGTTAACACTGCTGTTGAGGATCTGAATGATGTGAGGAAGCCAAGCATCTGCTATTGAGAAGTAGTATGGATTTATGAAAATCATACTAGAAGTCTTTCTGCTTTAATAGAACATTAAAATCTTTGTCTAGATTTTCTGAAGTATCCCATTCTCATATCTGTGTAAGTGATATAATTTTCCATTATATTACAGGGCCTGGTATAAAAACCCTTCAAAAGCGTAGCATTTTCTATCACATTAGTGCATTTTTCAGGATTTTGTCTAAAGGATGATTACTTTAGCTCCTAAATTCCACTATTATTTTGGTTTTTTGGCCCTTATACTATTTCAAAATAGAACATAGAATCATAAAATCATAGAAAGGTTTTAGTTCAAAGGGACATTTAAAGGTCATCTAGTCCAACACTCCTGGAAGGACCAGGGACAGTTTCCACTAGTCAGATTTCTCAAAGCCCCATCCAAGCTGGACATGAACATTTCCTGGGATGGGAAGCCACAGATTCTTAAGGCAACCTGTACCAGTGCCTGACCACACTCACAGTAAAGAATTTACTCCTAATATTAAGTCTAACCCTACTCTCTTTCACTTAAAGGCTATACCTCCTTATCCTATCACTACACACCCTTCTAAAAAGTCCCTCCAACTGCTCCATGTTCTCTCTATGTTTGGGGCTCCACAGTATTCCAGATGGGATCTCATGAGAGGGGAGTAGAGGGGCAGAACCCCCTCCCTCAACTTGCTGGCCACACTTGTTTAGATTCAGCCCATGATACGTTTGTCTAAGTTCATGACCATGGCAACAACTATTCTTTGAAATAACAGAGAAACAGAGAAAGGTGGAGGTTGGAATGGACCTCTGTAGATAATCTATTGCAAAGTCCCTGTTCAAAGCGGGATCAGCTTCAGCAGATATCTCTCAGCTGTGTCCAGTCGGGTTTTGAGTATCTCCAGAGATGGATACTCCATAGTCTCACTGGGTAACCTGGTTCAGTGTTTGATCAGTCACGCAGTAAAAATGGACCCCAAGGTCCTTATCCACAAAGCTGTTTTCCAGACAGATTGCATCCAGCCTGTACTGCTGCAAGGGGTTATTCCTGATGAGGTGCCAGCCTGGGTATTTGCCTTTGTTGAAATTCATGATGTTCTCATTTGACCATTTCTGTCAAAGGGCCTTCTGAACGGTAACATGCCCATCTGGTGTATCAGCTGCTCCTCCCAGTTTTTTGTCATCATCAACATGCTGCTGTTACCTTCAGTGTCACTATCCAGATCACTAATGAGGAGCTTCACCAGTATTGCCCCATATCAACCCCTGGGGTGCATCACTGGTGACTGGCTTCCAGCTGGACCTTAAACTGTTAAGCTTGGCAGCTTTACCAGTCCACTGTCCTCTTATCTGGCCTGTACTAAAGCTTATAAGTAGTTTCAATTTCTCTGCTTTCCCATTCTTTTGAATAAAGATGAGTATGTACCAAGGGTAAAATTAGGTATATATATATAGATATATGTTTATAAGAAGAGCATGTACAGTCTCTTTATGGTTAGCATTCACAAAATTGCATGTGTTGGCCTTCATACAGCTGAAAATATCCTTTGTACTGAATTTATGAAGCTAAGTATGTTTAACTTGGTCCTGCAAGGCTCTGCAGATTTTATCAGAGGATGTCTGGGTTTTTACCATCTCTGATAAAAATTTTCTCTATCATTTAACATAAACAATACACCTTCAATCATTTGAGTTACAGTAGTAAATACAACCTGCGTGGAGTGTAGGGTAGGAGAGGGCAATGCTAGTATATGAAAATTACATCAAGGTAATATTTTATTCTGTGTAATGACAAATAGAAAGGAGAACAACAGCCTATTGGCATTTTTAAGGTGGTGATTGCCAGCCCTAGTGACTCATCCTTGAGGCAGTCTCTGAACATCAACAGATATTGCTCAGTTACCTTTCCTTTTTAAAAATTGTAAGCCACTGCTGAACCACCAATAAGAATGTATTTTTTCCAGTAATTTTCAAGACGTTTTCTTGATGAGCATAGAAAAAAATCACAAGTAATTTTATTTCTGTATCAGTGGCAACTGGAAAACAGAAATCAGTTAAAAAGATAAGGGCTGTATCAGTATGCAAACACAGTAATTGAAATGGAAGTTGGCAAAAGCAAAATTTTTAAACTCTTGAAACTTTTACAGAGGTGGGAAAGGTAGGATAGGGAAAAGATTGTACATCCCTGTTCTGTGAATATGCTTAGTTTTATCCATTCAAATATGCAGGGCAAGATCGGTGATCAAGTATACCTGTAAATATCTCCAGGTTCAGTACTACTGTGAAAAAAGATTTTGGATGAGAGGTGGAGGCATAGTACCTAAGCTAAAAGTACACTGAACCATAGAAAGACTGAGGTTGGGGTTTAGTTGGAGTCTCCAGTTGGACCTCTAGGCTGAGGTCTGAAATTAGCAATGCTAATTTCAAAGTGAGGTGAATTTGTTCAGGGCCTCACCTACATCTTCTCTAAGCAGACTGTTCCAGTGCTTAACTACCCTTATCCTGAAAAGGTTTTGTTCTGCAACACAACTGGATTTCTTGGGACTTTCCACTGTTGTCTCTTGTGTATGTCCAATATTATCCATGGGGAATGCCATCACCTTTAGAATGCAATCCAGTGCACGTGAGTTGGAGCTTCCTTCTTGCATTTCATGTCTTTCTCCATACAAGGAAGTTCAGCTGACTGTTCTTCTAAGGCTGAACCTGTCTGCACTACTGCTCCTCCTCAGAAGGAGAAATAAGTGAATTGCGTATAGGAATTCTGCTGCTTGCTATACCTTATGTACCAGATTTCTTTATCTGCTTATCAAGCAAAGGTCTGAAACAGACCTCAGGGTCATTTTTGTCTTTCCCAACAGGTACAACTCCTGTCAAAAGTGACTCAACAAAGTCTGTGCCAGTTCTGAAGGACATTACAGACAGTAAGAAATTCTGGTCCTTTTGCTAACATCCATTCAAACAATGGAAGCACAGCTTTCCCCACAGTGCAGTAGGTTCTGTGTCTCCACAAGGTATTTGTGAATGCAGATATCTCTGGCAGAAGAAGAAATGTCTTACAGTGGATTAAGTCTGCTGCTAATTGACACCCTGAAGTCCAGTGCTAGATGATTCTAATGCAATCTGCCAGATCAAGAAAACTGTGCTGGCTCATAATTCAAAATATATATGATTCATATGTGGAAAGAAAAGAAATGTAGGGAGAGGGAATCCATACTGGGAAATCTTATCTATAGCTGCCATCTGAAACCTCCAAAGACTGAGCCTTCTGTAACTCGAATTACTTATCTGGATGATATGCGGAAGTTAGCAAGAGGAAGAGAGAACACCAGATAACAAAATGAAACCTCTTAACATTTTTATCAGGCCCAGTTTTCACTGTCAAACACACAAAAATTGAAAGGGAAAGCATAAAGATCTGCAGCTTTTCAATGCATAAGATGTTTGAATTATGTTTATATTGTTCTGGTAAGTTATTTCACTCAATCAGTAAAGTAATTGTCGAGGGAACCTGAGAGGATAAAACAGTTATCAGAAGAATCCTTATGAAAAGCCCAATATGAAGATACTGACGATTCCATCATCACCAAGAAAATGCATATAACAGTTCAATATTTATTGCATCAGGATTGTTTGGGTTTTATGCACAAAATTCTTGTCTTTTGATTACTATTCCTCTGCCATCTATATATCAGCTATAAATCACAAAATAATAATTAAAAAAAAATTTAAATGCCCATTATAATTCCATTTTATCTCATTTATACCTAATAAAATAAATCCCACAGAAAGTTAGCCAAGGGACAGAGCTAAAGGAAACGACAGTAAATCAAGAACTTATTGTCCTGACATACAAAGTTTTGACCTTCATTAAAGGACATATATTTAGTCTGTAATGAAGTGCAAAAGATTGAGCTGCCTGAACCACTTTGAGGCTGAAAGCATTTCCTCTGTTGCCTTAAGAGTCCAACATCAACCTAGGATATTGGCTTACACGTTTCATATAAGAAAGGGCAGGGCTCTTTAGGGCTTACAGGCCCGGTGGTTTTGTAGGAATAAAATAGATGTTTTTGTACTGCTGTCTACAGGTTCCATTCTTCAGTTGAGACGACTGTTCTGCTGGAGGTATAAAATTACAAACACGAATATGTCCCTTGAGGTTCTCACAAGAGTACAGACCAGTTCTCTGGTTTTTGAAGGCAGCACAGACCTGTAGCCACAACCTTGAAGTTGCCTGTGGGATCATCTCTTGTACCTAAGTGCCCATCAGTGAGTAAGAAAGCAAGAGCAGGTTGCATTCCCCAAAAGACTAAAAGTACTCAGATAAAAATTTACCATCATACATTTAACTTCAGGTTAATAAGATCTTTTTACTCAAAAATGTGTGCTAATCACAGAGGTTAATGTAAAGATATTAACATATCACTGAGCATCAGGGCTGGATAGTTCTGCAACTGGTAAATATCCTGAGATAAGGATACTTTCCCAGAATGCCTAGGAGGTAGAGGTTACAGCATATGAATCGAGCCTTAAAGTAAACTCCATTGTGCCAGGCCCTGTGCCAGACACTATACAAGCACACACAAAAAGATATGCCTGAAAGAAGTTTCCATGTGAGAAGCCATGTTGACTCCCTGTCTCAGAACAGATAGAGGTACAAAAGGATATTTGGGTATGAGATTTATTGCACTTGGCTTCAGACCTCTACAGTGCAGATCACATGTTTTAGTCATGTGGGAGGCTTTGCCTGCCCAGCAGTGGCAACTTGGAGCCTGAAAACTGTGTGCACCTCTTCTGACCTGCCTGTGCTCTCAGGTCACTGGTGTTTCTTACAAGCTGGCATTGGTTTCTTGGTAACATGTACTTGCCTTTCTTGAAATAACTTATTTCACAGAGGGCAGGGAATAAAACATGAATTAACAGTACCTTCCTCTATACTCAAGCCAAGACACTTATATATCTGATCACTTAAAATGCCCATTATTTGTTTTCATTATGTACAGCACATAAGAAAAGAAAGTTGATTTAAGCAATGGTCATTAACCAATATGTAAGAAGTTCATCAGAATTCTTATTTTTATATTTAGTCAATTGCATTTATATCCTATATTTTTGTGAGTAGGGTTATCTGATTTTGTTTTGTGTGTTTCGTTTGTTTGTTCTTTTATTTTTTTTCATCTAGCCCCAGTTATGAAGAGGCATTAAAGCTAAACTAAATCTTGATTAAATGTACTTCAGGATATATATATAATTCCCACGAGAAGAGGAAATTCATGTGAACGTAATGGGATGCCTGGCAAAACTGTAAATTCTTCAAGGACAGACAGAGCAGCAACTGTGCATCAGTGCCATTCTGAGCCTGGCAACAATACAACGAGAGCTGAAGAAATGTTTCCATGAGGTTGTTCAACAGAAAAAAAAAAAGCTTCACGACACTTAAATTAATTCATTATTTTGGTCCTGGATTAACTAAGTCTTATAAGGAGCCAGTAGATTCATTCAGATCAGCTGTATGGAGGATGTTTAAATTTTTTAAGACAAAATTCCAAAGTCACATTTTAGCCAAATGCAATTTTTCGCCTTCTACCTAAAGTGGTTTTTTTTCTCTTGGCTTTAATTTCATCATCAAAACAATTAGTTATTTTTATAGCCATGTTCTTATGCTGCTGTGTGCCATCACAAACATGTTTCTTTGGAAGTTTTAAAACAGATCAGGCTCTCTTTCCACTGTCAGTCTCTCTTCCAATATATAGGGGAAAAAAAAGATATTAAATATAGACCAAAATTACCGTTACTATAAAGTAGTATTTTTCAGTGTGCCAATGATTTCTTTGACCTTTCTAGGGGTATGATGTCACAACTCTGCAGCTTTGCCCTATTTTCTGCATAGCCTCCACTGGGCTAGATTTGATGGGAATAAACACCTTACATAACAGTCCGGCTGTGCACTCAGCTTTTTTCCCTTCTCTATATTTGTTCCTGAAGGAGATTTTCCCAGCATGAATTCTGTACGTACAATTAACATTTGCCAAATTTCCTCTTCAAAATCTGTTAGGGTTTATAAGAAGATTAAGAGACAGAGCTGATGTGTTTCATCACCCTTCCTCTGTAATCACACAGCTTTACACTAGGAAAGAGAGCAAGAGGTAGGTTAAAACTGTAGTAATTCCCTTGAAAGGAGAACTAAAATAGAAGGCTCTGAATGTGAGACTTTGTACTACTGGGGTTATTTAAACCAAACCCTTTCAGGAAAGAGCAAGGATCAGGTACAGATTACACTCACGGACATAAAAAATACCCTGACCTGATAGCTTTAGCTGTTATGTTAATAGCAAAGAGAAGGATGAACAGTATTGCACAGCAAAATCTTTAACTCTTTGTTTCCCTTTCTCTTTTTTTGACTGAATGTGTAGCAGGTATGTATACAGACACAGACTGGACAGGAAACCTTCCTAAAGAATAAAGGATGAACTTCATGTGCAGAAATATTCTTAACCAAAGTGAATACAGAAATAGGTGCATATATACCAAGAAAAAAAAATATGCCAGAATGTGTACCATAGATTGGCATTAACCAAGGTGCATACACAGGTTTTTAAACTAGGGAAAGTTTGCAGAAAAAATTTTGCAAAACTTTTAGAGTTGTTTACTTTCTAAAGTAAAGTCACAGGAAATAGCATCAACCTCTGCTTTCAAAATCACTGAACAGTTTAAAAATAGTGACAATTAAAGCACAATATTTTTAGTTTTCTTGTAGATAATCTGTTTTTCCAGCCTTATGGCTGTAAGTCACTTTATTTTACACCATAAAACATTGGCAGGAGAAAAAGCTTACTTAAAAGAAGACGAGGAAGCTGAAATTTATGGCACTTAAACCAGGAATATTTTTTTCTTTAAATTTGTGGTACCACCTTCCTTACGCAAGTTGCACCCTCCAAATCTCTGTTGGCGTTAATGACGTGACCTGATGAGGTAAACAAGACCTTAAATGATCAGGCCTACAATTACCAAATCAGAAGTGTTAAACACTCTGTATTAGAAAAGAAATATTTAGTATGTTACAGTGGAAATGAAGTAGCTCTTTTTAATTTTTAATAATTAAGTACTTCCTAATCCTGTGTCCTTTAATTAACCTAAACACTTACATTCTTGAAAGAATGGTCTGTAGTACTACAGACCTGAATCAGCAGAAGTCCAGCTGAAGGCTCACTTCTGTCGGTTCAGGAAGACCCTGCTTCCAGGCACAAATGACAGGATAAACACAGACAAACATCTTTCACTGGCCAATCCACTGCATTAACAGACATGTAATCAATTTGGAACACACAAGACAGGTTTTTCCAAACATTGTTGAAGTCAATACCTCCATCAGCAAGACATGTTTTTATGTTTAATAGACCTCTTAAATATTTCCTTTTCTCTAGAAATAATATCTCTTCAACTCAACAATCTCCTTAAAGTTATGGAATTTTAGGAACAATTCTTTAAACGATTTTGTTCCTGCTTTAGGAATAAAGCAATTTAATTTACAGTCCTCACTATATCAGATAATTTAAATGTTCTTTCTGAGACCAAAATCTACTTCTTCCTGCTTTCTTTCAACCTTTCTTTTTCACTGTAAATTACATTATCTCAGGGGAAGCATTAGGAATGATACTGTAGAGGGAATACTTGCCCATATTCTAAATGACCTCTCCATTTTTTGAGGTGAAGCAAGAAAAAGAACTGGAAAGGCAAATAAATCCTAAATTTTATGTGAACTTTTCTGCTCATAAAGCATGCAAACAATAACGTACTGTATAATGGATGTTGTGTAATGGAGGTTGGTTTTACTTCATTTACCCTATGTCTCTAATACTTATAAAGCAAGAACACTCTGGATTAATTCTTAAGACAATGTATTTATTGCATTTTATACAAGCCACACTTCAAATACTAATGTTGTTAGAAAATAGTAAACTACAGACCAGTGTGTCATATGAATTGAGAATGTATCACAGTGCTTTAGAGTTGGCAGAGACATTTACCTCTTAATTCATGTTTTATTTCAAAGGAACAGCATTTAGTGAAGGGTCCAAAAAAAACGTATAATTCAATGAAATCCAGACGAGCAAAAGAGCATTCACTATCTATTAAAATAAACTTCTTCCATGCACTAGAACCTTTCTAGAAAATTGGTGTTGCAGAAAATCCTTGTGAAAGACAACTAGCTGAAACAGAAGCTTCTAATTGGTCTGCAAAGTAGGAATAGGGTGAAAAGTCACCTTCTAGTGGTGTTTATGTAATCACACCACACTGTTCAGTCATATTACCTCCCTTGAAAACCCTGATTTCAATTCTACCTGTGAGCCTGACTTTTGCAAATGACTTCCCCTTGAGTTTGCATTCCTTGTTAAGAGTCACAAATCAAAGGTGACAAAGTGCTATGGCTTGAGTTCAGGACCATAGACTGGAAATACTAGTTAAGGAAGAACAAGCACTGCAGCTCAGTGAAACATGATCATTGTCCCAGACTGCAGCTGAAACTCCATAAAACAGGAAGTAAACCTCCATCCATATGATGCATATTTAAGTAAAAAATGCACTGGTTATGGCATTCAAGAGGTCAAAAAAAAAAAAAAAAATGGGGACACAGTCATTTCTGTCTGAAATTGAAATGGAAGCACTTAATGAAATAATTTGCATAAATTTATCATGTGTGAATCAAAATCTCTGTATCTAAACTGCTGCAGTTTTACAAGCTTCAAGCAAACAGATATAAATTCCCCTTGCATAACCAAGCAGAAGAGATCCACAGACTAGATTACTAGACTGTGTATTTACAAGGAGCTCAGAAAACATGGAGAAACTGTAATAGTTAATTTCTGTTTTAAGAAAAAGGGTGATTTTTGTGACAGTCATAGCTAACCAATAAAAGGATTATTCACTGCACAAGAAAAAGAAAAAGTGAAGTCTTAAATGTCTTAAAACATCACTGAAATTTAATATAATTTGAAGTCCAAAATACAAATTGCATTAATCCCAAGAGTGTTATCAGACATATTTAGCTTTACATTAGTGTTTTTATGAGAAGACTTTTAATTGATCCCTTCTCCACCAAAAATTTTTCAATATGAAAACTTTATGAAAATGTTTTGATTTTTCCTGATAAATTTGATAAGGAAAACATTGAGTTCTCACAAATGTCAGCAGTGATCTCTTTTCCTTCACATATGCACTAAACATCACACTTGTACTTCAGTAGGCTGATAAAATATTTTCTAAGTTGTTTGCAGTCAGTACTGTTTCTATAAAAGAAATGTCCCATTCCTCCAGAAGCAATCAAATATCATTGAATCATAGAATTTCTATAGGACACCTTCCACTAATTCCGGTTCCTCAAAGCCCAATCCAATCTGGCCTTGAACACTTCTAGTTGTATGGCATCCACAGGTTCTCTGGGCAACTTGTTCAAGTGACTCACCACCTTCACAGCAAAGAATTTCTTTCTAATATCTAATCTAAACCTATCTTTTTTTTCAGTTTAGAGGCATTCCCCCTTGTCCTGTCACTAAGGGTCCTTATGAAAAGTCCCTCTTCAGCTTTCTTGTTGGCTGTCTTCAGGTACCCAAAGGCCACAATAAGGTTTCTTGGAACCTTCTGTTCTCCAGGTTGAATCAGTTCAGTCTCAGAAATTATGGTCAGTTTGGTCTGTGTGTTAAACCCTTTTTGAGATGATAGAATTATCATGTCCAAGATATCTTCCAGAGATAGGAGGTTCTTTCTGCATACTCACCTTTAGACTTCCGTGTTGGTTTGGCTCTTAGGTAGAGGATTTTAAAATTCTCAGTCATTGAGTCATTTTCTAAGTGTTACCTAAGATATGAGAGAACTGATGTAAAAAAAAAAAAAAGCAAAAGCACAAAAATATAATCTTAATGCACAAAAATGCTTGTTGATACCACAGCTGTACTGGAAATCAGTGGCATACAGAATTCTGTAACTCAGATTCAAACTTCCATAGCTAATTTAGGAAAGTAAACTTTCCCCTTCCTCTTGTCTGTGTACAGCATTATTGTCCTTTTCATCAGTATAATCAATGATAAAAATATGTGTCAGGCTAAGGAATAAACAGATGCAAATTGTAATCTCTTCGTGGCAAAGCAGGTTTTAAAGTTTGGTCTGAGCTTAGTCAAAGTAACAGAAAAAAATAAATGGAAACTCTATGCCCACAATATTACAAGCCAGGTCTCCAGGAGAATTTATGAGCTTCATGAAATTCATAAGTCATGGATATCCATGCCCTTTCCACTTAGAACTGATACATAATGTGCATGATTTATGAGCAACACTGGTTAAAAATTGGATGCCAATTGAATATGTTCCTTAAATCAATATTTTGTACGTCTATAAAATTGACAGATACAAGATACAATGTAAAAATATAGAGGATAAACCAACCAAAAATATTAACAAGATTTAATGCATCACCTCCCACTTCTTCAACTATGGTTCAAGACAGGAGAAAGACACTGAGAGTATGAGGGCTGGTCTCAAGTCTCAAATTTTAGCAGCACTCACTTTCCTGTGATAGCATACAGATTTGGAGTATATAATCAGGGAGGGAAAACACAAAAAACATCTGCTTGTTAAGACTCACACTTTAAGATGCTCCCAGATTAGCTATTACTTAGCTATTGCTAAGTTACATAAACTCTGGTGTTACATGAGGATTCTCAGATCTGTCGCTGAAATGTGTAGATTTTGTCATACTCAGTGGCTATGAGCAATAAATAAACAGTAAGAGAGAGTCCCCAGACATAATTTAGATGGTTTTCCAGACCTAAAAGACATCCTTCCTTACTTTATACTGCTCAGTGGGACAAAATATCACTCAGTTCTGCATCCCTAACTGCGTCCTATGCTGTACATACACTTGCCATTTCCAGGGCCTAAGAGGACTACTCCAGACTGAAAACTTTTGACTGCTTCCTGTGGCACTTAAGGCAGAGGAATTATCCTCCCATGAAAGCAGAATTTTAGTAATTCCTACATAACACCTTCTGCTGCCTCATCCCTTTCATATGAGGCAAAAAGGCTAGACTAATATGAAGCTCTCACAATAAATCTTCAACTTTAATTTGAGCAACATTCTGATTTGTTTTCTATCATGTTATTCATGGCCTTCCTTTTTATACCTTGTATTCATACTCATCACATGAAGATATTAATGAACAGCTAAAACAGATGCTGTCACCCTTCTGAGTCAATGGAAATTTCCACAGGGAGTGAAACTGGCTTTGTCAGATGATATTAAAACTAAAATCTCTTTGGGGCTCCATAGGCTTACCATAAAACTTGGTGAATTCCCTAGGCTTCTTGTATTTGCATTTACTTCTGCAGGGACCTAGAAAATCTTCTAAGAAAAATTATTATCCCAAATATAATATTTCTGGCAAATAATTGAGAAGATATAGAATAGCTACAATTATATAAGTATGGCTTCCTTCTAAAATGTCTAATTTTATACTTTTTTGACCTGCATGTGCCCTTGACAAAAATGTGCCTAAGTCTAATTCATGCCATTGATAGCAACCTGACTGCTCTTGAGTTTGCTGTTGAATGAATTTTTGGATCAAGATCTGACTCCATTGCATATTTCTGTGGGAATATGGCAACAGAGAGCTCAAGAACACCATATGAGCCCTCCAATCTAGATCTCTGTGGGATTTGTGCCAACATAGAAAAAAAGAGCCTAATTTAAGAGGATCCATATCTTTATCACACCACCTCAACACTACACTGCACTTTCAAGAGTCCAGACTACCATCTAAACAAGAGCAAACCCAGCCAGAACTGTAACACACTGCAGGAACAGGCCAGGATGGAAGGAGAGTAGAGGTTAAAACCTGGACACCTGTAAGAACAGAGGAGCTCAAATGAAAATGTTCAGATGAGCCTAGAAAGATGAGCTAATTCCCTACAACACAATGAGCGAAAACATCCCAAAATTCAGCCAATCTGACCCAAAGCAAAATTATTCCTATGACCACTGCATGTGGTTTAACAAAACAACCACTCAAGGTTTTAATACTTTTAGCTAACTATGGTACAAGTGTAATGTTTCATAGGAAGGCAAGAAACCCAACCAAAAAAACCTTCAAATAAAACACTTCAACCCCCCCACTGTTGCTTTTATTCAATATAGCTTCATCTTGTTAGTTAATTAAAATAGAATTAATCTAATTAAAGGTAAATGCCTATTTGTATGACATCATTTGATTGACAATGGAAATTTAAAAAGGGCAAATTAATTCCTTCCTAAAGTAGATATTTACAATGGGTTGGGTTTTCAGAAATTTCTCAGTTCACTCAATTTGTTGTAAACTAGGTCTAAGATAACTAGCTCCAAGGTAGGTGCTCCCACTGCAAGCAGTCATTAAATTAGATGAATCCCATGCTTGAGCTACAAGATATATTTTATTGATTTGAGTTGGAATTGCTGTTTTTTTCCTTCCAAAAATATTTCTTGCTTTTTTCCTTCCACTCTGAGTGACAGGCAAAACAGATACATTTCCTGAGCGCATAAGTATATATATATATATATATATATA